>CM063501.1:2943575-3007261 GCA_032207245.1 Pardosa pseudoannulata
GTGAATCCAGATTATTCAATGTTTTTTTCACAGCATATAATAGTTAAATGTTGTGAAAATATCCACTTTTGAGGTCTACAACAAAGACAGAAAAAAAATGGTGGTTTTCATTGTGTCATAGGAATTGGCTACTTAAAATTCGCAAGTTTCGGAAATTTTCAAAATTCCCTTCCCAAAAAAAACCCAGTTTTTTCCACTGCTCGCAACTCTAGTCTTCGCCAAATAATATTTCTTTTCTTTTCACTTCATTTCCAAGGCCGGGTGTCTCTATTTTGAACCAACAAGCTACTCAGGATAATTCGCTTGGTAGACCTTTGAGCTAACATTGGACGAATTTATCAAAGATAAGCTTATTACTGGTTCTCCGACAAAGATTTTTAACCCTGGACAATCGCGGAAGTCCACTAACTGTAAAATATTCTCGATCATTCGAGAAACAAGAAAACCAGTTTAAACGCAACGGAGGGAAAAACGAAATCAAAGAGACGTTTATGTATCCCAACAAGAGTATGTGTGAAAATGAGCAAACCGGTAGCAGCAAAATTCCCAAGACAAACAAAAGCGAGAAAACAGGTGTCCATCTATTTATATACGAGTACCTAGATGCGCACGCTCCGCCGATTGCGACAACAATGGGGAACACAAAGTGTTTTGGGACCACTTTAATCAGTCGCCCGTACACCAAAACGTATTTAGAAATGATGAAAAAAAGAGGGTCGTCAGCATGACCCACTTGAGACCTTCCGAGGAGGGCTCTCGATTCCGGATATCGGGTCCAACTGATCCTCGCCCATCTCCACCAGAAGTTGGTAAAGCCTGAAGAAGGTGGTATCCTACAGAAGGATTTGTATGAAGGACTGAGGAAGAAATCCTTCTTTTGAAGGGAGTAGTCAAACGCGTGTCCTCGTGGACACGTCTGATGCCCATTTTTCCGAAATGTTTTGTTAGGGCGCTGAGGTGGACTGACCTAGAGAGGGTAGAAATACCACCCGAGAGATGATATTTTGAATGACGGAGGTTCTAACCGAGACAGATTTGTGCGGATTGTTTTTGTTCCGATGGTTCAGCCTGTGGTCTGTTACTATTATTAATGTTTAATCTTTATTAGCTCGTCATTAGTAAATAATAAACATGTTTTTTATGTTGAAATGAATTGCTCTCTTTAGCGAGCCCTGTAAAAGTCACGGAAGAAGGCGTGCCAGTAAGGATTGGAAGTATTCCTTCGTCACGGACGCAATCTGTTACGGGAAATGACGAGCACAGCCCAACCAGTTGAATTTCGAAACACAGCTCAGAAACCTCTACGATATGCCTTAACATGCATGCGATTCCTTTTACTGTGCCGATTTCTTGTGCTACAGCAAAACATTTTCGACCGATTAATCAGGTTCAATTGAATCGGAAGACCGTCACACAACGGAATCGAACACTTTTTCGACACGTACATTGAAATGAATCCCCCGTTCACTTCTGCTAAATAAAACCAGTTGTTGAATAGGGCTGTATTCAAATTTGTAACTCCCTATGAGCCTGCGAATTGTAGTTGCAAAAACAGATATTCCTCTGTAGTTCCCACGGAGACGGCCACTACAGAACTGCCAAGAAGGTATTCCTTTCCCTCCAAGTGGACTTTGAAATCCGAAAGCGAAGCTAGACACGACCTCTTTTAGGTTGGGCTTGGATCCATTTCAGGTAACAAGTTCATTTCATATTATGTTCTAGGTTAAATAGACTGTTAAACAGATAGATTAGACAGAGTCTGGTGGTTTGTAGTGAACCCTTAAAACAGCAGCAGGTGTCGATCAGTGACTCCTTGCCGAAGAACGAGTGAACCCTCATACGAGGTTCCCCGCAGGGCCCGACTAAGATACTTTTGTGCCCAGGGCACAACCCAGTTTTTGCACCCTCCACCCCCATGCAAATTTATAGAGACAAGTTATTATCATCATTACAGTCATATAAAAATTATAACATTGAATTAGCAAACAGAATTAAGATATGAGCATTAAAGTAATAATCAAATTCAAAACCCAATTTTCATTTTACGTCCTCATTATTATTTCTGTTTAGCCATGCTAAAAATGAAGGACTTTTAAGGACCTAGAGTGACCCACTTTTTTATTTTCCACCATGTCACACTCACAAGCTCTGTGGTGCAGAAAATAAATAATAATAGAATTAAAAATAATTGAAATGGATGAGACGATTGAATGGTTTATAGTGGTACGTAGCTAATAATCTGTCTTATAAATATGCAATAACTCATAGGATAAAAAGAGCACCAGGTTCGGGGAGGGAATTCATTATCAGGGAAATAACAGTGAAATTAAAGTCAATAGGAAAATAATAGAGTTCAGGACAAACACAATTACGTCGTAATAATTTATTAAAACTTAACGAAAGGGGAATTGTGAATTAAAAATTACACTGAAGAAGTTCAAATGAACAAGAGGGAAATGAAAAGACTACAATGACGTTGACATAAAATTCAACTGCTATGCTCAAAATAATGTCAAAGATATGAATTAAAATTGATCATGACTCAATATTTAGCAGTAAAATTGAAGCACAAAAATAGATATCAATTACTGCACATTATAAAATGATAAACAAAAGTAAAAAGTTATAAATTTCTCCCGGAGATGAATCCAAGAAGATATGCATACAAAAAGCATTCACTAAAGCAGCAGTAGTAATATACCGCTGGCATAAGAAAAAAAAGTCATCAAGTAAGCAGCAATATATAACAATTAGGGCATTATTAAATTGGTACAAATAGTAAATTTTCGACAATCAGGCCGTGGTTCCTCGTTCCAGGAGAGGGGAACTCGGTGTCTTCTCTGTCCTTCAAGAGAGACGCAGAAGGGTAACACGGTTGATATTGCAAGGTTCCCAGCAAAGCTTGTTTGATATGGGATGTCATTAAATATAAAAGTGGTCAGTATTAGCAAAGTTATAAATTCAAAATCATTATCCACTTAAATCTTGCCTATATTAATAGATTTTCAGATTGTTTTTTACAAAATGAATGCGAGATAAACTTATAACAGAAAAAAAATTAGCACTAAAAATTATGAGGGTGAAAAAAGTAATTTGCTACGTATCGCTAGAGATATAAAAAACCCGGAATTTTGAAAAGGTGGGAATAAACCCGGAACTTTGGGAAGAAATCATTTTAACAATGTTTACATATATTTTTTTCAATAGTGACTATTTAAGAACTAGCATATTATTTCTAAGATTTTTTTTTTAACTTTTGGCAATATATATATATATATATATATATATATATATATATATATATATATATATATATATATATATATATATATATATATATAATCAAGAAATAATAGCAACGAACATTTAAATCATTTTATAGTTGTACTTATATAATTAACGACCCTGTTAGTCTTATCAAACACGACTGGTCGCTTCCATTTTAATGGCTAATATAAAAATTATATACATTATTTTTTTATCATTATTTACTACGTAAATTGCTTTATGCTTAACTTTTTCCCCTCCTTTTATAATATAAAAATAAATATCTTTAAATTTAAAATAACAGTTTATTATTTTTGGTAATGCATATATCATTTAAAGGTGTCATCCAATGACACTGTTGCCTTTTGTGTCCAAAACAAACACACACACACATTATATATATATATATATATATATATATATATATATATATAGAGAGAGAGAGAGAGAGAGAGAGAGAGAGAGAGAGAATGTTATCCAAGAAAAATAATGATTTATGTGTTTTGTGGCACTACAGATGATTGCCTCATATTTGTGTAATAATAAAAATATTGGATATTTCTCAAAGGAAAAATAGAATCCTACTTTCGTGCTAAACAGGATACCTTGCCAAATAGAGTGAGTGAATCCCAATTATTCAATGTTTTTTTCACAGAATATAATAGTTAAATTTTGTGAAAATATCCACTTTTGAGGTCTACAACAAAGACAGAAAAAAATGGTGGTTCTCATTGTCTCATAGGAATTGACGATTTCAAAATACTTCCAAATTCCCATGTTTTGGAAATTTTCAAAATTTCCTTCCCCCGGTTTTTTCCCCTGCTCACAACTCGACGTATCGCCCTCAATAACTTTCCATAGACTTTTCCTAGAAATACAAATAAAAGTAAATGATTTTATTTCTGTCATTTTACTGACTAGTAAAAAATGTGTGATTTCTCAAGAAGTTCTTAAAATATTTTGTTGAAAATAATTATGAACTCTTTTGATAGTATTGACTAGTGAATGACCTAAAAGCTTTAAATTGGGATCATTTTTAATGATGTTACGCTCACAGTTAGATATAAAGGTAACGAAAATTCGTTAAAAATTCAATGTGTATGACTTTGAAGGACCCACATTTTTTTTTACCAAATGTAAATTAAGGAAAGATTTGAGGGGATTCCCTAATAAGAAATGGGTTGCGTCAAAAAATATTGAAATAATTTGATTTCTAAAAAAATGAGACCTTTGGAAAAAAACCAATTTTTTTTTTGTTGAATTTTCTTCATTTATTAGAAATTTTATAAAAACTTCTCCAAAAATCAATTTAAGTGCAATTGTCTCTGATAATATACAAAACAAATCTAAAACAGGAACTCGTTTCTAAGTTTAAAGAAAAAGGTTCTCCGGGACACGTCAAATAAACAAAAATAGCTACATAAAATATTTCATTAATAGAAATTTTGACCTCACATAAATATAAAAGATACAATAAAAACTATAATTAAACGCATCAAAAAATATAAGTTAAATTGATGGGAAGGAAAACATGGCAATCCAATTCCGATCATTTTATAATGCGAGCCTCGCCCCGGCAATAAGAGAAATAAATGATAACACATGAGATTTTAAAATTTCATGACGGCCAATTTTACGGTTTCCGTAATTAAACAAATCATTATATTTAACTAGCATGTCTAACCGTACTTTGCTACGGTATATTACTTTTAAACAAAGATTTTTTTTTCGTGCATAACTCTCTAAATTCGCCACACTTCAGTTCGAGTCATTGGCATATTTATATATTTCTGTTATAAGCGTATTATAACAATATTCAATTTTTATACTACTGTACGTTGATTAGCAACGCTAATAGATCTTGGCATATTAAGTGGTAGGAAAGGAAGCAGAAGTTTGGACAGCAACACTGCTAATTTTGTTGGTATCAATAAATGTTGTCCAACATGAAGGAAATTTATGACAAACCCCATGGTTTTGTACGAAACAGAAACACACATTCGTATCGACAACCCTATGAATATAAAGATAACTATATAAAATGATAGGTTTTTATTTACCACCCATGAGAGTCGCTGAAATTTGTACTTTTTGTGGTTAGAATATGGTTGATAAGCATTTCATTGTAACGTAAAGATGAACCAAGCATTAAATTTAAAATTAGTTCTCATATGAAAAAAAAAATATTTTGCGTCCCATAGAAATGAAAATGAATCCCTTTATATCTTAAAATTCCTGGTCAAATCGAACGGATACTACGCAGACGATGTTTAAGAAATATAAAATAAGAAATGAATAAATGAAATACTTAAAAGAAATGACATCATAATGATAAAGCAAAATATCGTTTTCATCTATTTATTATGGGATAAATTGAAAATTTTAATCTCCTGCTTTTTAACCGAGGAAAACGGAGCTTAAAACAAATACATGGGATTAACGGAATGACGTCCCGTTGCTAGAAATTATTGCTTCTTTCACTCAGTTATGATGCGATAAATTAAAAAGTGAATCGTTTGCGTTTAACCGGGAAAAATAATGCTTGGAATAACGACATGAAACGGGGGGAAGGAATGGATTTCGAACGTTAAAAATTTACAAATACCTTTCCAGGGATATACCTAAGAATATCCCAAATTTTCACGGCGATTGGATGTATGGTTTTTGAGTCTATCGAGTACAGACAGACACAAATTCATTTATATATATATATAGATAAAATTATGGCAGGGTAAAAAAATCAGAACTTAAGTGGACTTTATTTTACAAAAAGTAAGGATTTGAAAGGACGCGTGCGAACCTTGTCGTGGCAGACAGGTGTTTGTCACCCCCCTCTCGGTAAAATAAAAGTACACTCCCTTCGGACACCGCCCAAATCTTGGCGCTGTAAATAAGAGAAGCGCCAACATTTTAACAAGATTCCTTAATGAAGCAACGGGATAGAATCGTAACGTTACGTCTTGCCGGCGACCTGCCAAGAAAGAAGGGGAATGATGCTGCTGCTACCCGATAACGGTCAGACGAAAAGGATTTCGAAATAAAAGGCACACTCCCATTGTGTTTGCTGACCGTGGTGCCGAATAAAGAAGTCGCATTTCAGAATTAAATTTTACAATTTCCCTTGGCCACGAAGAGCCTTTCAGAAGTTTGGTTTGATTGGAACCTACTGAATCCGAACATCCATGCTAGCAGCGGGATTCGAACCCCCTAATTCCGATAACGAAGAGAACGCACATGAGCAAATGGACTCACTCGATCATGAGAACGACGAGGGTCACCCGTCCAATGCGCTTGGACGAGACGAAAATAATAACGAACTATTAGCCTAGAGTAGAATCGAGACGCTAAACTTACCTGGAACATCGTTCGGCCAATGGCCGATCAAAAAGATGTGTGCAGAGAAGTTCTTATCACTTTTGCCGTATTCTCTAAAAAATAATTAAATACAGTAGAACCTCTTTTTAACGACCCCTTCGTCAGAATAACCCTCTTAAAAAGTTCAAATTATTTTACCATAGGAATAATGTTCATTTTGAATCATTACAACGACCCCAGGCGTATTATTTTTTGTCAGAGCGACCGCCCATTTTAGTCCGCAGAACTCTTGAGCAAGTGGGCAATTTCAAAATTATTGTACTGGGGTGCAACTTCAAGAAACCTGTACTCCTCTCTTCGTGTTTACTTAAAGGAGGGGAGGGTGCGTGACGAAAAGCGGAGAACTAAATCTTCAATTATCTTTTGATGAGTTTATTGCGGTAGACGAAACTTTACAGCGCTACAGAGAAAATTGGAAGGAGGACGATTTTATGGCCCGTATTATCGGAAACGAAGAAATCTGCGATTCCGACGACGGGGAGGAAATCGTCCAAGCTTTTGAAAAAGTGAACGAAAAAGAAGCCTTCGATGCCTTGCATCCATATTTTGAAGGACGATTGAATTCTGGAGATTTCCTTCGAAATCTAACGGATATGGAATCGGTGATCATGAAAATTTCCCAAATGAACTCGAAACGGGCGTCCATCAAAGACTTTTTTTCAAAAATTCAGTCATGGAAACACAAATAAATAGAAGTGTTCTTTAGGTATGTACTGTTGCCTCATTTCTTTGTTCATTTTTTTTTATTATTATTTATTTATTATTCGTTACAACCTTTTCGTTACAACGATCTTATGATGTCGGTCCCACAGGGGGTCGTTATACCGAGGTTTTACTGTAGTGGGAGGGGGTTAATATACTTATATATATAAATAATTTTTGACGAGATACACCCTATATCTGTACTTGATTTACAAAGAAAAACACGGCAACTGTCACCCAACACATCACGGTAAGTTTAATATTTAACGAGCCTCATTTTTGAATGCCTAAAATATATTAGAATGAATAATAATATCATTACAGATTTAAATAATGTGCCCGTATTTCTAATTATTCTTCAGTGCCCTAACCTTCTACAGAATTCGATGCCCGGCCCTGGACATTATATATACATTGTCTACCAATAAGTATTTGGACACCTATTCCAATGACGATATCTGCGGTCCTGAGGTACGTGACGTACCTCCGCCGGTATACATCGTGTAGGAGACAGCATCGGCACGAGTCGCATGCAAGATGCCGCGCAGCTCGGAGCTCTCTGATTTCGAGAAAGGTATAATTATCGGGTATCACAAGTGTGGCCGATCCCTAAGGGACATACCTAGCGATCTGAGGTACCCAAAATCGATAGTGCCCTATGCGATTAAGAAGTGGAAGGGGAGCGGTGATTGTCGGAATGTGCCCCGAGTCGGCAGACCAATGAAACTGGGAGATACAGTGCTGTCCAGAGAAATTCGGAAGAACCGCACCCAACAGACGGCCCTCGTCCGCGAGGAGTTTCGACAGGCATCCGGGAGTATTGTTTGAATGAATACCATCCGTAAGGAAGCACATCTGCTTGGTTTTCGTGGTCGTGCTGCTGCCCATAAGCCGTTGATCACGAAGTCCGACCGCGCTGCTCGGTTAATGGGGGTGGAAAACACATCGAAATTGGACCTTAGATTAGAGGACACGGGTTCTTTGGAGCGACGAATCACCTTTTACTGTTTGGACGGCAGAGTGTGGATCTGTCGTCTGCCTGGAGAACGTCTCCTGCCAGAACGCATTGTGCCAACAGTCGAGTTCGGCGGAGGTGGAATTAGGGTCTGGGCGCGTTTTTCCTGGTACGGAGTGGGTCCCCATTAATGGTAAGCTCAACGTCGATGCCTACTGCACTATTTTGGATGACAATGTGCTTTCTAAGTTTTATGGGTTGGACACGTGTTACTTTCAGGACGACTATGCCAGTTGTCATGTTTCGAAGTTAACCAAGGTTTAGTATGATGCCAATGGAGTTCATCGAATGGACTGACCTGCCAAGAGCCCAGACCTCAACCCTACCAAGAAAATCTGGGACGAGTTGGATCGCCGAATGAAGGGGTGCACTCCCCGTCCCAAATCGGTGAAGGAGCTTGTATGTCTACTCCTAGCCGAGTATACCTCTAGCTGTAATACAAAGACTTGTGGAAAGTATGCCCCGGAGGGTTCACGCTGTCATTGCCTCTCTACCAAATACTGATTTTGAATAAAGTGAGTTTTTCTTTTCTATCACAGGTGTCCAAATACTTATTGGTAGACAGTGTGTATATCCAGTAAAAATATCTTTCACCGATTTCACGGGAGATTTGCCCCTATTTGCTCGGCTTGCTGGACAAAAAGTTAACCTGCAGTCGTGAAGCAATAATATATAAAAAATAATACTTAAAAAAAAAAAAAAACGAAATCCAGCATTCTGCAATTTTACATTTATTGGAAACGGATCGGTCCACCGACCGTCATTACAATGCAACGGCTCTGAATAGAATGCCCAAGAATATATAAATCTTTCGTCTATGTCGGCCCTAGAGCGAGAGGATTTGTTCTCAAGAGACTGAAGATTGTTCAACCGTTTTGGGGAGGCAAGAAATCATTCAATCTCAGGGGCAGCCATTTAGCGATCGGAGAAGCGATGGAACGTTGACGGAACAGCTGAAAATGAGCATTTATTTCAGTGTTCGTTTCGAAAGACGGGTAAAAAGAATTGAAGTCTGAGAATTATCTGACACTTTACAGCTGGGAAGTTTGGGTTTTAAAAAATAAGAATTTCGATATCTATTTTGAGGAGTAATAATTTTGATATATTACACATACACATTACATCTATACATATTGTGATGTGCATGTGAGTTAGACATGCATTCGGGAAACAAATGGACTGGCCATTTGCTAAGCGGTTAGTTTGTAAATATACAACATAAATTGACTTTTGCCCAAATATCGCATTTCAATTAAAAGATTATAAAAATACGTTTCATTGAAATCGCCGTCAACGCCAATTCCATTCGTCCAAATGGTATCCCGACTGCTTTTGGGCGATGCAAATCTTTTAAGAGAGGCTTCCCTTCCAAGAGCAATACATGGAGCTTAATAAATGGCCTTCGTGATTTTGGAATCGGTCCAAATCTGGCGTTTATTTCGCAAAATGACTCCAAACAGAAAGGTTCACAACCCCTCCTCTTTAGAAGAAAAGTAACGTTCGCACTTTATGGAGAGGAATTCCATTTCTCGTTTGCATTTTGAGAAAACGAACGCACGCCTCTCCAGGACCACCTTGATGTTACTAGGATAAAACCGGGCGACGACCTCTCTCCAAATCAAAACGCGTTGAGGAACTGAACCGACTCTCATCCGGACACGACTCCATTGTCCAGTTTTTGGGATCTCGACCATCTTAAAAAGTCCCAACTATTTTATCATTGGAATAATATTCATTTTGATTCATTACAACGACCCCAAGCGTATTATTTTAGTTGGAGCGACCGCCCATTTTAGTCCGTGGAACTCGTGAGCAAGTGCGCTATTTCAAAATTATTGTACTGTGGTGCACCTTCGAGAAACCTGTACTCCTCTCTTTGGGTTTGCTTAAAGGTGGGGAGGGGGCGTCACGAAAAGGGGAGAACTAAATCTTCAATTACCTTTTGATGAGTTTGTTGCAGTAGACGGAACTTCACAGTGCTCCGGAGAAAATTGGAAGGAGGACGATTTTATGGCCCGTATTACCGGAAACGAAGAAATCCGACGACGGAGAAGAAATCGTCCAAGCTTTTGAAAAAATGAACGAAAAAGAAGCCTTCGATGCAGTCAATGCCTTTCGTCCATATTTTGAAGGACAATTGAATTCTGAAGATTTCCTTCGAAATCCAACGGATATGGAATCAGTGATACTGAAAAATTCCCAAATGAACTCGAAACGGGCGTCCATCAAAGATTTTTTTTTTTTCAAAAATTCAGGAACGGAAATACAAATAAATAGAAGTGTTCTCTAGGTATGTACTGTTGCGTCATTTCTTTGCTCATTTTTTTATTATTTTTTCAATTTGTTACAACGACCCTTTGATGTTGGTCCAACAGGGAATCGTTATACCGAGGTTCTACTGTAAATTTTTTTTCCAGGTGAATTTTTACTAGAACTTTTGTGCGTGTTTAAAATGCGGGAAAATTGTCTGCGAAAACTGCATTTAATTTTTTTTCATTTTTTTTGGCGAGAGAAATTAAAATACTTGTAATTCTTGCTGTATAACTTAATGTAAAGAATAAATTCATTCATTAAGTAAATGCATGTCGAAATTTTGCATCGGTCAAATAGAAAATATAAAACATTTTCAACTTGACTCAGTTCTAAATGAATAAACACGAGGAAGGCTGGCCCCGTTGATTTTCTAATTTTAAAAATAGCCGTGTGCACCTGTATACACGGTGTGGCGGAAGGTCGCGGTCATTGAAAACTGACCTCCGCTCGAGCGTCCAATCACAATACGGACCCGTTTCCTTTCCCAGTTCGGCATGTTATTTAAGGTTACGTCAACCAAAATGGCAGAATCCAGATTTCAATTCGTGAAGTGGAACATGCTATTTATTAGAGAGTTGCGAATAAATATTGGATGAGGGATACTTTCATCTATTTCATTTTAACAAACCATTTTTTATTATAGTTTAACAAAAGAAGGGTTGGTAAAAATCGGATTTTTTTTTTTATTTAAATAGGATTTTTGAAATTTAAATATATTTAAGTATAATATTTGATACAAACAAATTAAATTCTTCAAGTTAGATGCCTGAATCAATTAATTCTTTTTTATACATAATAAAAAATACCTATAACTAAAATAACTATATATAATATATAAGAATAATTCATAAATCAGTAGAAAATAATTACTTGCCATAGAGGGTTTTTTGCTTGTTTGAATTATCTCTATCATAATTTAAATAAAGGATGCTTCATGTTCATTTATACATTTTACTCCTTCAACCATAGAATTATTAGAAAGACGAGGGTAGACTAAAGGCTAAGTAATCGCAATGATTTTTATTTTTTACTTTTTATTTTGTGACAGTGTTTAAATGTTAAATGATTTATCTGCTTTGTCGTTTCCAAGTCTGTTTCGAAGTTTAGATTGCACTCATCCCTATGTTGAAAAAATCCTCTCGATAGAAGCAGTGGATGCCCTTCAGTCAACAATTGATAAAGTGCCCGGTCCAGGTGATCCATTTTTCCCTTTTTACTTGAGAAAAAATGACTTTTCCAGCCATCGAGTGGGGAAATCTTACTAATCACTTCTTCATTAAAAAGGAATTCATAGAAAGGATCAGAATTTCCCACGAATTTCACGAGAACGGGAATAATATCAGGGGAGTACTTTTCATTTGCAAGATTCTTTTCTTTCCAAATCGGTCAGACTTTTTACCACAAAAACGAGGGTCTACTTGATAAGCTCTCCCAGTGCTTGCTGGTATCGCTTATTAAAAGCTGTTAAATTGGATTTATCGTTATCCACATCTTTAAGTTTAATCTCCAAATTTTTACAAATATCTACAGATCCAGCAATAGTTCAAGTATTTTTATGAATAGAGTCTAAAGCTACAGCGATAGGTTCCAATCGTTTTAAAAGATTTTCTGCATTTCTTTTCAGTCCAATATTAACTGCTTTATTGTAAACAATACTATCCATTTTGTCCCTCACACATTTCCAACAGAACAGACCCGTTTGTTATGTATTTGGTTAAAGATTCGACCATCGTGTTTCGGCGCACATCACGTGGCAGAACTAGTTTTGACCCGCCTTCTCCTTTATATTTGGAATTAACAAAGTGGCTATTCCTAAAATATTTAAGGTGCTATTTTAATAATACAAGGACAGGCAGGGTGCAGCAGCCTCCCGAAACCATCTGGGAGCCACTCTGGGTTGTCCATATTTTCTTATTGTGCTTATTACTAACAGCTTTCTTTTAAAAATTCAATCTTTAAAAATTGATTTAAATCGATGATTTTTTTTCTTTTTTAAATCAACTGATTTAAACCGCTCAACCCTGACACTGATACAAAAAAAATGGCGTGAGAAGCTTCTGTAGTTGTTATGCGACTAAAATGAAAGCCCTCGACAAATGTCACATTAGCATTTTGATATAAATATTTCCTTATACGATTATATTTGCACTGAAAGTATGTCCCTGCACGCTTTTCTTTTTAGTGCCTTTTTTTAAACAAATTTTTAAAAAATTATATTTTATCTTCTCCTTAGTTTTGTAATCCATTTTCATCCGTCATTTTCTCAACTGGTGTTAAATCCGTTATGAGACACTTTTTTTATTATTCAATACAGACTTTATTTTCAAAGAGATACCGTGAAATGTTTTGATGAATTGGTAAATCTCTACTACACAAAATTATTCATCATCGCGCAGTCAATCAAAGGAAAAAGACCCGCTTTGTAGGACTTCATTAAAGTCATAGATACACCAAAAAGTTAAAATATTCTTTAAAATATAAAAAAAAATTGACGAGAAAATAAAAAATATATGTGTGTATTCTTTTTTGAGCCAGGAGTCACTATTTTATTTTTTAAAATTTTTTTGAGTTTTTAGTTATGCCGCTTGCAAATAGACGGCGATAATCGTTTAAGATCTCGGAACCGCTTTTTGCATTTTTTATGATTCAATAATATATTGTCACCGAACATGAACATCTGTTTTTCTAGAACAAAAATTAAGGACTTTCTAAGGACCAAAGTAACATTTTATAAGGACCTACTTCAAATACACGGCATAACGACATAAACCCTATTTCCTGAGGAACCTATTTTAATGATTACCAACTAGACAAGGCATGTTCCATAAATGCCCTGCAATATTTCAGAATTAAGTTTTAAAAAATGCCTAAAAATTAGTAATAAGATATATCTATTCGACAGAAACTAATTTTGAAAAATGGACATCTAAAGCTTTTTGAGTGATCAAACTAAAAATAAATTGTGAATAAAATACATTAACAGTACTTTCTGAGGGTTTAAAAATGACTCTGATATATATATATATGTATATATATATATATATATATATATATATATATATATATATATATATATATATATATATATATATATGCATATACTAGCTGATTATACCCGACGTTGCCTGGGAAAGAAGAAAGTTACAGACTTTTCTATTACATTCGATGCAAGGAAATTTAAACTTCCATAAGTAACTGAAATATCTACACCCCACCCTCCATGCTTCGTTTCATTAAAATCTGCAGGACTGTTAGCTATCAGGAAAGGGCAGCTGACTTTAAACCTTTTCAGTATGCGAAAGATGATTTATTGGTCAAATAATAAGTAACTAAGAAAAAACTGTCCCATAAGAAAACTGATAGGAAATAACGTGACGACGGTAGATCACGGTGATGGAGAAATGGATCACATTCGAATTTAAAAATTAAGGAGTTTTTAAGGACCTTTGACAAAGATTAAGTAGTTTTAAGGGCCCTTCAAAATGAAAGCTAAAATTAAGGAGTTCTTGAGGACTTCTAAGGACCGTGGGAACCGTGATACATATATATATATATATATATATATATATATATATATATATATATATATATATATATATATATATATATATATATATATATATATATATATATATATATATACATAACCACACACACGTGTATGCATATATATTATGGGAAAACCGCCTTCCAACGAGTGCGTCATCGAGGTTTAGCTAACACACACACATATCTGTATGTAGTATGAGAAATGAAAACAAAGGTTTAATGAAGATGGGACGGCCCGCCTTTCGGAAAAGGGTCGAAAATCCGGTAGATGGCGGGAGCGAAATTCCTGCGTCGTTTTTTCTTAATTTACGCAATGGGTAAAGGATATGAGGGTCAAACAAGAAAGTGTTCGCCGTGAATACTAATTGGGATAAACATTTATTTACTCTAGTGAATCGAAAAAATGGAGTGAGAACGCTTCGTTTCTTAATAAAGGAATGTAGGCCAAGTGCGACAGACTAAGGATGCGTGTCAACACTCGATCGGGACACTTCGATGCACGGAAAAACTTATTAAAATCGATACTATTCAATCCTGTACGAAATATTTATTTTCAATACTCCTAATCGTATGCTCATTTAGTTTTTCGAACCTAGGAAATAAGGACTACTGCCACAACAAAACAGAAAAAGCTGTACCAAATAGCACCGACAATTATTGAAATATCTCCGAGTCGCTTTTTCGTCACCTGTAAACCTTCAAATATTAGATGACTTTATTTTTACATTTTTTAAAGTTTCTAGACATATCCGAATCGCTTTAAAACAAACCCGCGTCAGTTCATATAGAGCAATTGGTCGCAACGTCACTAACTACTATAATGCCCTTCCCATTCATTTTCATGTTTACAACAACCAATTAACTGCCCTTCCGTTTGAAACTAAAGCCAGAATTGTCCTAAATTGAGATTTGTCCTACTGCGTGAAATCGCCTTATACCTAGGACTGCGAATTTTGCGAAAATAATAAACAAGTGGTAGTTTTAAACAAATCAATGACATTAAATAGAAAAATAATATTACTTCTTTAATGCTCGAGTCACTGCCGATTGCATATCGATACTGTAAGTGACGCTACCATCCGAGTTGACGGAAGACGTGAGTGTTTTGTGCGGCGTCATCCATCCACTACGGGAGCGAGTGGGAGAGTCATCACTCTTCCCGGTAATGATCTACGTCGACATTTGAAGCCTAAGTGTTTCGAACAATGCGATTGTGTGGAGGAAAAACCGATTTAGTGTCGGTAAAATTCAATATGGAGTTTGCGTCATCCAGGCACCAAGGTTTAAACCATCGCATAATCCCAAGGTCAAAGGAGGGGGAAAGGATGCGACCCCTCGTATAAAGACGTGGAAGTTGGACTCCCCAGCGACAGACGTGATTGAGGTCATTTTAGAGACTTGTCTTTGCCGAGATAGGTTAGTTTTGGTGCGCTACGGTCTACTTTTTGCAACACAGTGGGATTCGAACTCCGCAGGTCAGCGGCCATCCCGAGGTAGGATTGTATTTTTCTTATTGTTGGCTATACTCGTCAATGCAGGACCCAAAGGTTCTTGATTGACATTCGACCGTTATCTTAAACTTGCACAGAATACAATTATTAGGAAGTAGAAACACTGAATACTAGAGCCCGTCCCGTTCGAACCCCATCATTCATGACAAAAAGGAAAAAAAATTATTTGGTATTACACGTAGAGTTAGTACTGAATTGGTAAAGCAATGACTGGCCGATGTTCGCTGCTCAGAGAGTGTCCATCCTCATGGGAATGAGTGGAAAAGTTGTTTCTAAAGGCCTCTCCACACACTAGGGTCCACTGCAAGCCATCACCACTGTCTGGAGGGGGGATGGCGTATCGTGGTCGATGGCGGCAGACGATAAAATAGCCTTGGCGGAGAATGGCTTCGGAAGCGGTTTTTCTCCAAAGATCAAAGGCCGTCAGATGCGCAACTAAAGTGCGCAGTAGACCCTATGGACGAATCTACGATCTCGGCTCATCGTGCGGATGCAGCCCGTGAACCATCGTTCAAGGTAACCATCAGGAAGTGGTGAACCATTGGCCATAGTGTGGAGGCTACGTTAGACTTCCCTGAAAATGAAGACTATTTTTGAGCGGTATCTAAAATGCATTAAGTTATAAAACGGTACAATCATACGTTAACGATGCCCAGAAGTTTGTTTGAAAACGGTTCAATTCAAAATGAGAATTATTTTATTTGAAAAAGGGATTCTCATCTGGCCTTTGAAGTTTACTTCGATTAACGATTTTTTCCCCTCACTATTGACTCGAGTGGGCGAGAACGAGAGGGAGGACCGTCCCCGATTTTCCCACTCGACTTTCGAACGTTATATTACACATAGCGTGGCGATATTTCTCTTTCAGCAACCTCAAATGGAAGAAGTTTCCATCTTTAGTTATGACCGTCCATAGATGAGATTTGCAGCATTTTTTTCTCTATTCAAGGTATCCGTCTACGTTCGGAGAACTTTCTTCTTTAAACGTAGAAACGAATTCATGTTTTTACATTTTTAGATTTATTTTTTTTTATATTATCATAGAGAATTGCACTTTAAAAATTGATTCCTGGAGAAGTTTTTATAAAATTTCTAATAAATGAAGAAAATTCAGTAAAAAAATGGGGTTTTTTAAAAGGTCTAATTTTTTAATAAATTATTTCAATATTTTTTTATGCAAACCCATTTCTTATACACTGGACTTGCGAATCACCAAAAATCTTGGCTTCATTTACATTTGGTAAAATATGTGGGCCCTTCAAAATCATACACATTGAATTTGTAATGAATTTTTATTACCTTTACATCTAACTACGAGTGTAACACCATTAAAAATGATCCCAATTGAAAGCTTTCGGGTCATTCACTAGTCAATACTACCGAAAGCATTCATCATAATTTTCAACGAAATATTTTAAGAACTTTTCGGGAAATTCCATTTGAAGTTTCGACATTTTATTAAAAATACAGTCCCGAGAAAAACGCATTTCAAGTTTATGAAAGCAACTTTAACTATTAAAAAATTAAAATACACGTTTAAAATGCCCCACACTTTCTTGCTCCAAAACTTTCTCATTGCCAAGTTGATAATTATTAAAAAATACTAGAAAATGTTTAAACTAATCTTCATGAACATTTAAAAAGTTTTGTCCAAAACATGCTCTTTGAAAGGTTTAAATTCACCACTTCCGGTTCCGAAGTCGCTACTTCCGTTTCGTTTGGACAGCTGTGACTTTTCTTTAAAATGCCGTAGAGACAAAACAAAAACAGATTTAGAAGACTAAAAGTTGACATTTTACTATAGAGAAATAAAAAAAATTATGATTTTTGGCAAAAAGTGACGTTTTTAACGTAGACGGATACCTTATTTATGTGCATTTTGTATTAATAAAACGAAGTTTCTAGAAATACATTGGCTGTCTTTTTTTATATTAAATTCGCCAAATAAAAAGGACGTATGTAACGGTCCCCCTCCACTTTGCCGACTGCTGATCTCAAGTATAAATTATTAAATGGGAACCAAAGATAGGAGTGACTGGTATCGAATTCTGAAGAAGAAGGCCACCAGAAAAAGAAAACGACAAGGAATGGATCTAACACTTTCTCCGCGTTTATAAAACACTCGAAGAAAAAGGTCATTCCGTAATCCCGCCGCATTCAGGGAATACCTAAAAAGTCGAAAAGCACGGGATTAACTCGCCAGAAAGCGATTCCCCGCCACGAAAAAGAACATAATGAAATCATGCATAAAATCGAAGTCGAAACAAAAAAAGTCCTCTAATCTCATAATACGACCTCAAAAAATGCCTTCGCAGACTGCAGGGAAGAACGAATCTGCCTCATTGTTAAAATCAAATTAAAATCGTCTGCAACTGTCCGTTCTACGATTTAGGTATAATTTTTTCTTATATATATTTTGTACATTTTCTACAGATCGAACACACTCCGATCGCATAGGCACAGATTCCTCAATTTCCCTTTTTAAGAAAATGGGAGCCATCCCGCGGTTCATCTTTAACGAAACGCGAATTTCAATACAATCTTAGTCAATTCAATGACTATTTTTGCGCGCGAATTCTACCGTCTTCAGTTGCCCTGTGCAAGCAGAAAAAAAGGATGCCGTGTCATAAAATTTCAATTTCTACGCAAAAATACAAAGATAATAAAATATGAAAACTTTAATATAACTCAAAAATTGAACGTTACATACTACAACAGGACCCCTTCGTTAGAACAACTCTCTTATAAAGTCCCAATTATTTTACCCTAGGAATAATGTTCATTTTGAATCATTACAACGACCCCAAGCGTATTATTTTTCGTTAGAGCGAGACCGCCGCAGAACTCGTGAGCAAATGGGCTATTTCAAAATTATAGTACTGTGGTGCAACTTCAATTCGATTCAGACGACGGAGAAGAAATCGTCCGAACTTTGGAAAAGAAGCCTTCGTGGCAATCCATGCCTTGCATCCATATTTTGAAGGACAATTGAATTTCCTTCAAAATCTAACGGATACGGAATCAGTGATCATGAAAAATTCCCTAATGAACTTAAAACAGGCGTCCATCAAAGACTTTTTTTCAAAAATTCAGTCATGGAAATACAAATAAATAGAAGTGTTCTCTAGGTATGTACCGTTGCATCCTTTCTTTGCTCAATTTCTTTTTATTATTTTTTCAATTCGTTACAAAGACTCTATGATGTTGGTCCCATATGGGGTCGTTATACAGAGGTTTTACTGTAACACAATAACCAAAATTTTTTCCTTATAATTCAGGAACCAATATTTTTCAATCACGTTTTGATAAATTTCATTAGTATTATTCATTTAATGCAACCACCTCTCCACCATAAAGTGTATGACAAATATTTCAGATTTCTACCAAACCGAACTTCGGAGACATTTTAAGTACATGGCTATCAGAAGCTCAGATCCTAAAAAAATAGTCTTCAGAGACTACAAATTTAAAAAATAAATAAATAAAACGGATCTTCACAAACGAAAGGTTACTTCCTTAAACTTCCCCGAAATGTCTTCAAAAAATTAACAGGAACATGCATTTTTATAAACGGAATAAATAGAAAAATATGGGCAAAAACGGATGAAAATAAGTTAAAAAATTTTATATTCGCAAACAAAAAAAATTTTTTAACCCATCTATAATATGTAAGAACCAATTTTAAAACTTTTTAAAATTTTGTCTCATTCTGTACTTGCTAATAAAAATATAGTTATTTTAATGTATTTTTCTAATATTTTCTTACTTAAAGAGAAAAAAATTCTAACAAATGAAATTAATTATGCTTTAAGAATATTTTACCTATATTTTATTTGAAAATTAGAAAATGCTTAGATGCTCTGCCTTTAAAAAAACAGCTTTATGTCATACAAATTTAATAAAATTAATTTTTGACAAAAATATAAAACAGCTGGCAACAAAAAAATAACATTAAAAAATTTTGGTATTTCATTCACCACACTAAACACTGGTTCCTTACAAAAATTAGCTGATCCAATTAAATATAATACTTTTGAAATATAAGATGATATACACTATACATCTAAAACTATAGTGTATAGTGTATGGAGTACAATAATACATGTTGAAGAATCGCTGTCTTTTAAAGTACACATTTAAACGTATTTAAAAAATCTTACAACAATAATCTTTGAGAAAATCCCCTAAATAGAGAGGGAAATCTCAAAATTTCCTTATATTTAGTGAAAAATTCCCAAAATTTAGGGCAATAATCTTCCAAAATGAAATAAAAAATACAATAACAGAAATTGCATGATTTAAAATTGGAGACTAAAGACTAAAATGAGGAGACAAAATAAGTGGGGGGAGGAGAAGGATTTAGGGACTATTACTAAAACCACTGTAAATATATTTAAACTTTTTACAATCAAAGTTGGAAAAAAATCATGATTTTTTTTTTAAATCAAAAAATCAATTTTTTTATTTAAATTGGATTTCTTTGATTTTTTTCTGAATACTAATTTTAATTGTTGTTTTTTATATTTTTTGCAATATACATAGAATAGATTGTTATAAGAAGTAACATCTTATCTATCTAGTATATTCTACAGACTGATTACCTAAAATTAAATATATAAATTTTAATTTAAATACATTCCTTTATTTTGTCATTGGATAGTGAAAACTAAATAATATGTCAATTTAAAGAACCAATTAAATATTTTTTAATGCAACTATTTTTTTTAAATCCCAATTAATTCGATATTTTTTTACGAATCGAATTATGGATTCAATTGTTTCAATAAAAACACTAGCTTTGATGCTTCATAAACTCCTAATTGGTTACGAAGGCTAGAACGAACGATACCAAAAGAAGAAAACTGTCTTTCCCTTCAGGCAGGCAAAGCCATGGCTGTCGTTATCGAGTAGACAAACTGGATATCAAGTTCTGTCATACTCTCTTTACCTCCCATGACATAAAATGAATTCCACTAATCCATCATTGTACTACCCCTACTACATACTTTCTGATAACCCCTCCATTGTTGGAAAGCATGTGTTATCTATTGACACTTATTTACCAATTGGTATGACTGTTTTGACTGATTCCCAATTCTCCTGTCTTTACAATAGAGGTTTTAAAAGAAGTGAAAAAAAATGAATTTAAATCAATGATTTTTTTAATTTTTTTGATTTTTTTAAAATTATTGACTTTAAATCAATAATTTTTTGATTGTTTTGTAACTGATTTTTTTTTTTTTTTTTTTTTTTTTTTGTAATTTCGTTCCATTATTTTTTTTATTTTTTTTGTATTTTTCAAAAAAAAATCAACTGATTTAAATCATGCCAACCCTGCAGAAAATATATATAATAATAATAAAAAGTTTTTAGTAAATAATGAACTAGAATATTCTTGTGAACCAGTATTTGGAAAGTACGACAAACAATGAGCCTACAAATCTTTGAGTGTCACTCTATAATAATACTCTCTGCAGTATCATTTTCAATGGATAGAAATGAAGAGGAATTAATTCTGTCTTTAGACATGGGTCACCATATTCGTTTACTAAAGCTCTCCAACTATCATAGTAACAGGTATTGCAATGTAAGCAGTATTCTTTCTGCAGCCCACAGATCTGACACAGTGGGTTAAATTATAGGGTACAGTCATAAAAACATAATAATCAACTTTTTATACATTGGGCTAAATTGTGAATCCCTATTGATAGTACACCGGCTAACTATAAGGTGACAATTTTTTTTTAATGAAAGGAAGGACATAAGTAAACTGAATAATTACTGTCACATTCAGTTGAGAAGTCAATAAGGCTACCAAGTCATCAGAATTAATGTTAGTCTATTTTTAATCAATACACTATTGATAACAATCAAAAATAGCAACTGTTGTGTATTGTTGTGAAGCATTGCTTTTTCTTCCCCCATAGCAGTCCCTAAAAAGTTACTGTCTACATAAATATAAATAAGCAGTTATTTCATATGAGAAATTTTAGCTATCAAAAGTGAAAAGACGGATATCCCGTACTACATAAAGAAAAAGGGCACATCTAGAAGAACCCTTTTTGCAGGTGGTCACCTTACTTTTCTTGTTTGATATAACTTGACACATGTACTGAGAAGGAGACAGACTTTCACTATATGAGGTTCATTTCATCTCTGAAAAATGTGTCAGACAACGAGGACTCTCTACAAATTCTGATAAATTAAAGTACAGTATTGTTGTTTTGGCAGGTTCTAGATATAATCACCAGTAGGTGCTATTTTTTTCCCCTGTTGGATGGCCTGTTACAGCATTTACCATTATTGGCCATGAGCAGGGTTGGAAAAAAATCATGATTTTTTTTTAACTCAAAAAAATCAGATTTATTTCATTTAAATCAGATTTTTTTTTATTTAAATCAGATTCGATTTTTTTCTGAATTCTAATTTTAATTATTATTGTGTTTTTATATTTCTTGCAATATACATGGAATAGTTTCTTATAAGTAACAACTTATCTATCTTGTATATTCTACACACTGATTACCAAAAATTAAATAAATAAATTTTAATCTAAATACATTCCATTATTTTGTAATTGGATAGTGCAAACTCAATAAGATGTCACTTTAGAAAACAAATTAAATATTCTTTTAATGCAAACTATTTATTTAAAAAACAAATCACAATTATTTCAATATTTTTTAAGCATCGAATTATGGATTTAATTGTTTCAATAAAAACACTAGCTTTGATGATTTATCCACTCCTAATTGGTTATGAAGGCTCAAATGAACGATACCAAATGAAGAAAACTGTTTTTCCATTCCGGCAGATGAAGCCGCGCCTGTCGTTATTGGGTAGACAAACTGGATTTCCAGTTCTGTCTCTTTACCTCCCATTATATAAAATGAATTCCGCCAGTCCTAATCCATCATTGTACTACCCCTACTCCATACTTTCTGATAACAACCCCTGAATTCTTGGAAAGCACATACTATCTATTGACACTTATTTACTTATTGGTATTACTGTGCTGACTGATTCCCAATTCTCCAGTCTTTGAAATATAGTAAAACCTATATTCCAATGACAACAAATAACATAAAATGAAAAAAATGATTTAAAATCAATGATTTTTTCAAAAAAAATCAACAGATTTAAATCATTTCAACCCTGGTAATGAGAAGTCAAAAATCACTCCCTCAAACTTTAACCGTTGGTGTTAACGTGCCTTATGTGAACCTAGTTCACACCTTTCATAATGTCAATCTAATCCTGCTATTGACATTATAATGTCTAAAATTCTTAGTTATAATCTATGTAGATACTACTTTTTCTTGGTCGGAATGATAAAACTTGCTAGAGAAAAGTTTACAAATTAAGAATATAAAATAATGTGTTTAGTATTTATTAATTAATCATAGGTACTAGTATATTATTTTAAACTAGAGTTTGTTAGTTTATTATAGGATATAAATATAGGGTGATTATAATTTAATTAAACTTCCACTTTAAAAATTCTATAAAAAAAAAAAAGCTATTGGTCATAATGACTTCAAATTTGAAATGAATATACTAGACGGGAGAAATGCTATGGCATAAGAAGAAAAAATAACTCCAAAGTATCAATATGCAGCACTGTAAGTGGCATACTGAATGTGGATTTAGCTTCAAATGACATGTTCAATTGAAATATGATCTGAGTTGCAAAAAACCGGGGTTTAAGAAAAAACCCAACCTGAGTGGGGTTTTCTGGGTTTCATAGGGGGTCTGGTTTTAAGAGGAGAGGGCAGGGGAAGTACCTTATTTCAAAAAACATTAAATTGCTAAAACTGATTATATTTTTATTAATTAACTAAATACTCAAGAAATTATAATTTAATTAATACACATAAATCTGTGTAAAGACTATAAAAAAGTTTACTCTGACATCACACACAAAATGTTATATAATGACATATACCACCTATTTGAATGTTGTTTTAACAAAGGATTACTTTTTATCTCTATTCTTTCTCCATTTAAACAAACATTTCTGAAACTTTTTTGCATCAAATTTTTGTCAAAGGTAATAGGCAAAACAGTGTGTAGCTAAAAAAAAAAAAAAGAGTCAAGTCACAGGAAATAGGTAAGGTCATTTCTCAACAGTCAACACAACCTGTTTTTCACAATGAAAGAAGAGAAATTTCACACTATCCCTTTCTTGGTCACAAAAGAATTGAAAATTTTCTAAATTGTTATGTTGGATTTACCATAGATTTGCAAATATTTTTCTGAATTTTGATAGACTGTATATATAATTCCACAGAATAATTCTTTAAAATTGAAAGAGGGTAAAAAACTAAGATAACAGTTTCTGAAAATAAATAAAAATATCAATTTTTAAAAAACCCAATAAAATCCACTTTAGAGTAGGTTTAATTGGGTTTTTTAGACTGGGTTTTACCCAGAAAAACCTGGGCAGGTTTTTCTGGGTAGGTGGGTTTTTTTGCAACCCTGAATACGATAGATTTTGTACGAATTACACAGAAAACCAACTGTACAGTTCAATGTACATAATTGTTTTGGTTGTTTGAAGAAAAAAGTAACTTATAAGCCAATCAACAGCTGTGGTAGTGTTAATGGAAAGCTCATACATGACACAAGAACATACTCCATTGGATGGGAAAATTTGGGTTTTCAACTCCTAAACTTTTTTTTTCTTATGCGGTATTGTTTTCCTCTTCTTCCTGTATATTCAATTCAAATTTGAAGTCACTCTGACCTGTGGTTCCTTTTCTACAGCCTTTTAATTATAATCACCTCGTATATAGACTAACAGAAAGAATGGCATGTACACAACACAAGCCCTATTTTGCATTATTCTTCTACTTCTATCTCAAGAGTAAAATTAGTACTTATTTCATCATGAAATAAAAATGAACAATGTGAAAATATATTTTAAAATGGGAGCTGAAAAAAACAACTTTAAAGTAATACTAAGAAATTAACAGTAAGCGAATATATTCCACAAGATCATAATTAAATTTATGAAGCCTTAATTTTATAATCATAGCTTGTACCCTAGTTACAGATAATTATAATTCTAGCAGGATTAATCATTCTTAAATAAAGAAATGTTTTATATAATCCCATAGTCTCTTATGTGGAGCCTCCAAACATATTTGTAAGATACACAATTTGAACTTTATAAAGTAATTTTGGTTAGAGTGTATTTTACCAAATGTTCAATTTAACAAATAGGATACTCTTCCCATTTAAACAATTATTCATACGTATGGGAATTTTTACATTTAACTTAACTTCATCATGCAGTTCAGCACATGACATATTTTAAAAGAAAAAGTTAATATGTTTTATAAATCTGCTTCAATTAAAAGTTTTGTCATTTAAGCAGGTAATGGGTTATCAACATTAAGAATGCTCGATTTTTATAAATAAAATACTGTGAAACTATTTTCATCTTATATATCTTTTCTTAATCACATACTTTCCGGAAGAGAACAAAAGATCAATCTAATCTAAAGGAAAAATGCATTCGTACAGTTTGATATATTATTAGAAGAGGAAGTAACTTAAGAGGCAAAATCAAAGTAGCATGATCTTTAAAAACTAAAAAGCTGCAACTGAATTTACATCACTAGAATTTAAAAAAAAAAAAAAAAAAAAAAAAAAAAAATTGCTTAACCGCCTGCATTTAAATTTTACATAAAATTCTTTAAGGTATTTTTTTATATTATAAGGTAGGTACATCATGTAATGAAACGAATATTTATAGCATCATATAATTATAAATTGTATAATATTGAATTCTGATATAAATCAATTTATATCTGAGTCAATATGTATAGTTAGATTTGCATCTAAATATACAAATTAACATTATAACTGTATATTTAACTTATTGTCATATCAACTTTTAAATTTTTCTCATGTATATAACTAGATAAAAACAATAAAATTAGTAAATAATTGAATTGATTTCAATTAGATTCTTTATATTTTTAAAGTTAATTTGATATAGTACTGCTGTATTAAAATATAATCAACAAAATACAAGCAATGAAATATGAAGTCAATGTTATTTAATAAAATACAATATATTACATATATGAATGCATATAATGTAGCTGCAGGAGAAACAAAACCCCTAATTTATTCTCGTTAATAAACTCTTAGATTATTAAAGAAATGAGACGAATAAAATCATAGAGGATGGATCACAACTTCTTTTGCAACTAAAAAGAATTCCATATAACTAAGGCAACCCAGAATGAGGAGGACAACATATTGATAAGTACGACATACACAAATATTGCAAATCAATATTCATTGCAAGAATAACCAATTAAAAAGCATTTTAATACAGTAAAATCTTGATACAACAATAAGGAAAGAACCCTATAAAGTGATCATTATAGTAGGATATGTTGTTATAGGGAGGAACAATATAATTTTGATCTACAGCACTTTAATTATGACAAAAAAATTTATAAGCATCAAATTGTTAAATATTGTCTAAATATAAAAAATTTGAAGCAAATTGTGAAAAATAATTAACATAAATTTGTATAAGCATTCAAATCCGTAGGTCACAAACTTCTACAGGCATGACAATGGAGTTTCGATGATTTCAAAGCAAATGAAATTCAGTGTTCATTCAGAAAAGTCATTGCTTCTAACTATTATTATTTAATAATGTGTAATCTAGCAGATTTTTAAGTAATATATGTGACCTTTTATTATTCATTGTTAATTTGGATTGATTTCATACCTGAAAATAATTTTATACTTCAAGATCTTAGTCTGTCATTCATTACTCAAAGTCATATTGTCCAAAATTCGTTAACATTAAAAGATGAGGTTTGAGTTTCTTGTCACTTTCTAAAAAGACTCACTTTCTTTAATAAAAATGACATTAATAAAGGAGGACATAGGTAAATGAATGAAACAGAAGTATTATTTTATCTCTGTGACTAAAGTCCCAACAAAGTTACTGCCTGCATAAGATTAAATACACGATTCTTTCATCACTTAGGGAAAATTTTGCTATCAAATAGGCACAGATTCAGAAATTAGCTTTTACATGTCGAAAAGGACATCTGATAGTATATATCGAAAAGGAGCACATCTAGGAAGACATAACTTCCAAAGAGAAGATTGAGGATTGTCTTTTCTTTAGAAGATTCTCTTTATAAGTATTTAAAATAAAAGACTAGCAGTTATACAAAACTAAAATAAGTATAAAAGATTAGGGTTATTATATTTTCGGGCAAAGTACAAATTCAATTTGCCCAGAAAAAAAGTGAATTATAATATTCATTAAAAGTTAATGCCCAAAATGGAATTAAATGTCCTCTAACAATAACAGTTTTAATTACACAACAGGTTGTTATAGATATAATACTTTTCATATGTACAAGATTTTCAATTAGCAAAATTATCCTACTATATCAAGATATATTATTAAATAGTACTATAAAAAAACTATTATTATATTATACAGTGATTCCTATTCGTTATTTTTGTTTATCTGCAATTTGTACTTTTTTTGCAACCTATTTCTTTTTTATTTTCTTTAACTAACCTGATAAACTTTTTATTGAGCTCTAACTCACAAAAAATTATCAACATAAAAAAAAATTGAAATACTCATTGTATCCAGATTTGATATTTATTTTTAAAAAAAGTAATAAGCAGCACAATAGGAAACCAGCCTAATTTTTAGTCAGCTAATCATATCTGCAATTATTTACAAAATTATGCATTCAGACTAAAACTGATTTTAAAAGAAAAATGTGCTAAACAATACAACACATTCAACTTAATTGAATATTTATTCTGCAATTTCAATCTCATTTGCATCCCATTAGAAAACATAATAAATAAAAGAAATTGTATTATTATTATTATAATACACGAGATAAAAATAGAAAAATAGTTCAACAAATAATTAAAATTTTTAAAGGTAACTACCAAAATGTTTTGATTAAAAAATAACTACAAATTAAAATATTTTCTTCACATTACAGAGAGAAAAACAAGGTCATTGAAATATCCTGAAGGAATTTTAAAAATCCTGAGTTGGAGCATCACTAATGTATGCTATGTATTATTAATCTGTCAAAATTAAGTCTACTTTGGTATATTCATCATTGGCCAAAGGCAAGGTCCTACATAAAATTAAAAGATTATATGGGAATACTAACATCACAAATAAAAATTATTCTCTTGGCAATATTTAAACTAACAAAGATTATATAGAAATATATGTGTAAATATGTATATGTGAGTGTGTATTTACATCTTAAGTTTTTAAAAATTTTGTTAAATGTACACAATAAAAAATTTTTTTAAAGCACCTACAAACAATACAAATAAAGATTATTAATTTTCTGATGATAAACAATGAAAAAAATATGCATAACCAAAAGTTTAAGTCAAATTTCAGTAAAATCTAAGCATTTAAATTTGATACTCCAGTAAATATGCTTCAATCTCAATCTATAGTTTCAAACACCCAGTAATAAAACACCATTATAAACAACATTAACTTCAGTCATCCTTATTGTCAGTAAACATATAAATTATATGATTTAATAACAATGACAGGATATGATAATTAGTATATCAATTATTACTGCATTTAAAAAAAAATACTTTAATAACTGTACATTATAAAAAGTAATAAGCCAATATTTATACTGACTAAAATGTGAGATTGGCGGATTTTTCAGCACATGTCAAAAATAAAATCTAAATACACACGTACCAAGTAATAATCGAATTTAATAAGTCCTTCTATAAACAAATGAATATAAAACACAAAAATTTAATATCTAACAAAAGTAATTTTCAGTTTTTGAAAGTCTGCGATTCAATACGCCAAATAAGAGAAACATCTGTTATACAGAAACGATAATAAAGGCATAATGTAGAAAATTCAGACGCAGACAAGATTTTTGGTCAGTGGGGTAGAGGATGTGTATGAGAATTTACTTTTAAATTTGTATTCCAAGAAATGTCAATAAATAACCAACATACGAAATCTAATATAAGTATAATCTCAGAAAATGGAGACATCTTCTTTTAACCCAAAATACCATGTATTAATTATGGTTAAAAAGTGGCCATACGAATTTTTGACTTTTAAAAGAGAAAAATATTGAACTCACCTCCTCCTATGGTATTTCCATAGATTAGCGTTGTGTTTACCATCAACAAACATAACTTAGGAAACTGATCAACAGATAAAATTAACATTTTTCAGGTGAAATCATCATACACAACATAAGAATAAGAAAATAAATCACTTTAAAGAACTGATAGCAATAAACAAGAACAGATATAAGCCTTCATACAGACAGGATGATCAGCGTACTTTTACTTTATATGCGGTTAGGCAGTTAACGTCATAAATATCTGTACGATTAACTGAACGTGCCACAATCTCAAAATTATTTTTCAATGGAAAATTAGATTAATTTCTGAAAAGCTTTATATCAGCATAATAGGTTAGACCTAACTATAAAAATTTATTTACTATGTAACAACTAATCACAAATTTGTTCTAAACAACCATAACTAATTAATTATTTTGTATTATTACATGACGATAGGGGCCCTGTTTAATCTAGGTCTTAACTTCAACAAAAAACTAATTAGTAACCAGAAGTAACTAAAAAAGCTAAATCTTTGTTTTTCATTGATCTATTTTATCTATTAGAAAGGTTGTTTACTTCTTTCTGTTAGCGTTAGTGGTGCTGGCGATCACAATGAGTAGTCTTCATCACAAAGGATGAAATATTTTTAAAATATTCTCCTGTGACAATGAAATTTATAAAGTAGAATCAGACAAAAGACAAGCTGGCATGAATTGTGATGCCTGTTGGTGTTGAGTTATAATCCTAATAATTTTTTATATTTTTTTACTATGTCCATAAAAGGGACAATGTCACTCACGTCTGCAATACCCATTCTTAAGCCATACATACACTGGTATGCAAAATTTAAGCAACAGGTGGTTTTTTTGCCATAACTCCATTAGAAATCATCTGAGAGACATAACATTCATAAATAAGGGAGAGTATTATGTACTTAAAGGATGACGAAACCACCGGAGCTGAAAAGGGAATATAAATGCATACGGTATGGAATCTAACAAAAACAAGGTTTATTGAACGTATAATATCACAACTCATTATTGTCTATCCAAGAGGAAGAACAACAAGCAGATGTTCCTTAATATGGCATATGCCCTCCCCTAACTTCAATAGTTGCTTCGAACCGTCTCCGCATACTCAGAACCAGCTGGTCCAACATTTCTTGCGGTTGGAGTGCCCATTCCGCATTTAGCATCTGTTTGAGTTGTCGGGTGGTCTCCGGGGGATGTAAGCGTACTGCAATGAGTCTCCCCAAAGTATCCCAGACATTTTCGATGGGATTTAAATCAGGGAAGTACATTGGCCCATCTATTCGAGTGATATCTTCCCTTTCCAGTAGCTCCTCAACAGCTAGAGTCCTATGTCCCCTTGCATTGTCATCCATAAAACAGTTCTGGGCCAATGGCACCTCGGAACAGACGCACATGGGGAAGAAACGAGTAACCTCTTCACAATAGCGATCCCCGGTTACAGAACCTCTGTCGAAGATGTGGAGCTCAGTTTGTCCGTTTAGCATAAGCCCGCCCCCCCAGACAAGAACTCCAAGACCACCGTAATGGTGTCTTTCCTTGATGTTACTAGAATAAACCCGGGTCCCAATCTTTCTCCAAATCATAACGAGTGGAAAATCGCTTCTGGTACTGAACCGACTCTCATCCGAAAAGAGTACACGACTCCATTGATCAGTTGTCCAGTTTTTGTGATCTCTGCACCACAGTAAACGGTGTCGTCTGTGGACAACTTTCAACGGGAGTCAGCGTTCAGGACGGCGGGCTAATAGGCGGCCTTTGTAAAGGCGTCCAGCCACAGTAAACCACGATACTTGTCACTTCGTTGCTGCACAGAGTTACTGAGCAATGGCGTTTGTTGACTGGTGTCTGCCTCTTTTCGCCTGCAGGACGATATATCGGTTATCCCCTGCAGTTAACGTCCTCAGGCGACCCCACCAACCTTTCTAACAGCTGTACCTGTGGTTTGGAACGCTTTTCAAGGGCGCGAAACGACACGTTTATTGATTCCGAACTCTGCAGTTACACTGGTGACAGTACGCCCCTTCTCCAGCTTTCCGATCATTCTTCCACGTGTGAAATCGTCCAGGGGATTGCTTTTAGCCATCTTGCACGAACTCACTCACTGGCACTTGCAGCGAATATGTTGAATTGCTTCTCCGTCCTTCCTTTTATTCTACAGTTGAGCTGCGCACGCCAACATCAAGTGTTTTGTGTATGCTCACATCGCCTCTGTTGTTTCGTTCCTGATATTTGCATACGCATAACGTTTGTACTGATTTAAGTGTTCATTGTACTGATCTCCAGACCTCCTTTTCTGCAATTGCATGGTTATCCTCTAAATTTTTATATTGTTGCTTAAGTTTTGCACACCAGTGTATTTTCTGAGTGGTGCGAAATGAGTGACAACTTCAGGGGCATACCTCCTCTAGGCAGGCCCGTAACTAGGGTGTGGCAAAGGTTACCAAGGGAGCTTCAATCTTAAGGACGCCGCGCCGTACGTAAAATGTTTGTAAAATAAAAGACGCGCAAACGAAATCCGTGCGAAGATGATTCGCTCCCGAATAGTAATAAGGAAAATTTGAAGTATAATTTTTGAAAATTCTGGTTAAAGTGTAGGGGTAAAAGACAATCAATTAGAACTATCAAAATAAGGATTAATAGTTGGACACATGAAAAAAGAATTTTGAATTTTTGATTTTGAAAATGCTTGAATGGAATATTAGCATTAGTCTTGGACCAAAGCTAGTTATTACATACCTATATGAACATAGTATCTTTTTTACAACTGCTTTTTCTCAATCTTAAATATGTTAGCCACTTTACTGTGAAAGTATCATACTGGCAATTTTGGCTACTGTAGGAAAGAGTAAAAACTAGTTTCGCACATAATTCATAAATGCTTATTATTTATCGCTTAATTTTATATTAGTTTATAACCAGTTATTTGCTGATCAATGATTGAGAGCTTTATACTTAACTTTTTTTAAGCTACTCGGTGATAAAGAAGCCTTGTCTTGCTCAAACAAGATATTCTGTTTCAGAATGTTAATGACTCAGTCATTTGATAGCTATCTGTTTTAATCATATTGACCAAATTCACTATAATGAGAAAATTCCTAGTTAATCTAGTTTAACCAATGCTGTAATTGCTGTTATCCATCGTATAAAAACATACTTAAATCTTGCAGAGAATAACAAGGCAGTTATTTACCAATTTCTCATATTTGTTTTGTAAGATTTATTCAAAATCATTCATTGTGATATCGGGAAGGTGATTTTTTTCATTTATATTTGTCCCTTATTTCCCACTCTTATATCTCCTTCCCAAGTTGGTATTACACTTTTGGGCTCCTGGATCAAAGATCGAATCCATTCTTATGTTATAAATTTGAGACTGTACAGGATATGTCACGAGTTACGCAACAAATAATTTATTAACTGAAAGTATTTTGCCATTTGTTTGCTTTGATAAGTATTTTAAAATATGTAAATTTCAATGCTTTTGTAAATATCTATATTGCATTATATTTTTTGGCATCATGTCATACAAGTTATGTCATTGCTGTGACCTTCGCACGTTGTCGGCTTTTAAATTTCTCTGAGGTGACCGTGTTCTGTCTCATTCCGTTAGTTGGTAACTTTCCTCTGACACTAAAGGGTGTTTGTCAGTTTACATTTATCCAACTACTAAAATTAAGTAAGAAGTTCTGTTATATATTATATTTCTTTGATTTATAAATTTAATATATCTCTTTAAAGCTATTTACCGGTTTATGATTACTTAGTTTCGGTTTGACAGGATTTAGTTGTAATGTTTTGAGTCGAAAAACTTAATATAAATTAAAATTAAGTTATACGGGCATTTACTTAATTTGCACAAAACGTTTTCTGTTTCAAGGAGAAATGCCTTTCTTGTATGTGAAGATAAAAACATAAACTTGATTTCTCTTTCAATTTTTGCAGATCAAAATGTCAGACAGGAAGTTTTTCGTTGGTGGAAACTGGAAGATGAATGGCAATAAAGCATCGATTGATGGAATTATTGGGTTCTTAACTGCAGGTCCATGCGATCCTAATACAGGTATAAAGAGATAATATGATTTAATTGCGAAAATTAGAAATTGAAATAAGTTTCATTCTTTTAGTTTAGAACACCAGTAAAAGTCTTCCATGAAACCAAGCATAATGAGGATGTTATAAATATCTATATTGCATTATATGTTTTGGCATCATGTCATACAAGTTATGTCATTGCTGTGACCTTCGCACGTTGTCGGCTTTTAAATTTCTCTGAGGTGACCGTGTTCTGTCTCATTCCGTTAGTTGGTAACTTTCCTCTGACACTAAAGGGTGTTTGTCAGTTTACATTTATCCAACTACTAAAATTAAGTAAGAAGTTCTGTTATATTTCTTTGATTTATAAATTTAATATATCTCTTTAAACCTATTTACCGGTTTATGATTACTTAGTTTCGGTTTGACAGGATTTAGTTGTAATGTTTTGAGTCGAAAAACTTAATATAAATTAAAATTAAGTTATACGGGCATTTACTTAATTTGCACAAAACGTTTTCTGTTTCAAGGAGAAATGCCTTTCTTGTATGTGAAGATAAAAACATAAACTTGATTTCTCTTTCAATTTTTGCAGATCAAAATGTCAGACAGGAAGTTTTTCGTTGGTGGAAACTGGAAGATGAATGGCAATAAAGCATCGATTGATGGAATTATTGGGTTCTTAACTGCAGGTCCATGCGATCCTAATACAGGTATAAAGAGATAATATTGATTTAATTGCGAAAATTAGAAATTGAAATAAGTTTCATTCTTTTAGTTTAGAACACCAGTAAAAATCTTCCATGAAACCAAACATAATGAGGATGTTATTTTCAAATAATCGTCCTTCATTCTTTAATTTGCAATTAAATGTATATCAATTTTTTTTGTTTAATAATATTTCATTAATTCAAGTCTAGATTAGATATCTGATCCAGAAACTTAAGTGTTGAATTGCAATATTGTATGTTCTTGAAAATTTTTTTTAACAAGTTTAGTTTTGTTGTAGCTGTCATGACCCCTGTTATTCAGAATTCATTGTTTCCTCTGTTTTTTTTGTTTGTTTGTTCTCCAAAATCAAATAGATCTTAAACATTCCATGGCTTGAAAACAAGTTTTAAATATCATTAATTTTTGGTTCTGAAAGGTACTGTAACTTTTTTTTATTAATTAGCTCTTTAATATTTTGTAAAATTGTTATAGAAAGAGATACATAAATTTCATTTAAAGTTTTGAATACTTAAATTTCAAAGTTTATATTAGTTGTAACCAAAATACTTGGTGCTTATCCCACCAAGAATTCTCCAAAATTATGCAAATAGCTATTTAAATCTGAAAAAATCCACTTGCAATTATACATTTTTAAAAAAGTTTTAATAATTCATTATTTTTGCCATAAAGAAACCTGTTATAGCTTAAGGTTACAAGAACCAATGTCAGTAATTTTCCAAATTAAAAAGAGCTAAAGTAGCCACTAATTGTTTTTCATACTCAGTGAGCTCTTTCAATTTTATTCAGAATAGCCTTCATCTCAGAGATGGCTTAAGGTACTAGCTCATTAATGAGAAGCAAGGAATTCAAACTCCTGCTGGTATAGTTTCTGGAAAATTTTTGGCCTCTGTCAGTTTTCTGTTTAGGAAACAGTTAAGTCTGTTGATGGAACCTTCACAAAATTCTTTCTTTAAAATGGAACTTTATTTTAGTACTAATTTCCAGGGTTGATTAAAAATCATGATTTAAAAAAAATAAAAAAATGAATTTTTTGATTTAAATCTGATTTTTTTTTTATTTAAATAGGATTTTTGAAATTTAAATATATTTAAGTATAATATTTGATACAAGCAAATTAAATTGTTCAAGTTAGATGTTTAAATCAATCAATCAATCAATCAATTCTTTCTTTATATATAATAAAAAATACATATAACTAAAAAAAAAATAAATATATAAGAATATTTCATAAGTCAATAGAAAATAATTACTTGCAATAGAGGGTTTTTGCTTGTTTTAATTATCTATATCACAATTTAAATGAAGGATGTTTCATGTTAATTTATACATTTTACTCCTTCACCCATACAATTATTAGAAAGAGGAGATTAGACTAAGGACTAAGTAATCGCAATAATTTTTATTTTTTACTTTTTAATTTGTGACAGTGGTTAAATGATTTATAAATAAAAACAAATTTAGCTGCTCTGTCGTCTCCAAGTCTGTTTCAAAGTTTAGATTGTACTCATCCCTATGCTGAAAAAATCCTCTCGATAGAAGCAGCCCTGGACTGCAGGTGCATATCTGAGTTTGAGAAAAACTTGCTACATGCTCCATCTAAACAAGGTGTATAAATAGGTAAAGCGAGATAAATTCCAGAATTTTTCCCAGGTTCCTAAAAATAAATAAATGCAGGAAGGAGATAATACTTATTACAGTTTTGGTGCATTTGTTTTAATTTTTGGAGGTACTAAATATTTAAAAAGTCAGGGCATTATTTTCAAGGTATGATAATGAAATTTTTACTGACCAGACATTTTTTAATGCAAAAGACAAAAACAAAATTTGACTAAGAGATAGGAGAGACGAAATAAATAGCAGATAGGGTGATATTTTAATAATACAAGGACAGGCAGGGTGCAGCAGCCTCCCGAAACCATCTGGGAGCCACTCTGGGTTGTCCATATTTTCTTATTGTGCTTATTACTAACAGCTTTCTTTTAAAGATTCAATCTTAAAAACTGATTTAAATCAATGATTTAAAAAAAAAACTAAATTAAATTGGGCTGATTTACACTCAACCCTGCTAATTTCAGATTTGTAAATTTGTAAATTTTCACAAAATAAGACTTGCTGAAAGAACCAGATTTAAGGCTAACTTCAGTTTCATAAGATGAGTAGATTTTTCACAAATGAAAGATTTTCTCTGAAAACTTAAGACATCCCCTGGTTGTTTTCTATTTATTAAAAAGCGTTTTGCTCATGTGTTACTTAAGAAAATGTTTCTTTTGACTTTGAAAGGAGTACGATTATTTTCTAATTTTTGGTTACCATCTGTGGTTTTAAAGAATTATATACAAATCTAATAATTTTAAAATTACTCAAGTTTCACTTATTAATCTTGTTACTTACCTGGTAGTTTTACATAAAATTAGTTGTGGTTTGATTGGTCCTTAAATAATTTTTTTTTAATATCTATTTTTATTGTTTATATTTTAGGTGTTACTTCATCTTTATTTTTGATTATTTGTAATAAATGCATTAGAAAATTTGTTTTTATACAAACTATAATTTTAATTGATAGAAACCAAACTTTGGTGCTATAAGTGCTTTGCCAAGGCTTCACTTGGCCAATTTGGTGAGATTATTAGCGATGTTTACTAAAACACAAAGGTATTTCATCCGAACAACATTGTATCCCTTGCTAATTTTGGTGACTTTACTGGATGTAGATTGTGCCATTCTAATAGAATTATATACATTTTCTTAATTAACCAAAACCACTGTGAAAGCGGGCATTTACATTTATGGACAATTAATCTCTTGGTCAACAGCTTGAAATTATTAAAAATGAGTCATAGTAAACCCTTAATGTTCATTATATCCAATATTTTTATGCATTACATGTATTTAATATAATAGAAATAGGTTCCACAAGAAGAGCTGGATACAAATATAATATAAATTAAAATATAGATGCAAATTGTTTGGACACTGCGAGATCAGGAAAAAATGTTAGGCTACCATGCTCAGAGCTTTATTGCCAAGTTGGCGGGGGCACCTTATTTTTCAGTCAAACCCAAACTTTGCATACCTATAAACTTTTAGGACCAATTAAAAAACATGTACTGGCTGCTTTAAAACTTTCGAAGAAACTTATCTAATAGTTTTATTTATTGTGACACTAAAAAATTTGTCTGCATAACATCCCCCCTTTTTTACATCAATCAGGAACAAAGTTTTTTGCAATTGATTCTAATTATCTACAGCATTACTAGAAAACTTTTCAAAAGACTTAATGAAAAAGTTAGCATATGAAAAAATAACTTTATGATATTGATTTTAATTTTTAATTTATATGCTAAATGTATCATGTACTTAAAAATGTCACCATTTGTTTTGTTACAATGAAATAATAAATGCAGATTCTCAATTTTCCCTTATTTCTATCTAGCTTCCTTTAATTAGTACCTTCTAATACATATAAATTTAAGTAGTGCAGCTTGTCTGTTTTTAAATATGAAATTATTTTTTGTCTATAATTAAGAAAAATTATATTTTGTCATGCAGCATTGTTTCTCAAATTTATGTCCTACAAAATCCTTTTTTTTTCCAGTGCAAATCCCGATTAAATATTACTTAGGGAGAAACTAAGGGGACTCGTGAGACATAAGCATAAAAACTAAACAATATAAAAGTGGAGATAATACTTATGAAAAGTGTCATGGTAGCAAGAATTCAATGAAAAGACAGAAATAAAATGATAGGTATAAATGGGATAAATGGCTTTGTTTTTAATATCTTAGAATTCTATAAAGTTTGGTTGTCATGAAGAAAGTTTTATTCTCATTATGTTCTGCATCTACAGATTCCAGTAATTAGCTTTCATTAAGCCATTCTCACAAATACAGGTCATTGCAAATGGTAACAACACATACCGTATGTTTTGAAATGACATCAAAATTCTGACACTATTTTGGAAAGGGATAAGAATGATTTATAGATTTTAAGGTTTACGGGGTGTATAAAAATTTCTCTAGGAACCTTGGGGGGCACTGCAAAACCCTAGAGTTCCACAGAGTAACCCTAATGCAGAGTATGTCATTGTATTTTTAACACAGTTTAACAGTTTTATAGGAACAGATGCATTATAGACGCCGGTCCCATCCACCATGTTTTTTTGGCGAAACACAGAAAAATGTGCATTTTGAAAAATTGCCAAGTAGAAAACATGGCGGCAGTATGCGTTTTCTGGACGATCACAAAAAAGAAAAAAAAAAAAAAAGGGCAGTGGTCACATGGCATATTTGAAACACATCATTCACAAAACAAAGCTTTAAAAGAAAAAAAAAAGATTAACAATTTAGAGCATTATTAAAATAAAATTAGCACAATAATTGTAATTTTTAAAGTTATTTAAAAAATAAGTAACAGATTAGTAATATTATGATATATATCAACAGAATAAACACAATATAGAGCATTTTAATAACCACTAATATTATGAAAAATCTAACATGTGAGGGGGGGTTCCTCCTCCTCAAACCCCCTTGTAATAAAAGATATGCAAAGTAAATGTAATAACAGATGAAAATTGGAAAGGGTAGTGCCACAAACATTCGTCAACACTCCTACCTCCCTTAAAAAAACTGTAAAATAATTTTTTTTACCAAAATAAAAGCTCATATTTGGAATACTGTTGTTCTCACATACTTCGAGTTTAGAATGAAATGCAAAACCCACCTCACACCTAAGAATATCTTGATACTTCTTAACAATTTCAAAAATAGTAAGAACCGAAATAACTTTACCTGTCATAACTAAATTAACCAAATCCCAGAAAATGAAGAGAACAACATAAAAAAGAAAATACGACCTGACCTAGGCGACTCTAAATCAAAAGAACAGCTAAGATGCCAATTTCTCGAATAGTGCCAAGTACTGACGTCAGAAATGCTGTGCACCACTGGGGTGCAAGAACACATTAGAGCTGCCATACCCCACCACCAAACACACCCACCCACTCATTGCCCCGTAAAATCGCCAAATTTGGCAACAAAAAACACGGCGTCTATAATGCATCTGTACTGTTTCATAAAAGCAGAGGGTATAAGTGATATTTAGCAGAAAAGTTTGAAAAAATATCTTTTAATCGAAGTAAAGGTTAAATATAGTTTAATTCTTATAATGTTTGTTGTTCTTTCAGAACTGGTTGTTGGATGCCCCACTATATATATTGATTATGTTGTATCTAAAGCTCCTAAAAGTATTGGGGTTGCTGCTCAAAACTGTTATAAAGTTCCTAGTGGTGCCTTCACAGGAGAAATTAGGTATAGAAATCATGTATTTTAAAACTTTTGTTGTTTCCGTATTTAGCAGGTCTCGTGATGCAAGGAAATTTGTTTCAAGTCCTTAACATCTTAACCCTCAATTTGACAAGATGTTTTTTCAAATATATTTTAATTTTAATTTCTGTTATTTTCCTATGTCTGTATAGACATTAGGATTTCTGTAAAATAAACAAAAATATATCATTTTCCATTTTTGAGATAATTAATGGCGAACACTAACAATTATGTTATAGAGCAGTTGTAAATAGACATGTTCGGTGTAGCGGCCAGACTTAGCCAAATGGAGGGTTAAGGTATCTGTCTACGTTTGGAGAACTTTTTTCTTTAAATGTAGAAACAAGTTCATGTTTTTACATTTTTAGATTTATTTTTTATATTATCATAGACAATGTCACTTAAAAAAATTATTCCTGGAGACATTTTTATAAAATTTATAATAAATGAAAATTTAGTAAAAAAAAATATGGTTTTCTCAAATGGTTTAATTATTTAATAAATTATTTCAATATTTTTTTTAAACAACCCATTTCTTATACACTGGACTAGCAAATCGCCTAAATCTTTGCTTCATTTACATTTGGTAAAAAATGTGGGTCCTTCAAAATCATACATGATGAATTTTTAACAAATTTTCATTCCCTTTATATCTAACTACGAGTGTAACATCATTAAAAATAATCCAAATTCAAAGCTTTTAGGTCATTCACTCGTAAATACTATCAAATGTATTCATACTAATTTTCAACAAATATTTTAAGAACTTTTTGAGAAATCCCGTTTCAAGTTTCCACATTTTATTAAAAATACTGTTCCAAGAAAAACGCATTTGAAGTTTATGAAAGCAACTTTAACTGTTAAAAAATTAAAATACATGTTTAAAATTCCCCTCACTTTCTTGCTTCAAAACTTTCATTGCTAAGTTGTTAATTATTAAAAATACTAGAAAAATGTTTAAACTAATCTGCATGAAAATTTAAAAAGTTTTGTTCAAAAAATGCTCTTTGAAAGGGTTTAAATTCACAACTTCTGGTTCCAAAGTCGCTCCTTCCATTTTGTTTGTACAGCTGTCACTTTTCTTTAAAATGCCGTAGAGACAAAACAAAAACAGATTTAGAAACCTAAAAGTTCAAATTTTACAATAGAGAAATTGAAAAAAAATAATGATTTTGGGGAAAAAAATGACGTTTTCAACGTAGACGAATACCTTAACCCTTGAATTGCATAATTTTGAAAGAAAATGGTCATGAAAGTGCCTTTTTTATTATTCAAGGAAATTCTATAAAACTGTTTGATTGATATATGCATTCATTTTTAACTTTTGGGTTCATTTTGAAAGCTAAATTAGTTTAAACAAAGCTAAAAGTATTTTATTTTTAGGGTAGGAATATTTTAGTATAATTCTTTAAGTAATATCTGATATATTTCTTTTGTAGCCCAGCCATGATCAAAGATGTAGGTGCCGAGTGGGTAATACTTGGCCATTCTGAAAGACGTAACGTATTTGGTGAAACAGATGCTGTAAGTCAAATATTACAACTTGTTTGTGCATATTTATCATGATTTGTGTCCTAAATGGTTTCAAACTGTTGTGAGAGAATACCAAAGGGTTAAAATAAATGTAAAATGTTGGACATTTGTAAATGTTGAAACACCATTAAAATGATATTTAACACTCTTAATACAGGAAAAAAGTCTCTTTATTAAAATGACTTTAATCTCCATTAGTCAGTAAAAATGAACATCACTTGTATAATTGACACTAGAAACTGATAGGTAATTACGATGTTAATGGATTAAAAATAAAAGAATTTTACAAAAGGTATTGAAGCATTAATATATTATGCTTATAAATAACATATAATTGTACAGTTTTATCTTTTGATTGGAAGTAAAGGAGGTATTTTATCTACATCATTACAACAGAAATGGGCATATTGTCTATTTCCAAATAGAAGCCCATCTGTATATGAGCTGAGAAGGCCATTTACCTAGAATTCAAAACCCATATGTAAGCTGAAATGAAAAACTTTCTGGAACATTCACCAGGAAAGTAAAACAGAAAATATTTTTCGTCAAATGAATTGATTCAAAGTAAAATGCTAGATCAACGCTTCTCAAAAATTTTTTCATTGCAGTATCATGCAGGAAGATTCGTTGCACCTCAACACAAATAAATCTCTTAGTATATCGGAAAGCAAAAATAACTTTATGCTGCTCATGATTTTACACCCACTTAACTAGATGACTGCTGTGGTGTTGAACCATTTGTCCAATAATAATTTTACTTGGATGCCAATGACCAAAGTTTAAGCTCAATCTGAATGTAACACTTTTTGATAAATTTAAGCAGTATAAACTAAAAAATTAAAAGCACTGTTTTTCTTAATTTGTAGATTGCTTATGGTTACACAGAATTGTGTTTATTAAAATATCAGCTGATCCGCTACAATTATATAGTACAATTTTTGTATCCTTATAACAAAAGTGTTAAGCATTGTAAATTTATTTCCCAATTTCTGTGTATACAATTTTTTTTCTCTTTTAAAAATTTTTGCAAATTTTTATTTTTTTCTCATTATATACTTTTTTGTGATAAAAAGTTTTGCTAATCTTTACTGACTTGGCAACTTGTAGCTAACAGCAAAATAAGTTGCCAAGAAATATATACTACATCTGTTCCATAGACCTATGTGTAAGCTGATCCCCCATTTTCAGTCTATAAAAAGCCCAAAAAGTTCTTGGCTTATACATTAGATTCGATTAGATTTAGGGTGGGGCAGCCCATAAGAGCACCAGCACTGCGACCCAAGGCCTATTGTACTGAAAACCCCCCATTTACTGGAACAAAGGAATCTCAGCATAAAGTTAAGAAATATTAACAGTGAGGTCTCAGAGAGACCAATAGCTAAGGTAAATCTAAGCAGCAATTTAATGGGGAGTTGGTCAGCTCCCATGGCTTGATGAAGTGATATCCAAGAAATTTAAATCTCTTGGCACAATAGTAGTCGCATTCACACAAAATGGGTGAGGAACTCTCCTCCGCCATATGGCACCCCCTCCATACCGGGCTGTCGAAGATGCCAATAATGTTAAGGTTCCTCTTGAGGCAACAGTGGCCACCCTTAGCTCATTCCTACTGAGCTTCAGTAGCTCATCCAGGGATATCCCTGGTTAAGCTCCTTGGCCTGCCTCTGGTTACCAGAATTAAGCCAAGCCCTATAAGTCTCCCTCATTAGGAGGTCCTTAACAGTCCTTCTTGCTACATTATGAGGAAGACCGAGTACCGGTTCCGGCCCAATGAAGGGCAGCTCAGAACCGTACTTTGTGTGTGAGATAATTGGCAATTTTGTTGCTAAAATAACTGCAGTGTCCAATAACCTAGACTAGGGTTACCTTATTAACCATAGCCAGTTGGTTAATGGTCCTGTAGCAATCCCACACAATTTTGGATGAGAAGCAATAACTGTGCAAGGCCATAAGTGCGGCCTGACTATACGAGAAGACTGGCTCATACATGCAAATATATGGTACACACATACCTACACAAGTCAGGCTCATGAAGAAAAATGAGAAATTGTTCATTCCAGGTATTAAAATTTTACCATAGCATCTTAGCCATTTTGTTTTGAATGCAAGACTCAATCCAACCGCAAGTGACCAGCCCCCAAGATTGAACATTTCTCTCCTGGAATTTTGCACACCTTGTTCTATATAGTGTTGTTTGACTCCCATATTTTTTCGCAGTAATTAGCTCTCTTTTTTATTAATTACTGCTTTGATTCGTAACTTGAAATTTCCAAAGCTGATATACATGAGGTGTGCTAATTTTTGAATTTTGTCTAGTTAATTGCCGAGAAAGTGGCTCATGCCTTAGCTGAAGGAGTGAAAGTGATTGCCTGTGTGGGTGAATTACTGGAAGAAAGGGAATCGGGTAAAACGGCAGAAGTTGTGTTCAGGCAAACAAAGTGCATTGCAGGTAAGAATTCAAACTCTCTTCTGTATGCATTACTTATTGTCATTTGCTTCCATTCTGAGTCTAAATATTTATTTTAAAAACTAATTAGGTATTCATAAATAACCTTGAGAAATGAAGGTTTTGGTTTTTGCAAGTCTCAATTGTAATTAAAAATTCTGATGAGTCGATATTTAATCTAAAGGTTCATTTAAATACATTTTGAACTAAATATTGCGTACTATTGATTACTCATTGTATTCACTGCATCATAAAAATTGTTGTGGAAATAATTTTTAATGGATTGAAATAATAAAGATTAAAATGAAAGTTCATTCATTTGTTCAGGACTGCAAGAAATAGAAAGTAATGCTTTCCCGGGTCTTAGCCCTTAAGGTTTATTTCATTTAAAAATTATCAAAACTTCATTTTAATAGGCTGAAATGGTTAGTTTAATCCCTGGTAGTATCTGAATATACTGTAATAAAAGTTTTGCGATATTTAAAAAGCAGTCCGGGATGTTAACAAGGAAATGGTTTTGTTTTAATTAAAAAGGCTTCATTTTGATTAAATATATTTTGAAATATATAATTTTGAAAAAAATGTTTTAACACTTTAATGTATCGGTAAAATTTTTTGCTAGTGGCAAAAATTTTATATTTATTTATTCAATTAGTTGAGTGTAATATCAGATATTTCGTATCTGTTTGCCATTCATTTGCATTTAAATTGTTCTCATTATAACCAATATTATTAAATATTTGAAAGTCATCTGAACAGTCAGATTCACTGTCACTTGTAATGACTTTTCTCTATTTTACTATCTGATTGGTTTATTGGTTAAAAAATATGTTATTTAAAATATTTACCTCTTTTTCGCCATGATGGCTGAAATACAAACTTAAGGTCGACCACACCATTTGTATTTGTATTTAGGAAACTTTTTTTGTCTGTCAATGTAGACTAGTAGAGAATGGATTGCAGAGAGCCAGCCATCTTTACCAATAACCTTTGTACCAATAACTTTTGCATTTTTGTGCTGTGTCCAGATTTCATATGTTGGTGTGACTTACTCGATGGCATTCAAGGATTATCTGTTAAATGGAGGGGGTTATAGATAATAAAGGAAGTCTTATGTGAAATTCTTAAGGATATACAAGCAGTATTGGGCACACCCTACCTTCAGCATTAACATGCTCACTGCATCAAAACATCTTGTTCAAATATATTGGAAAACAAAAATTGGTGAACCCTTTTTAATTTCATTACAGACAAAGTATCTGACTGGAGTAAGGTTGTGATTGCTTATGAACCCGTCTGGGCCATTGGAACCGGTAAAACAGCGAGCCCCGAACAGGTAACTATTTTCATTTGGTACATAATGGGCAGCCTTCATTTTTTTTTTTTCTTAAACTTCAGAATTTCCTTTTAAAATATTTTTCTGAAAACTGTTTCTACTTTTTTTGGTGCCATGTCAATACGAGATCGAGGACATTTTCTTGTTTGAAAGTAAAATTTGTATTTCATTGATTTTTACATCCGTTATCTAATGCTTTCCCTTTATGATCTGGAAACTCCTTACGTCTCTTGCAAATCAGTTCTTTTCATTGCGAGTTTGTTTTGCAAACCCTATGGATGTATGTTTCGCATTCATAGATATCAGGACTAAGACAATTTTAATAACTGGAGAAAATGCTAAACAGAAATTAAATGTTGATTATGAATCCTTTGACATACAAGGGTGTCTGGGAGGCGTCAGTCCTTCCATATCGTAATGTAGACTAACGCTTCTAACTTCAATGTTTTGACTCGATGTTAAAGATATCCAGTAAAGTAAGAAGCAAAACAAAGTGTTATAAATGTCAGTTCTGCTATCTATTTGAAAATGGCTTTGAAATGTTTCCTACTTTAGAAAAATACTAATTTATTTTATGCTGTTACTTTATTGTTCTTAACATCCTACATGAGTATCATCTAGCACTGCCAATTTCAAAACATTTTGTTTCTAGGCTTGCCTGTCACTTTTGAACCCTAATTTCCTGCGTATAATCTGCGGATTATACGTTAAAAAAAACTTTAAATTTTCTTCTAATGCGTATTATCTGCTGTTAAAAACTATTTTTATAATAAAATTTACAAATATTTTTCCTAAAGAACAATAGATGGCAGCACCTGCTCACTTCCAGGTTTGTTTTTTTCTTTAATCAGGATAAAGATCATTTTTAGTCATGGAATGAAGAAAAATTCAGAATTTTTATTCAATTAGATATTGCCCGTTCTTGTCGATGACCTTTTTCCATCGTTCTGGCAGTGTAAAAATTCCCCATTCGTAAAAAAAGACCAGACAGGTTTGGAAGCTAAAATGCTGTTATTTTTTTTTAAATTTTTAATCAATTCATTTTTGGCAGCAAATGATAAATTCTTTCTTTTCGATGCGATAATTAAAAAAATGAACTTTCTTATTCGTGACGTCCAAATGCAACAAAATGTTCCTTTGCTTGTTTCGCCTCAATTTCGTCATTCCTTTAATCCCATGTAACTGTTTTAAACGCAGTTTTCCTCGGTTAAAAGCAGGAGATTAAAATTATAAAATTATCGCATAATAAATAAGTGAAAACGATATTTTTTCTATCACTATGACGTCATTCCTTTAAATATCTCATTTATTCGTTTCTTATTTTATATTATTTAAACATCGTCTGTGTAGACGACCTGGTACCGATATTCGATTTGACCTGGAAATTGAGATACAAAGTGATCGACTTTCATTTCTACGTGATGCAAATTATAGCATTTTTATATGAGAACTCATGTTAAATTAAATTCTTGGTTAATTGTTACGTTACAATGAATTGTTTATCAACCATATTCTAACCACAAAAAGTACCAATTTCAGTGACTCTCATGGGTGGTAAATAAAAACCTACCATCCCCTATATAATAATAGCCTAAGGTGTCTGTCGGCAAATTTTTGAAGCGGTTGTACCTGGAACGGATCCAGGCATCCATATTGAATTTTTTATGAGTTAGGGTTAGCAAAATTCAAAGCGAGTTCGAAATTTAAGCCTTCCCCCCTTTTCTAGCGTTTAATGCTATTATTTCAAGCCTTATTCCCCCCCCCCCCGTTAAAAGCAGGTGATTAATTTTATCATTTTCGATACCATTCATATATACCACCAAATAATCACTGTCAATATTAAAACCTCTGCTCTTCATCCTATCATGTAATATGACAAGATAATCTAAAGCTGGCAACTAACATACGGTCAGTAAATAGAAAGAGTTCTCACCAGTTCATGTTTAAAGTAAAATCAAATAAATTTTTATACTAAAATCATTCTTAATAGGATGACAAGGGCGAAGCGTAATATTTAAATTTATATACTCTTTTAGTTCAATTGTCATATGCTTTAATAAGGACATCCTTCATGTAAAAGTGTGGCATGATGGTTAAAGTCTCTGCCCGTTTCATTTTCGTAACAGTCGAGTTGAAGGTTCTGTCCCCGACGCAACCTAATTTTTCTATATGTCTAATTCATTTTATATTTTTTGCTTTCTCTTTTAAATTCTTTTTCCTAAAGCTGTTTTATTATTTTTAAATTTCTTTTATTATTTTTAAACTAAGGTTTTCCTTGAACCCACATCTTTAAACCAATTACATTCCGCAGTGGTCAAAAGATCTATGAGTGGATCGAGACAGTCTCACTTGCGGCCTCTATTTACTAATATATTAACTAAAAGTAATCAAGTGATTTTGTATGATCTTGGACAGTTTTTGTAATTATTTACATTTTTGACAATATTTTAATTTAATTTTCTATTTTCGCCTTTTTTTTATTTATTTATTTTTTTTTTGCTTGTATTTTAAATTTTTAAATTTCATTTTTGTTACTTTTTGTCGTTTTAAGTTTATAAAATTATTTTTTGCTAAGAAATGAGCTTTAGAATGTTTGCTTCATTTCTAATATTTTATTTACATTTTTGACAATTTTTAAAATTAATTTTTATTTTTACTTAATTTTTTTTATTTTCATCTTTTTTTTAAAATTTTTAAAATATATTTGCTATTAGTTTTCTATTATAAACTTTATACCTCAAGCTGTCTATAATGGGAAGTAAACAGCCTGGTTTTTAAAAATAAAACATTGTTTAAAAAAATGTTATTCAATATAATAATGTAGAAACTTACATTTTTCTATCAAAGAATTTTCAAAAGTTTAAATTTTACTATTCCTTTTTATTATAAATATGACCCTTTTAGTTAATATATTAGTCAATAGATGGCGCCAACGAACCAAGTAATTTTTTTTTTATACTGTACCGCCGAAATTTGAATGTAAAGAGACATCCATTTTGAACTCTTGATCAATCAGGGTTAGGAAAATTCAAAGAGAGTAAAGTTTTATACGAATAATTTTTAGTCAGCCTGATTGTAAAATGGAACAACATTTATTAAATATAAATGGTAAAAGGGTTCCCCTTACTGTCGTTCCAATAGCTGGGGATGGATCATGTTTATTTCGATCGCTTTCTTATGTTATGTTTGAAACACAGTCTTTTAGCAGTGGCATTTGAAAACAAATTGTTACTCATGTGGTACAAAATTGGGATCATTTTAGTATTATGTCACATAATGAACAGGGGCATAATTATAGTTTGGCTGCAGTTTATTTTTCCGAAATGTCACGATGTTCAACTTTTGGAGGATTTTGCAAGTTGTATGCAGCCGGTGAAATTTTTAAGTGTGTTTGAGGTTTACCTTGATTGTAGCCTTTATTACAGTTTTGAAAGTGAGGGAAACCCCACTAAGTGGCTACGCTTTTCCAATGATTTGTCAAGTGGCCATTTTGACGTTTACGTTAATTCTGTGTCAAATTCAATCCCCTGTATAATAATAGCCTAAGTTGTCTGTCCGTGAATTTATGAAGCGGTTGTACCTGGAATGGGTACAGGAATCCATATTGGATTTTTTATGACTTAGGGTTAGCAAAATTCACCGAGATTTCAAAATCCACCCCATCACCACTTTTTGGACGTTTAATGGTATTATTTCAAGCCTTATTCTTCCCTGTTAAGAGCAAAAGATTAAATTTATCAATTTGGATATCATTCATATATACCACCAAATAATCACTGTCAATATAAAAGCCACTGCTGTCTATTCTATCACGTACGCGACCCTCATATATTCTAATTAGTTTCTTCACCATTTGTAGGCATGGCAAGCTCAGTAGAGTGTCTGCCCATTTGCTTGTCGTATTCCTTGGGTTAACGGTTCTGTCCCCGAAGCTGCCAAATTTTTCTAAATGTAATTAATTTACTATATTCTTTTTTTTTTTTAATATATAAATAAATTCCTATTCCTAAAGTTGTTTTATTTTTTAAAAAATAAATTTTTACTATTTTTTTCAACTTTTTATTATGTTAAATTCACGTATTTTGTACGGATGTCCCTGGCCCCATAAACATTTCATTTTTCTATCCTTAAACTTTCTTCTCGTCTATTTTTATGTGTCCTTTCACCTTTTAGCTGTTAATTTTTCTGCTAGCCTTCATTTTTGTGTTTATTGAAAGAAATCTCCGGATTAGAGGGCTCGGCCCGTGCAATCAAGAAGGCCCATACCTACCAAGGTGATAGTGTCATTCCTTTACTTCCATTAATTAATGTGGCAAAAAAAAAAAAAAAAAACTGAAGAACTTGACGATAATTTTAAGGTAGCTAAGAAGACTTTAAATTATCTTTCTAAATGAATTCAATGTGATTCTAAACTGCATTCACAATATCGAGAGACTTTAGGGAGTATGAAGATAAACAAGTTATTGAGCTTGTACCTGATAATTCTCAGTCAAAAAACAAATCATTTTTTACCTGCTTCATACAGTACTTTACAATTTTAGAAAATGAAAAATTTACTTATTCCGTCATATGACGGGCTATATGCTAGTTTTATATAGTTATCTTCATATTCATATGGTTGTCGATGTGAACGTGCGTTTCTGTTTCATACAATATAAATATACCAATGACTCGAACTGTACTCTGACGAATTTAGAGAGTTATGCACGAAAAAAAAAAATTGTTTAAAAGTAATACATTAAGTACACCGCAGGCACACTTGTTAGTTTGCAATAAATGCATGCTACACTGTTATGTTTATGTATGCAGTCATTCATTATGATCGGCACAGAAAAACCCTAAAGACTTTCATCCTGGCAAGTTAAAAGTTGCTTTCTTAAAAAAAAAAAAAAAAAAATTGTAAAAGCAATGACCCTTTTTTAAATCAGTTTACATAACTGTCCATTTTTAAAATGTTATATCCTTCTATCTGCAACCTGCCTTTTTGTTTATGGGCAACAAGCTTTTCAGGGTGCGAAGGCTTAAGAACATAAAACTGTTTAAGCAAATGAAGCAGTTTTAAAAAAGGAAGGCAACTTATTTGCTTATACCACACATCAGAAGAATGTTAGACAATTATTTACAAATCCCAAGAAATATCCGGGTTTTTGCCAACCTTGTTTATATCGTGCAAGCGCCGATTATCCGTTCCATGAAATCGGGATATCGAACGCTTGAAGCTGTTATCCCATTTGCGTACTATGGTAATACCAAAATAAAGCTGGCATTCTTTTCACTCTCTCAAATTTCCTGTCAAACAACCCTCCAATGAATTCTCTTGATCCAGTAAGTCTGCTGAGTAGTCAACGTCGCGTAATTAACACGGTCCATCAGATGCTGATCAACAACCCACATTCAGGAATGTTGTCTCAAGATATTGATCATTTTTAGGAAAAAAATACCTTAAACATTTGGTTCGGACGCTCCAATGGTAGCCATTTCAGATGTTTCATCAAATCTGTTGAAAGACACCCTCAAGTAGGAGTGTACCAGAAACTTCAGCAGAAAATTACCCGTATTTTGAAAGTGGGGTAGTTCGAATTTATGCTGGCTAGTTTATTAAATGCGGAATTTTCTAACGTTACGTTGGTGAGGTAGGTTTTTTTTCCGCAATTTGAAATGGTTTAAAAGTTTCTGCCAAATTCTATACGTCGCTGTCTAAAGCTGCAATAGAGCCAACTCTCTCAAAACGTGCTTTGACTTTTCTCCTTTTTGGGATGTTTTGAATTTGAATGAATGAGTCCCATTCTTTAATATATTGTTTTAAGTAGAAGCGAATTGTTAATAATTGTCAAATTGATGTTTTCGTAACTATTTTGCACAGGCTCAAGAAGTCCACCAACAGCTGCGAAATTGGTTGAAAGACAACGTGTCTCCCGACGTGGCAGCCAAAACGAGGATTATCTACGGAGGTACGTATTGACATTTATATATAAATGTTGTAATATCTAAGCCACCCGTGACCTAACCTTGCTTCTTAAAGGTGTAATTATTAACACGAGCTTGAAATAAGTTAAAAAGCTATACGCAAACGAGTCAACATACCATGGCAGGTTTCTTAAAGTGCTGGGACGAGACACCCACATCCTACTCTGTCTACGGTCCGTATCACGCTGGCAGTCAACATCTCGTTTGCAAAGTGCCTATACAGCGCCACCTGGTTTAATTTACAACATTGCGCGTAGAAGATAAATCTTGGGTTCCGAAAGACCGTTCTGTGGGAGCGAAATGACCATAATAGACGGAGAACTGCCTATGTGGTACTTCCCATTGTAGTACAGATTTTCGGGAAAGGGCAAAAATGTGGAAACACCAACATTTCACCCTCATTCATTGAATGACATCGCTGATCTGTTTGTAAACTTCGTTTTTCTTGGATTTTGCAGGTTCCGTGACGTCCGGCAACTGCAAGGAACTCGCCAAAAAACCCGACGTGGACGGATTCCTGGTAGGTGGGGCGTCTTTGAAGCCCGACTTCGTTCAGATCATCAACGCTAGGCAGTAATGAATGGTGTACATAAATCGTTTTTTAAAAATATCCTGGACTTCTCTAGTCGAAAAAGACTTATTGGATGGAACACGGTCTGCCGGAATAGCTTTTGTAAATTTTGCCAAAATTAAATGATCGAGCGCACTTCGTTTCCTCATTTGTTAATTGTTATTCCTGACTTCTATTTAGAGGTAATAAATTGGTTGGTTTCTTGTTTGTGTACGATTCTGTGTAAAGCGTTTCTATTTATATGGAATAAAATGTGTCAAAAGTGTACTCTTCGTTTGTGGCCTTTTTCTTTTTTAAACTTGAATGCCGGAAGAGGAGTTTTGATATCGAACATTAGTTGTAGATAAAATGTTTATTTTCTGGTATTCGAAAATCTGGGAGATAGTGGCTGGAAAGTTGTTGATGCGTGCGTTAAAGAAATAATAGACACAAATAAAAATTTAAGTATATAACCCCCTCCCCTTGTACGTAACTCGCTTATCATGAAAACTCCGGTGCCACAGATACGATGGCAATGACATTTGGCACACTTATTTTATCACGTGGAGATCACTGAAAAACTTACCCCCCCCCAAAAAAAAAAAAAAAAAATCCTGAATAGGGTAACGGGGTTAACCATTAGCTTTCGACAGATACAACAGTTGGTCAGCCAAATAAAAATATTTGTAGGGGTCTATGAAGTTCTACAGTTCGCAGACCGCTGATCGAAACAGTAGTTATAAAAAATAGTAGATATTAGAAAACTTGAGGGATTTAGAAGATTATCTTCTACCTTCCGTGAAAATAATTTTAAAAAAAGGAACGGTTTAAAACAAACGTCGCATTCTAAATATCGGAGGCATCTGTTATGACTATGATAATCGGGTTTTGCTACAAATCCGAGTTGCATTCAGAATAAGTTCGTCAGCGTGATGGATGCAATGCGGGTCACCAGGTGAAGTGGGGAATTAATTGAACCAGGGTGGGATCAGAGAAGAGAAGGTATGTGGGAACTCACCCATAACAGTCTCGTGTCCAAATGCAGGGCCGATGCAAGGTTCCATCCGCGAATCTTACTTCCCTTTCGATACTTAGAAGAAAACTTCTACCGAAGTCGAACCTCCTTTCCCCGTGATCCTTTCCTGGCGCTCAGTTTTAAAATGGCCGACTCTGCTGATGCAAAAAGTACACTAATAAGAAATGCAATTTCAAGTGATAACGACAAGAGCTATCCTCCCGACTCACGGGATTCATTGAAAATAGTCGATGTTGCCTTTTGTATCAATACACTGAATGACGGGATGGCACTCTCGGATCACGAAATGGAGGTTTGGAATAGCTGCTCGTGTAAAGTGAAGGACATATGATACCAGCCACGATTTCAACCTTCCTTTTTGTGCCGTCACATTCCGTTTTTGTTCACTGCATTCAAATTGTACGTTTCTTTCAACTACTTTTGATGAAAATTTTAGAAGCAGGAGGGTGACGAAGGAATTCGTTCGATCTGTTAGCCTGCCATTATCGGCTTCAATGGCATTTCGGAAGATTTTTCACTTTTTTTTTTTTGCAGTAGCGGATTCGGCCATTTAGAGCTGCAACGCAAAGGGTCACGGGAAAGGAGGGTAAACCCTGGTCGAAAGGGGGCTTCGACACGTACAAACGAGGCTTGTTTAAAATCGATTCCCAACTTCTACTAATATTAGTAGCAGGTGCAGCCCTAGATGGGGCTTTGTACTTTCTTTAGCAATGAACGTCGTATAGACTGTAGCGCTCCAAACCAAACTTGCTCGTCCTTTGGGACCTAGGGAACTGCAGGTCTAGCCTGCCATACCAGGATGTATCGTTTGGAAACATGGGTCGGGTTGGATACCCGATCTCCCCACCCTCTGATTAAACATCGTTACCTTTTTTTTCTGACCGAGGCTTTAATACCGTAACTCCACCAAATTTTACTTCACGTCGATTCCCTTAACTTTGTCATTGTAAAATGCAGTTTTAATTTCTGTCACGAAGACAGAAGCTTCGTATAAAAAGCTCCCGAAACTAAAAACAAACGACAATATTTTATTATAAAAATTTAAAAAAACAAAACTGTACAGATGTAAAATGGTAGTTTTACAAGCGTTTAAATGTTCCTCTTCACCCCTCCCCCGTTCCACTTTCACCTCCAATAAATAAAAGCTCTTCGTCTTCACCACACTTTGCACTTGTGCTTCTTGTTCATGGCCGACTGTTCGGGACAGTTGAATTCTTTGGCAAATTCGGCGAGGTTAGACATCGGACCGATCACCCTGAAAAGAAAACACACACTTGTCAGAATCGGGCCCACCATCTGAAAATGATCCTTGTTCGCTCGATACGACTTTGTTTCGTTTCGAAAACTCTGGGCATTGTGTTTCTAGCTTGGAAGAGTTTGTTTTGAATTGGAAAATGCAAAATAGTTTTGTCAGCAATGTTTTTACATGGGATATACCACCGTTCACCGATTATCATACTCTCGGCAATTAAATTTTGATTTAATTTAAAATAATTTCTGATATTATATTTATCAAATCTATAGATTTGAGGCGTTTAATATAAATACTTGTATGAAAATATTAAAAATACATAAAAATGTGTTTACAACCTTGCAACGTTTTTGGCCACAAGTCCACTTTAAAATCATTTACAACTCCTTGAGACATCCAAGAAAACGGAATCTGAAAAACACTTGAGTTCTGGCTCGTCTGAACCAGTTGAGAAAGAGAACGTTTTATTTTGAAATTGGAACATTGTACATAGGATGCTCATGTACAATAATTAAGGAACAATAGGAAATTAATGCTGCACGACAGCTATGGACGTCTCGGAAACGTCAAAGTCAAGTCTACTTTGGCACATGAGATGGCTGACGTCATTGGGTGTCGAGGGGTTAAAGAATATACATACATATATATTTATATACAGGGTGTTTCATATTGAATGGGACAAAAAGAAAACAGGATTGTGAACGTTGTAATTAATATATTTAGAAAATTCAAATTTACCTCCAATCTACATTTATTCAAGTTTCTACAGGTGACACGACAAATGTCGACACGTTCATCAAGCTCCTGTTAGCTAATGTTACATGGACATTTTCCGTGCCCCAAAATCGCAAATTATGGCGATTAGCTTTGCCACATAAGTGCAACTTGGCTTCATCGGTAAACACCCGTGTGTTCTCGAAAGCATTCACGTCGAGCTTTTCTTGAAATTTCACACAGAAATTCTTACGCAACGGTTTGTCAGTAGGTTTTAAAGCCTGGACCATCTGATATCTGTACGGCTTGAATTGGAGACGCATCCGTAAAACACGCCACACCGTTGTGTGAGGGACAGCCAGGTCTGCACCTACACGTCGCGTTGATTTGGAGGGACTCCGCAAAAAATCTTTCCGAATTTCCCACGAATTCTTTCAACCACTTCGTGTTTCGTTTCTTTTCGTCCCGGGCATAAGCAGCCGGTATCCTGGAACTGTCTCACCCACCTGCTTATGTTATGCCCATGCGGTGGTTCTTTACGAAATTTCGTCCGAAAATGTCTTTGCGCAACAGTTACCGAGGAGGCTTTGGCCTATTCGAAAACGCAGTACGCTGGACGACATTTTGTTTAACAGCGCCTCTAGCGGCGAGTTCGTCATTCGATAATTTTTCCCTGTAGCCAAATAAAACAGTTGCAGTAGTTGCAGAATAAATTTGTTTCGGCTGAATAAATCCATTACGGCAGTCACACTGCTCTATTCTTTTTGTCCCATTCAATATGAAACACCCTGTATATGGAAGAGTTTCTTTAGTGTATGGCCTAAAAACTACAGCATGTGTTGAAAAAAAAAACAAAGAACTGTTAAACGTGGCACCGCGCAAAGTGTCAGATCATAGTACCTCGTATCTACTCTTTGAAATACAGAAAACAGTAACGAAATTAAAAGAAGTTTGTCATCCACTTCCAGGGATACAATTTCTCTCCAACGAGGGTTTAAGAAAAACTGGCAGTCGGGACTGTTTCAGAACGACCGTTCACACCAGTCGCGCGAGTTGTCCTTCAGTAAATTAGCAATAAATCGAAAACTACTTCGCTGAAAAAGAAACTTCCAATTTACGGTACAGAGTCACTCGACAAATTCCATTTCTGGAAAAAAACCGATGTGAAAATCGTTGCGCATCGTGAACTGCTCTCTCTCCTCAATACGTACTTTGGCGTGACAATGACAGTCTACGAAAAACGAGAAAATAGGTTCCCAGCATGCAACGGGTTAAAAAGAAAAACATAACCGCATTTGGTTTGGACCCGAAATGGTAGGGCACTGGCCCTCGATCGATATGACTGCCACGTGGCTAAACGACAGAAATACCGCTTCCTTTTTTCTTCTATCGTTCTTTTAGATTAGTTCGACAATTCGGATATAAAATGTTTATCCAAATCAGTTTCTTACGACGGCTTTCCTGTTGGCAGCCGTCATTACGAATGTTCGATGGAAGCAATACGGAAAGGAGAATCTTTGTAATTGAATTTTTTCGGTCGTTCCACCTTCTACAAAGGAACTCGTTGAAAATTGTATAGCGTAATACAGTAGAACCTCTTTTTAACGTCCCCAACGTACAACGACCCCTTTGTTAGAACGACCGTCTTAAAAAGTCCCAATTATTTTACCATAGGAATAATGTTCATTTTGAATCATTACAACGACCCCGAGCGTATTATTTTTCGTTAGAGCGACCGCAGAACTCACAAGCAAGTGGGCTATTTCAAAATTATTGTACCTGTGGTGCAACTTCGAGAAACCTGTACTCCTCTCTTTGCGTTTGCTTAAAGGAGGGGAGGGGGCGTGACGAAAAGGGGAGAACTAAATCTTCAATTATCTTTTGATGAGTTTGTTGCGGTAGACGAAACTTTACAGTGCTGCGGAGAAAATTGGAATGAGGACGATTTTATTGCCCGTATTGCCGGAAACGAAGAAATCTGCGATTCCGACGACGGAGAAGAAATCGTCCAAGCTTTTGAAAAAATGAACGAAAAAGAAGCCTCCAATGCAACCAATGCCTTTCGTCCATATTTTGAAGGACAATTGAATTCTGAAGATTTCCTTTAAAATCTAACGGATATGGAATCGGTGATGATGAAAAATTCCCAAATGAACTCGAAACGGGCCTCCATCAAAGACTTTTTTTCAAAAATTCAGTAACGGAAATACAACTAAATAGAAGTGTTCTCTAGGTATGTATCGTTGCATCATTTCTTTGCTTAATTTTTTTTTATTATTATATTTTCAATTCGTTGCAGCGACCTTTCGTTACAACGACCCTATGATGTTGGTCCCACAGGGGGTCGTTATACCGAGGTTCTACTGTATAATTGAATATTGTGGTATGTAGGACTTACCTAAATTGAGGAGGACTGTGAGATCCCGATATTATCCTCAGCTTGAGTACCTCTGGACGATATTTTCCACACCACACCTAAACGGAAAACAGACTTGGTAACATATAATACATCACTGGCTTACGATATTTCTGATAATTCACAGTTAAGAGAGTATATAACGGAGTTGGGTGATAAACTAAACAAATTTCTTAAGTTGGGTTTTTGATATGATATGTGGGGTTTAGAACCAGCCGTCGAACTTCAAGTACCACTACGTATATAATTTTTATTTGGCCAATTATGTGGACTTAAAAATCAAAAAGGCAGTAAATATATTTATAGAATAATAATCAGAAACTTTTATTTCATTAATACAAAACGTACACATTAGGAGACAGTAAAACAGTGGATTAAAAAAAATTTGATATGCAAGACACATTTTTAGTGCGATACCTGTTCTTGCTTCGGTATGACGTCACTGCAAAACGGAGAGCTGCGATACCGAGTTTAATGGCTGTGACTACAGTTGCGAGCAGTGGAAAAAACTCGGATTTTTAGGAAGGGAATTTTGAAAATTTCAAAAACATAGGAATTTTGAAGTCGCCTATTCCTATGACGCAGTGAGTACCACCATTTTTTCTGTCTTAGTTGTAGACCTCAAAAGTGGATATTTTCACAAAATTTAACTATTATATGCTGTGAAAAAAACATTGAATAATTGGGATTAACTCTGTTTGGCAAAGTATCCTGTTTAGCATGAAAGTAGGAGTCTATTTTTCCTTACAGAAATATCCAATGTTTTTATTATTACATAAATAATAGGCAATAATCTGTAGTGTCACAACCCCCCCTCTCTCTCTCTGTATATATATATATATATATATATATATATATATATATATATATATATATATATATATATATATATATAAAGGTGTGCGTGTAGAAATTGGACACACAGTGTCAATGGATGACACCTTTATATGATATATGCATTACAAAAATAATAAACTGTTATTTTAAATTTAAAGATATTTGTTTTTATATTATAAAAGAAGGGGAAAAAGTTTAGCATAAAATAATTTACATTATAAAGAATGTTCAAAAATAATGTATATAACTATTATATTAACCATTAAAATGAAAACAAACAGTCATATGTTTGATAAGACTTACAAGGTCACTAGTTACGTAAGAACTACTATAAAATCATTTAAATGCGCATTGCTATTATATATATATATATATATATATATATATATATATATATATATATATATATATATATATATATATATAACCAAAAGTAAAAGAAAAAAAATCTCTTATAAATAATATGCTAGTTCTTAAATAGCCACTGTTAAAAAAATAAATGTAAACATTGGTAAAATAATTTCTTCCGAAAATTCCGGGTTTATTCCGACTTCTTCAAAATTCCATTTTAGATGTATGTTCTTAGTTAAAACTTTAAAATTAAACATTTGTGCGAAAAATATTTTTTGTAAACGTGTGCTCAAGCGAGAACGTTTTAAGGTATCCGTCTACATTCGGAGAACTTTTTTCTTTAAACGTAGTTCATGTTTTTACATTTTTAGATTTATTTTTCATATTATCATAGAGAATGGCTCTTAAAAGAGAATGGTTAAATTGATTCCTGGAGAAGTTTTTATAAAATTTCTAATAAATGAAGAAAATTGAGTAAAAAAATCGGGTTTTTTCAAAAGGTCTCATTCTTTAATAAAATAAATGATTTCAATATTTTTTGACGCAACCCATTTCTTATACACTGGACTATTGAATCACCTCAAATCTTTGCTTCATTTACATTTGTTAAAAAATGTGGGTCCTTCAAAATCATACACATTGAATTTTTAAAGAATTTTCATTACCTTTATAGCTAACTGTGAGTGCAACATCCTTAAAAATGATCCAAATTTAAAGCATTTAGGTCATTCACTAGTAAATACTATTAAAAGCATTCGTAATCATTTTCGACAAAATATTTTAAGAACTTTTCGAGAAATCCCGTTTCAAGTTTCGACATTTTATTAAAAATACCGTTCCGAGAAAAACGCGTTTGAAGTTTATGAAAGCAATTTTAACCGTTAAAAATTAAAATACCTGTTTAAAATTCCCCACACTTTCTGGCTTCAAAACTTTCTAATTACCAAGTTGCTAATAATTAAAAATACTAGAAAAATGTTTAAACTAAACTTCATGATAATTTAAAACGTTTTGTGCAAAAAATGCTCTTCAAAAGGCTTTAAATTCACAACTTCCGTTTTGTTTCAACACAAAAAGAGATTTAGAAGCCTAAAAGTTGAAATTTTAGAACAGAGAAATAAAAAAAATTATGATTTTTGGCAAAAAAGGAGTTTTGAACGTAGATGGATACCTTAAGTGTATCGTACAATCATTTTCGGGTGATTCTACCCATTGTTGGCTATCCAAGCTTGGCGACTTTCCTCTCTATCCCGAGTGATCTCCCGCCAAGCCCGCTTTTCTTATATAACGCTTTATATAGTTTCGCTTCCTATGCGTTATTAATAGTCCCCCACGTGATTAACCGCTCATAACCCCTATTGGATGACTCGCACACCTATAAATTTCCACGTACGGGTTTTTTCATCCAGAAGCCTTGTGGAAATGATGACACGCCAATCTCCATTTCTCTTTGTCTACGTCTTTTGCTGGCGACTGCACCCAAGCTAAATGGGGATTCTACTCCCACTGTGATGTGCGTGCGTAAGGGAAAAGTAAACTGAATCGGTCAACCAATGGAGGTATGGGTCAAACCCTTGAGTCGTCAGAAAATTCCCGTCAGTCGAACCGAAGTCCATTTAAAGCGTAAATTCCTCCTGACGGCCGGAGGAGTTTTCGAATCTAAAATCGAAAGCAAAAACTCTTTGCATCCTTTTCTCTCATGTTAATTGATCTATGGGACTACTCACCCTTTAACCCATCAACTGCATGAGTGGCCCATTTAGAACATTCTGAGGATTCTTACCCGTCCACCCGCCGCTCTTCTAACAAAGGTCACTAAACCGGTGTCTTGTCCAGGGCCTGATTATCGTACGGGCACTTGGGGTATGAGCCCTGGCCACGAAAATTTAGTGAAGTGCTTGAAACACATATTAAGGGGGCGGGGGAAATTGCCAACATACGCTACCATCGTTAAAAGTTTTAATAACATATTGTACGAGGTAATTGTGTTTGTCATGAACTGTATTGTTACTTTCATTTTACTGTTATTTACCTGATAATGAATTCCCTCGACGAACCTGGTGCTCTTTTTATTGCGTATTTATAAGACAGATTATTAGCAGCGTACCACTATAAACCATTCAATCGTCTCGTCCATTTCAATTATTTTTAATTCTATTATTTATTTTCTGCACCACAGAGCTTGCGAGCGTGACAAGGTAGAAAATAAAAACAGTGGGTCGCTCCAGGTCTTTAAAAGTCCTTCATTTTTAGCACGGCTAAACAGAGATAAATAAGGATGACGTAAAATGAAAATTGGGTGTTTTTTTTTTTTATTTTGAATATGACTTTAATGCTCATTTCTTAAATCTGCTTGCTCATTCAATGTTATAATTTTTATATGACTGTAATGACGATAATAACTTGCCGCTATAAATTTGCAATGAGGGCGGAGGGCAGAAAAGTATCTTGGCCAAGACCAGTCGTGCCTTACGATACAAACACAAACACACTTATATCTAGCATAATGTTGGTAGGTTTGCCGTTAATGGAATGTACTTACATTAGCTGCACTAATCCAGAACATTTGGCTGGGGCTGTATTGGACGCCGGGCAACAGCTGCTCCGGGCCGTTGTCTTTCACCCACGAATGGTATGCCTGTACAAACAGAAAAGAAAAGAAGGTTATGTACATCCCGAACGCTTGCTCCTCTTAATTCTAATAACCCAAGTGCTCCGTTCGACAACCTATCGTTGCCATTTCTCATCGGTCTCCTAAAACATGCTTTATAAGCCCTTTGTTTGTCGAACATGCATGAGCCAAATTCAATGTTAGGGAATTTTATAGAAATAGGTGAATGTCATTTTATATTGTTGGTGTTCCCTTTGCGACTGCAAAGATTATACGCGTGTTCCCTCTTCTAAATAAAAACGTCGAGAAGAGAAAGGAATTTTGTAGACACCAAACTGATGTTTTGTGCAATATTATTGTTTTTCGCTTACCCAAGTGAACTTTTTATAAGATTAGATAACATACGTTCTATTTTTAGTCAGAAAACTCGTACTTTCTATTTTTAAGAATCTAAAAAAGGGATTCGATTCAAGAAAGCCTTCCTATAAGTTCTTAAGTACCTCTATCAATTTATCGGAACAGCTGTTTAGTATTAAAACACAGTATTAAGTACACAGTATTACAAACATTTTTCCTATAAATATTGAATTTATTTACAAAGTACGAGGGTCACTCTGAAATTTTTGAGATACAACTCTGTTTTTAAAGTTATATTTACAAGATTTTAGGTGTGTTCAAAGTAGTCTCCTCCAGCATCAATGACTTTTGTAGACGAATTTTCCACACATTAAATGCCTCGAGCCATTCATTTCTTGGAATAGATGAAAAAATGCATTTATAGCTACACCAATCTCTTCTTCTGAACGAAAACGACGTCCACGTAAGTTCTGTTTTTTAGATTAAAGAATAACCAAAAGTCACACATAGCTATATCAGGCGAATGCGGTGGATGTTCTATCGCTTTAATTTGTTTTTGTTTAAGAAACTCAACTGTTAATCTGGCTGTATGTGAAGATGCCTTGTCACGGTGAAACATGAGTCCCCTAACATTCACTTCTTGTAGAATTTGTGGAAGACATTGAGCGGTTTACCAGTTTGCTGTTCTGTCTTCTCTCCTTCCAGCTGGATGGCTTTGACCAATCCCGTACTTCAGAAGAAAACGGCATACATCGCTTTTTTCAGTGCGCGTTGTCTTTTCACCATTGTCTGCGTGGAATCCTCTTAAGACCCATACTTTGCTTTCTTGACGTGCTGGAACGTCAAAAAACGGTATACACGTTTCATCACCCGTTACAATTTTAGAAATGATGAGGTGGCCAACATCATTTAGCAATTTAAGGGTTTCTTTACTGATTCTGACACACTCCTCTTTTTGGTCCCCCGTTAGATTATGGGGCCAACGGCAACTACTTTTTTCATATGTAATTCTTCCTTAATAACTTTGTTTATGGCTGCGAATCCAATGTTAAGTTCCTTCTGTAGAATTTGATAGGTATAGCGATTATCATCCATTAACATTTTTTTGTATGGCAGACACATTATCCGAGATGACTACCGACGGCGGCCTTCCTGTGTAATCTTCATCCTGAAGAAAATGGCGACCTCCGCTAAATTCTTTAAACCATCTGAATACAGTAGCAAGAGCTGGAGATTCGTCACCAAATGCCAATTGCAACCGTTGAAAGCATTCTTCTCGATTGAATCCTGCTTTAAAATCGTAGCTCGAAAATGTTCTCGCGACAACTCCATTTTTTCTCCTGTTTAAAATTTATTCTACTCTAAACAAGTTGAAGTAAGTCAGTAAAAAAACGTCTGCTGCGTTAAAATACTTTTTATTTTAAAATTAAATCGTTATTTTTATTTTGTAAATTCTAGTCTGCTCGTATCCCAAAAGTTTCAGAGTAACCCTCATACGTGCACAGCTTAAATTTTTCTGAACGAGAAAACCATTTTGGGAACAAGTAAATTAAATAATGACTGTCATGTTTCAACCGATTACTAATTCATCGGAAAATATCGTTATTAAATAATACGCTATCGATAACAATCGAAAATAGCAACTGTTTGTGTATCCTCTTCCCAGCTGCAGTTACAGAAAATTAAATAGACCTCTTTACAAGACATTAATTGCGTCGATTTTTATAAATCCACTTTTACACATGAAATAGAAGGAAGTGTAGTCACTTTTAAAGAAGGACGATTGGTCATCTTCCAATTGTTTAAAAATATTTGGTTTGATAGAAACGGGGTCTACAAAAGAGTAGGAAGTCAGCAAAACCAAGCAGTAATATTGTGGCCATTTTACATTGTTCTTCCATTCACGAAAGAAAAACAAATAATAAACATTTACAATCGCATCATTTCGAAGTATCTCAATAATTAAATACTAATCGAACACTTGTGCTGGAAAACCAATTCCACATTTTAGGGTTTTCTACGCAAATATATAATATGTGCGGAATGGTGTAGAGTCACGCCACACCGGGAAGGTATAATGATAAATTTTACAATGAAATTCTACAAACCCCTTTTAGAAATTTAAGGCTTTATCCAAAAAGAAGGAAAATGCTCCTTATGTGTAGGTCCGCCACATCTGGTACATAAAAAGCAAAAGTTACAATAAGAAATGCTCATGCCTCGCACATTCTTGTAAATAGAAATTTGGAGCTAGGTATTATGGAATTGGAGAAAGGACAGTTTGAGTTCCGAGTTATATAAAATTGTGGTCAATACTTCAAAAAGAAAACCGGCTCGTATAACTTACTCAAACCTGCGAGCTTTTGAAAAACAACTTTTCGATTGGAACGGAATTGAAGCCAGGTGTAATAGGTACAACACTCATAGTAAATAGGAGAAAGTATTTAGATTTAAGAATGAAATTATTTTCGGTAAATCATAAAAGAAGCCGCCTCTACGAATAACTCTCGATACCCCTTCAATACATAAAAGAAGGGAGAGTACAAAAAGATCTTGAGAAAAGGGGTCCGGGATATAAAAAGGGGATAAAAGTATATGAGCATGTTTTCGAGAAGGGAGTCTCGAAGAAACAAAAATATAAAATGCAAATAAATAAATAAATAGATAAATAAATACGAGCATGGGGTGCTTGCTCTAATCCAATGAAACATCAGATTTTGAAATCTGACCATCTGAATTTCCAAGAGTGGATAATTTCCCGAATGGAAAAGGTAAAAGGATCCCTTTACCTCGTGATACCCTCTTTAGTCTCATCTTTAATCATTACCAACAAGTGTAGTTAGCGCGTTTAAAAGAGGATCTTAAGCCATTCATAATCCCATATCAGTTTTCCATTCGAGTTGTCCGTTTTGCGTTCATTGCGCAATAGACATTCTGGCAGGGTTTATCTGCCAAGATTAACTTATCGTTGTTGACAAGTTAAGAAAATCAAAATCCAGCTTACCCAATAAGCTTCCTTCAGGCCTCCGTTATCGGCTATATTTTCACCTTGAGTGTTAACGCCGTTCACCTGAAAAACAAAATGGGTGTGTCACACTCCACTTCTGTAATAATGCTTGAAGAGGCCAATCGTTTAGCCTAGATCAGTGGCCCACCTATACTTTGTGTCTCTCATGAAGTCGGGACCTACTGCTTAAGCCGATGCCAGTCATTCAAACCCTCAAACTGTGTTACCGAAGAGCAGCGCCCTACCCTTCGGTCGTAAAATTTTAGGAATGGTCGA
>CM063501.1:3007361-3014861 GCA_032207245.1 Pardosa pseudoannulata
TGACGTAACATTTTATCGTAGTCGACATCGGGATAAAATTTATGGCCAACGCACAAACGAAATACAGGGAAGAGTAGCAAAATTATCTTATTTCTCCAAAAATTTTCGGAAGTCTAGAAATAATGTAAAACAGTGAATGTTATCATTCAGATATATTAGGACTGAATGTCGGTTTAGAAAAAATAGAAAAAGTTTTAAAAATAAATATTGAAAGAGAATTTTATGACACTTACATATAACTATAAGATAAATAACTCTTAGTGATTTTTTTCTTGTGTGTCCAGAATCCTCATGTGCACCGAGCTTTTGCGCGCTTGCGATATCTGATCAGTGGGAGATATATCTCATAAAATGTATTTCTATCCAACGGTTGGGGTTAGTATCGTCCTCTTTCTGAAATGGTATCTGATATCCAACAATTTTCGATAAAGTCCATCTACTAAAAATAAACGGAACATCCAATGGGATGATTTTTTGTCAATAAGGTACGAGTTCAAAATAGTTTCCTCTAACACATTATCTGGCAGCTCCCTCTATTTGGTGTACGGATTGAGATATAAACACGAATCCTGGCCTAAGAAATAGATAGCTTTAGTATTTTTTTGCGCGATACTTCACTGGAACGAGAAATGAAAAGAGAAGCTTCACCGAGGGGGCTGGAAGGAAGGGGAATGAAAAGACATTCCAAAAAGTGGGTTTTGTAAAAACTGACCAACTTATTCAACGTCAGCTTTTAGAATGCTATTCCTCTTTTGAGAAACTATTTTAAATTCTTTAAACCATTTCCAATTTTACTTTTTCCATTATGTCTGTCCAAATCGAAAGACGTCCGGGCAACATCGGTACGACCTTCACCGACCGATTGGTGGAAATGGTAGTGATCTTGTCAATGTACGCTTTAAAAAAGCCCCTTCTGAGAGTGCACATATATAAAGAACTAGCAAATGCGCCCTTGCTTCGCTACGGTCAACTTAATAAATTACTTTTAAACAAAGATTTTTTTTTCGTGCATAACTCTCTAAATTAGTCACAGTTCAGTTCGAGTCATTGGCATATTTATATATTTCTGTTATAAGCGTATTATAACGATATTCAGGTTTTAGACTTCAGTTTCCATTAAATCTGAGTTGTACATCCATAAGATGGGAAAACGTGTGCAAAATAAGAGTGCGAAAATTTGACAATAATTTCGAAGAACTTCTCCTGTTTACTAAACATTCCGTACTACCCTGAAGTGGATCAACCATTGTCCAATTCTCCAAAATGAACAAGGATCAAGCTAACTATATAAATGATAGGTTTTTATTTGCCCATGAGAGTCACCGAAATTTGTAATTTTTTTTTTTTTGTTAGAAAATTGTTGATTTCATTGTAACGTAAAAATGAACCAAGAATTAAATTTAAAATAAGTTATCGTATAAAAATGCTATAATTTGCGTCCCATAGAAAGGAAAGTGGATCACTTTCTATCTCAATTTCCAGGTGAAATCGAACGGATACGACCAGAGGGTATTTAAATAATATAAAATAAGACACGATTAAATGAGATATTTAAAGGAATGACGTCATAGTGATAGAAAAAATATCGTTTTCCAATATTTATTGTGTGACAAATTGAAAATTTTAATCTCCCGCTTTTTAACCGAGGAAAACCGCGCTTAAAACAATGACATGGGATTAACGGAATGACGTCACATTGATAGAAATATTGCTTCTTTCACTCAGTTATGATGCGATCAATTAAAAAGTGAATCGTTTGCGTTTAACCGGGGAAAATAAGGCTTGTAATAACGACATGAAACGGGGGAAAGGAAAAGGGGGGAAGGAATGGATTTCGAACGTTAAAAATTTATAAATACCTTCCCAGGGATATACCTAATAATTTCCCAAATTTTCACGGCGATTGGATTCATGGTTTATGAATCTATCGAGTACAGACAGACACACATTCATTTATATATATATATATATATATATATATATATATATATATATATATATATATATATATGTGTGTGTGTGTGTGTAACTGGAAGAATATGACTTTGTTTCGAGAGCATTTGAGCAAGTGGACTCGAAACACGAGAGGTCTCGATCCAAATGTCACGTGCAGCGAGTAGATTAGTACTTAACCCAAATCCTGCCCCCATAAGCAGCTTTGGTCAACAGCTCGCAGAATGCGGGTCGGCAGACATAGGTTAACAAACAAAAATGAAATTATCTTAAACGCAACCAGCATTCACCGTGATATTATCGCTCTATATATACTATATAAGAGATTTATGTGTATAGTGTTGGGTGTGCTTGTATATATATATATATATATATATATATATATATATATATATATATATATATACACATATGTACATATATACCGGGTGGCCATAATTAAACTGACAGTGCTTACAGTGTTCTGTAGCGCGATCTATTTCCTAGAATGGCGCCACATTTTGTAGGAAGATTAAACAAGACGGGGGACGAGGGATTCCGCGAAAAAACGAATGAGTTCCAAAAGTCACCGCTAGGGGAATATTTGGCAATAACAAATAGAGTTTTAACAGATGCAAATCAATACGGAATAAAATTACCTTTTATTAGGCACATTTTCTGATTTAGTTCAACTATGATATGGCAACACTTTTAAAAAAGCGTAAAATCTGCATAAACACCGATAAAATCTCGTGATCTGCAATATCACGTACGCTGAGCAGAAGAAGAAGTTCTTTATTCAAACTTCGCGTTACATCCATTGGCACAGTGCCAGAAGGTATTCCCACACTAAGTCTATTCCCACAGTACAACTCCCAATTGAAATTAAAATGCAGGCTTGAGCCATTTTGGAACACAAGTCGAATCATTTCTAGAGATAAAAAAAAAGACTTTTTATTTTTTTTTTTCGAAATATTTGGAGATTAAAGGGAAATTTAGCCCTTGCAGTTTTTTATTCGTTTCATATGAGGGACATTGTATGCTTAGTGGAAACCCATTCTTATAATACAAAATTCTTGTCCATACCCTACCGCACCTGTATTTTAGGTGTTTTGATTGTTCTCAACTCCCCCGGATTGAATCTGCTTTTCGAGATCAATTCCGGAGAGTCCATTAAAATACGGATCCAGTCACTCGAAAGGCAGAAGCGCGGGAAGAACCGTTCCACATCGGACAAGGACGACTCGCTTCGAATCGAACTTTCAATCGAGGGTGGGAGGAAAAGAACTCTTCCAACAATGAAACAATCGTCTTTCCCTATCTGTGAAGTTCCAATATTTTTTTCTTTCGTCTGCACATCCGTCCTTGGTGATAATCGGTGGACTTCCAGCGAACGAACGTTCGAAGAGTTCAAGGCCTTCCTTTGCATCTTTAGATTGTTCCATGTCGTCCTTTTCGAGAGGAGACGCAGGTCAAATGCGGTGAACTGTAAGAAAACGAGGCAAGGAAACGAGCGGTACAGCCGTCGGAAACACCATCCTGTGGCACTGAATTGTTAAATTTAACGATCTCATGACAATTCAATGGGGTTTCCCTCTTGCGAAATCTACTTTTGCTGACGGTGGGACTACTCTTAGCCAGGAAAAGTTTGCCCTGGACATAATTCAGACTTTGCACCACTAGGGAATGAGTAACTACCTTCAATGTTGCTGGAAGCAAACCAATTTAGGGGGTAAGGGTTCTTAAGATTGTTTGTACGGTTGTTACCCAATCTGCACATGTTAGAAAAAATCATTTGAGACCGTTAACGAAAACCAAAACCTAACTGAGTGTGAATTTATGTAGAAAATAGGGAAGTTCCTTTCCCGGGTTTGTTTCTAAACTATTTGGAGTCTCGCGGGGCTTCGGAACTCTACAGTCTATAATTTTGCAACACGGGGGTTTAGGAAATCGGAACACTCTGCTTAAATCCGATTCCCAACGGTTACGGACGCCCATGCCGTAATGGGTTTCAAACTTATGAAAATGAGTACAGAAGTGAAGCGTCCTATCCATTCGGCAATGTCCCATGGCACTGGTCGAACGATGGCCAATTGGTTAGGGTGCTGGGCTTTGGTACCGGAGTTCGTAGGTTCAAATCAAGCAGTGGCATGGATATTCGTAGCCGTTCGGAATCGGCTTTAAGCTGTAGGTTCCGGTCTCATTAGCCCTCGTGTTGCAAAAAGTAGACCGTAGTGCTCCAAACCAAACCCATTGCACTGTGGTTAAAATTTCTTTTATTTGCTACTAAGATATTCGAAAGAGGAAAATTACACATATAAGAACAAAGCAAAACAAATAGAATCAAAAAACTGTTCTGAAAAATTGTGGCGACATGTCAGCCGGGAACTCGCCTCTGTGACCAGTTTGGTTTGGAGTGCAACACCTGAGACCGGGACCTATTGTTTAAAGGTGATTCCGAAGGGCTACTAACATCCCTGCCATAGTCGAATTCAAACCCCCGACTTCCGGTACCGAAGATCAGCGCCCTAGCCATTCGGCCTCTGTGACTTGCGATACCACAGATTTAGAAACTTTTTCCCAGCAGCATGTTGTTGATAATTTTCTCACTCCGTGATGAGTCAAAAATGCGATCTTGACAAAAGTGTTACTTTACGTTTTTTAATCTGAATGTTACCGAAATATTTTGTTAGTTGTGTCGCAGATGACAATAAATAATCCTCTGTGGACCATCAAACATTTTTCGTGAACCACATGGGGTACGTGGACCCAAATTTGGCGACTACTAGTTTTAACAGCAAGTAAAAAAAGAAATTTCTCCTCATAAAGAATATGCTTACATAGGAGAGTTTGCTGTCAAAATTCATCTATAAAACGCTTAATTTTAAATTTAAACCAAAAGATATGCAGGAAGTTATATATAAGTTAAAAAGTTAGTTTTAAACTGAAAATTTAATAAAAGTATTCCAATCCTGCTCCTATTTTTCAGTGAATGTGGTTCGGTATCCTCTATGGCTACATGAGAACGGGACCTACTACATCGAGGGCTACAAACATCCATGCCAACGGCGAGATTCGAACCCACGAAAAGGTCCATCGTGGATTTAAATAAGAAGGAATGACACGACTTTCCTTCGTTTACGAAATAGGATCTGCAATCTTGGTTCCAAGAAATCCCCTTCAGCTACAATTATTTATTTATCTGTCACTAATAGGCTTAATGGGTAGACCGCTGCTCTTCGGTACATGAGTTACCGGCATGGATGTTCGTAGCCGTTCAGAATCGCCTTTAATGCGAAATCCTTTCTGCCCTCTCTGAAATCTTGGTCGTTCTGAACCGCCCGCAATGAAACAAACTGACACAACAACCATCAGAGATCTCCATCCTGCTGAGCAAAAGGAAAAGAGTGGGTGTTATATGTAATATAAAATGGAGTTTTATTACATACAAAGCCGAATAGATAGTAAATAGACGCTCTCTGTTCGATCAGAACGGAAAATTTGTAAATAATACTGTACCGAAGTACTTTCTCACGATGATCAGCACGTGCAAGCACAGCTGTGGGAGAAATTTAAAAGAAGAATTTAGATGCAGTTGTTGACTTCGAGTTGGAGGGACCCCTGCGGAGAAGGTATAGATCACGGAACGGCACAAGCGTGACGGTCAAGCTCGCACAGATATGGAACCGTGAGTTATGGGGGCAGGGGCTAAAAATAATGTCAGCTTTCACAAAAGGGGCTATTTTAATGAGCCCATCTGGTGGTAAAATTTCACCAAACAAGCGATTGGCAAAGAAGAAAATGGGGGCGTTAAAACCGAGGGGAGGAGTTGGGAAAGAGAGTGAGGAAAAAGGAGTCGAAGTCGGTATTCGAGAGTACCTGGACGTCGAAATCTCAAGCCCTGCTCGCCAGCACCGACGTCCCGTGCGCCCGAACGGCCAAACGGACACGCTACATGAGGAAAGCCCCTGCCTGCTCCCCTTTGCCTTTACTGGAGATAAAACAGATTTAACCTATTCATGACCGTTATTTATGCCTCAATTAGTAATGTTTTGATTAAGGAAAGACGCATAACAAAAGAGAATTGTAATAATTATGGTGAATATAAAACATAAATAATTGCTGGTTATGTTATGTGGTGATCAAGGAGTGTATCCATTTGTAAATAGTGTACAGAACAAATGTCTTAATCCAAATATAATGTATCCTGTTTTTCACTGTGTTTCCCTTTTGTAGACGTACACTGGTGTTAGTGTTGTTACAACAAATACAATTAACCTGAAAAGGCCGAAAATGCAGTGCCCTCGGGATGAAAACACGTTCTAAGAAAACCTAAAAATTCCACAAGCCATTTTGGAGCTGCGTCTAAAAGGGCATTAAAGGGTTTAGCTGTAGTCAAACAATAGACCGTACCTCTTCTATTCATAGATGAATGAATAGTTACAAAAGAATCGATTCATTCGGCATACTTTTATTTTGGGATAATTGCCTCTGACTGCTTGACACGTCGTTTTTTTTTTTTTTTTTTTTTTTTTTTTTTTTTTTTTTTTTTTTTTTTTTTTTTTTTTCCCGCGAGCAGAGAGATTTTCAATTTTTAAAGTGATGTCGAAATCTCGAGAAAATAAAAATAGGAAGTCGGTTTTGTTGGTTGCATCGGTGACTGTATTTTGATTTTGCTTTACTCCCATTTTTGACAGTACGGCAAGAATATGTTCAAGAGTAGTTAACCTCATTTAGGAAACACATCGAACCTCCCCTTTCTAAAATCGAGAAGTGTTTCATAAACGTCCTCTATGACGTGATGTAGAATAGAGTGGGGCTTCAGCACTTGACAGAATCGATGTTAGTTTGGTTTTTTTTAACGTGTCGGTCTACGTTCGGAGAACTTTTTTCTTTAAACGTAGAAACGATTTCATGCTTTTACATTTTTAGATTTATTTTTTATATTATCATAGAGAATGGCACTTAAAAAATTGATTCCTGGAGAAGTTTTTATAAAATTTCTAATAAATGATGAAAATTGAGTCAAAAAATCGGGTTTTATTCAAAAGGTCTCATTTTTAAATAAATTATTTCAATATTTTTTGACGCAACCCATTTGTTATACACTGGACTAGCGAATCACCTCAAATTTTTGCTTAAATTACATTTGGTAAAAAATGTGGGTCCTTCAAAATCATACACGTTGAATTTTTAACGAATTTTCGTTACCTTTATATCTAACTACGAGTGTAACATCATTAAAAATGATCCCAATTGAAAGCTTTTAGGTCATTCAGTAGTCAATACTTTCAAAAGCATTCATAATAATTTTCAAAATTATATTTTAACAACTTTTCGGGAAATCCCATTTTAAGTTTCGACATTTTGTTAAAAATACCATTCCGAGAAAAACGCGTTTGAAGTTTATGAACGCAACTTTAACTGTTAAAAAATTAAAATACCTGTTTAAAATTCCCCACACTTTTTTGCTTCAAAATTTACTAATTGCCAAGTTGCTAATTCCCGTATTTATTTGGCACTGCGTTATAGAAAATAGAGTGTTCACAAATGCAAATCAATACGGGA
>CM063501.1:3024861-3047361 GCA_032207245.1 Pardosa pseudoannulata
TGCAACACGAGGGATAACTGGACAAAGGGGGGTCTTCGCAATATATACATATATATATAGATATAGATTTTGAGCTACAGTTGGTGAAATGCATAAGGTTGTTTTACAAATTTGACTGGTATGGGAAAAGTCGAACCCAATCAGAGATGAGAATCGTGAGAAGGTCGATTTCGAGATGGCCAAGATAGCATGTAGGATGGACTGAGTTGGGGATAACTTTTGTTGCAGAATCAGTGAAAAAATAACATTAGGAATGTGGGGTAAACAAATATCGGAAGAAGGCCTCCAATGCCCCTTTTTTTCTCTTCTTTCAGGTAGTGTTTGTATAACGGCCAACGCCAACGAGAAAAGGTGATTTTGGATCGACTGCTTGGATAGAATAATAACCTGCAAATGCGGTCCAAGTGGCAGCGCTAGGGAGTTGGACGTGCCTTTTTAAGTTGTCGTGTGATGACATTATAATATATATAATCATTTTCAATATTCAGAAAGGGCAGAATATTTTGTAGACATTGCTGTGGAGAATGCACATAGAAAATGTTAAAATTATGGAACCCCAGGTAGATTTTCATTTGTAAGCAGCACGAATCAGTCGTTCAAAGGTTATCCCATTTCGTACGTGTGACGAGGACGACCGTCGAGATACCTCGTTTTCGTGTTTTTTCGGCTGAATCGAACATAATCAACCGGAGACAAATATTTTCGTTACGTTACCAGAGAAGAAGTAGTAAAAATTGTCTAAGATATTTCGGAAGAAAAACGCTGCGGAGTTTTAAAAGTAAAGGCTTATTACTTAATATTTTTGAAATAAAAAAGCCAAAAGTATTGGAGCTTGTATTTGGTATCAATTTAATATTGGAGTTTAAATGGGATCGACACAACGAGTTGAGCCTTGTGTAGTATCATAAGAATGAAGATGAGTTAAATTTTTCATATTTTCTTGTCCTTGTAAATTGGATCCGTTTTCTTTTCCTGTTCCGTTCTATTGCGGCGTGTCTAGAATGGCTTATTTTGGACCTTTGGAAACGCTTTATCAGAGTGTGTGCTTTATCGAGAGGTGTCCCAGCTGCAAGCGTTCACAGACGAAACACAAATAGGTTTTTTTTTATCCCTTTTTAAAAACTGTGAAAGGAGCTTTTTTAAAAAATATCCATCCGGGTAACAATGCATTATAGACACCTGTCCCGTCAGCCATGTTTTTTTTTTATTATTTTATTTTTATTTTTATTTTTATTTTTTACCAACAGAATAACGCGTGTTTTGAAAAGTTGTCATGTAGAAAAACATGGCGGCGGTACGCGTTTTCTGAAAAATCACCAAAAAAAAAAACATGGTGGCAGTCACGTGGCCTATTTGAGACACAACATTAACAAAACTAAACTTTAAAAGAAAAAAAAAAAACAGATTAAAAATTTAAAGCATTATTAAAATAAAATTAGCATAACAATTATCATTTTTTACGTTATTTAAAAAATAAATAACAGATTAGTAATATTTATACTGTATAAACACAAATAAACAAAATAAACACAATATAGAGCATATTAATAAGCACTAATATTATAAAAAATCTAACGTGTGGGGGGTTCCCCCCTTGTAATAAAAAAATGCAAAATAAATTTAATAACAGATGAATATTGGAAAGGGTAGCACCACAAACATTCTTCAACACTCCTACCTGCCTTTAAAAATTTTTGAAATAATTCTTTTTTACCAAATAAAAAAAAAACTCAGGTTCGGAATACCGTTGTTCTCACACACTTCGAGCTTAGAATGAAATGCAAAAATCCACCTTACACCAAAGTATATCCTGATATTTTTAAACAATTTCAAAAATAAAAATCGAAATAACTTCAACCATATAACTAAATTAACTAAATCCTAGAAAATAAGAACAAAGCGAAAATGTTCCGAACCAACACAAGTTGTTTGATTTAGAATATCCTGATACTTTTTAACAATTTCAAAAATAGTAAAAACCGAAATAACTACACCCACCTTAACTAAATCACTAATTCCCAGAAAATGATAAGAACAAAAAAAATGCAACCTGACCTAGGCAACTGTAAACCAAAAGAACAGCTAAGATGCAAATTTCTCGAAGAGTGCCGGGTACTGACGTCAGAAATGACGTGTACCAGTGGGGTGCAAGAACACATCAGAGCTGCGATACCCCGCCACCAAAGTCAGGCCAAACACACCCACCCATAACTCACGGTTCCATATCTGTGCGAGCTTGACCGCCAAGCTTTTGCCATTCCGTGATCTTTACCTTCTCCGAAGGGGTCCCTAAAACTCGAAGTCAACAATTACGTCTAAATTCTTCTTGGAAATTTCTTCCACAGCTGTGCATGCGCGTGCTGACCGTCGTGGGAAAGTATCTCGATACCCACGTGATATCATTCTCAAGACACAACTAAGAGATTTTGCCCTATCCCATCTCTTTTAACCAATACATGGGATTTTCAGCCTTTGTTCTCTAATCTTATGTTATAAGTTTTGCTGAATCTAATATATTGTTTCTAAAAAAAATAAGAACTTTTTATACGAAGTGAAAAGTGAGACCGGTTTCTGTCTCACTTTGCGTAGACTTACAACGACACAAAGTGCGTTCAAGAATAATGTTTGCCAACAATTATGTGGAACGATTCTCCAACTACTTGAAAAAATATTCGAAATGGAATTCTGAAACATTATTTTAAATTTTTAGAATATTGGATTCTTTGGTGTCCTATTTCTAATCCCCTATATAACAGTAGCCTAAATTATCTGTCCGTCTGTCTTCGAATTTATGAAGCGGTTGGACCTGGAATAGATATAGACATCCATATTGCATTCTTCATGAGTTAGGGTTAACAGCGTTCGAAATTCACCCCTCCCCCCCCTTTTTCTAGAATTTAATGCCATTATTTCAAGCCCTATTTTCCACGGTTAAGAGCAGGCGACTCAATTTATCAATTTATCCCATAATAAATAGGTAAAAATAATTTTTCTTCTAGCATTATGCCGTCATTCCTTTAACCATCTCGTTGAATCATTTCTTATTTTAAATTATTTAAATATCGTCTGCATTATTTTCGTACGTTTTATCTCTGAACTTAGATAATACGTAAATAATGTTTTTTAATATTTAGCTTAAATAATAATTAAGTACATAAGTGATAATTTTAAATGGAAACGATTATCTTTGTTGAAGTGAAAATGTTATAACGAGTATTAACAAATTCTATCTACCTCCAACGTGTAGTAGAAAGGATAGTTTCATTCCTTTACTTCCATGAATTACTGTGGAAAAAAAAATTGGGAAGAACTTAACGGTCATTTCGAAGTAGCTAAGAAAACTTTGAATTATCTTTCTAAATGAATTCAACAAGATTCTCAGTATCGGGAGATTTTAGAGGAGTATGAAGATAAACTATTCCTTAATTACTGTGGCAAAAAGAACTTAATGATAATTTCGACGTAGCTGAGACAGTAGAGTAGAGGAGTATGAAGATAAATTATGGAGCGTGTACCAGATAATTCTTAGCCGAAAAACAAACCAAATTTTTATCTGCCTCATAAGGTACTTTACAATTGTGGAAAATTAAAACTTTTACTGATCCCGTCATAGTACGGGCTATAGGCTAGTACTATAAATACTAAATGATATAAACAACGACGAAAGACAGTTTACATAGAGTGCGGGGCTGTCGAACAAACACTCTATTCGAGAAAATGCATTCAGAGTGTTGCCGTCACAGCTAAATAAAACGATTGTGTAGTTGGACAGGTTCGAACTGGAATATTTCAACGGGGTTTGTTTTAAACGATCTGGGAATCTACAAAAATTTTAAAAATAAAAAAATAAAAAAATCGAATTTTTAAAAAATTAAAGGGGATGCGTCCCCTTAAATGTGAACTGTTTAACAAATAGGCCAAATGAAACGCTTTTCTCTGAGAATCCCCTATATAATAATAGACTAAGTTATCTGTCCGTCTGTCCTCGGTTGGACCTGGAATGGATAGAGGCATCCATACTAGATTCTTGATGAGTTAGGGTTAACAAATTTCAAAGCGAATAAAGTGTATCTCCTCCTAAACTATGGATCCGATTCTAAAATAAATTGGCTTCATACCACAGGGAAAAAAATACTGTCTCTTTTAAAACGTTCGAAATCCACCCTTCCCCCCCCTTTTCCAGAATTTAATGTTATCATTCCGGGCCCTATTTTCCCCGGTTAAGAGCAGGCGATTCAATTTATCAATTTATTCCATAATAAATAGGTAAAAAAATAAACATTTTTTTTAGCATTATGACGTTATTTCATCCCATTGAATCATTTCTTATTTTAAATTATTTAAGTATCGTCTGCATTATTTTCATACGTTTTATCACTCAATAATAATATTTTATTTTTGGATTAAATAATAGATTAGGTACATATGTGATCATTTTAAATTAAATCATCGATTATTTTTTATTGCAATGAAAATTCTGAGACAAACCATTTTTTTACCTGCCTCAAAGATTACTTTATAATTCTGGAAAATTAGAAATTTTACTGATCCCGTCATAGGACGGGCTACATGCTAGTGTAATAACAACCCCTCATTTTTTTTTTTTTTTTTTGGTATTCTTGCGTATCACGTGATATTATTCTGCGTTCCATTGCAGTTCCTCTTGCGCAGGCACGAACCTGTCGTTTTCTTTCATTCTTTGTTTTTCCGGGACTCTCGTTTTGTACGTGCCAGGGTAAAAAAGTTCGTCTGTTTTGGTCGCGAATTCGTATTTTCAGTCTCATTTGCCTTGGAGAGGGACTGCCTTAGGGTCAGAGAAGAACGCTTTTCTTTCCATAAACGAGGAAGCGAACGGATAGTGCGGGACAGGCGATCTGGCGTTCCACTAAGTAAAGTTGGATCACGTTTTGCTATCGACCACTGCTTTTTAGCACAGAATTTAATAACATTGAAATTCTCTGTTAAACCTTCTAAAAATTCAATTCTTTCATTTTTAATTTCTTTTTTTAATTTCTGGACATATCTGAAGTGTTTCAAACAATCGAAATATTCGAATGAGAACATGCAAAACGGTAGAATCTTTGCATTGAATATCATGGCTTTCAACGAATGTCTAAACTTTTAAATGCGTTTGGCTGAAAATGATATTTTTAGACTTGCGAGCAGACTAAATTAGGGATGTCCATTTGGCCGGATATCTGTCCAGAGTTTCAACCGGATGTCAGTGTGTTTCACCCTTTTTCTTTTTAATTTTATTTTAAACTAGCAAGTCCGAACTTCGCCGACTTGCCCGAACTTCGCTGCGGTGAACTTAATATATTACTTTTAAACAAAGATTTTTTTTTCGTACATAGTGAGTGATAGGTTTTTATTTGCCCACGAGAGTCACTGAAATATGTACTTTTTGCTGTTAGAATAGGGTTGATAAACATTTCATTGTAACGTAAAAATGAACCAAGAATTAAATTTAAAATGAGTTCTCATATAAAAATGCTATAATTTGCATTCCATAGAAATGAAAGTGGATCACTTTATATCTCAGTTTCCAGGTCAAATCGAACGGATACTACGCAGACGATGTTTAAATAATGTAAAATAAGAAATCGATAAATGAGATATTAAAAAGAATGACGTCATAATGATAAAACAAAATATCGTTTTCACTTATTTATTATGGGATAAATTGAAAATTTTAATTTCCTGCTTTTTAACCGAGGAAAAAGGCGTTTAAAGCAATTACTTGGGATGACGTCTCATTGCTAGAAATATTGCTTCTTTCCCTTATTTATGATGCGATAAATTAAAAATTAAATCGTTTGCGTTTAACCGGGGAAAATAAGGCTTGGAATAACGACATGAAACGCTCGAAAAAGGGGGAAGGAATGGATTTCGAAAGTTAAAAATTTTCAAAAACCTTTCCAGGGATGTACCTAATAATTTCCCAAATTTTCACGGCGATTGGATGTATGGTTTTTGAGTCTATCGAGTACAGACAGACAGACAGACAGAAATTTATATATATATATATATATATATATATATATATATATAGAGAGAGAGAGAGAGAGAGAGAGAGAGAGAAATCAGCTTTATTTACTTTATTTTTGCAACCCAATCGTAGTATTTTTCTCACCTCTTATATTTTTTAATGATTCCCCTATTTGGACTATAATTTATTTTAACTTTTTTATTTAAGTTTCAGTACTCAATATCTCCATTCGACATTAGTGAATCAGAAAAATCAAATCTGAATAAAAGCCTTTTTTATTCAGAGTCCTTTATCTTCCTCCTTTAATGGTTCTTATGTTTCTATATGAAACATTTCCACTTTCTTTTTAGTAAAATGTCTTTGTTTTGGGATAGAGAAATGTTTCATTTTATTTTTATAAACATCTTACTCTGTTTTACTGGTAACCGGTACTTTTTACAGAAAAATTTTTATATTTTCCCTCTACAAATACGTTTCTTAGAATTCTGTGACACATAAAATTTTTCTCGCCATCCCTCTAGGAAGAGTGGGGCAAACGACGACCGAACGAGTAGAGAGCTGTTTTTCGGTATGAGAGCTCGTACGTTCGAATCTCAGAATTGGCTCGGATGTTCGTAGCCGTTCGGAATCGGATTTAAGCAGTAGGTCACGGTCTCACGGGGCCTCGTAACAAAAAATCTGAACACTCCAAACCTAACCTAAACGAGGGGGTGGTAACCGCTGTTTGCGCATCCCTTCTAAAGAGGGATGTCGAATCCTAACTTTCCTGTTTATAATAAAGGGTGGATGTATGGGAATAGGTAGGGTGACCAGACGGGATTTACCAAAGAATGGACACCGACAATTTCCCTCTAAAGAAGTATCACGTAGGGAAGAAAAATGGTTTTCCGTAAAGATGACTCGATCCCCCTCCGCTACGCCTAGATTCGATACTTCCTTCCTTTACATTCTCGTTTTTCTTCCCGATTATTACAGGTGTGGTGAAACGTGTTCGTCGGGCTTCTCCGTCACTTCCAGGGAGCTTTCCCATCCTTTCTTCGTCTACCCCCACACCCCGTTAACTGCGTTCTACGCGAGACAGAGACTTACTGCTTAACCTCTTTGAGACCAACGTCTCGAATACGTGACGCAGCGATTTCCCTCCTATCAGCCCAGTGTCGCCTCCACGCGATGATCTCTGGTTGACATTGGTTATGGTCTACTTTTTGTAACAGGAGGGCTGGTGAGACCGGGACCTACTGCTTAAACCCGATTGCGGACGGCTACGATCATCCATGCCATAATGGGATTCGAACCCACGAACTCCGGACCGAAGGCCAGCTCCCTAACCATTCGGCACTCGTTCCTGTTGACACTAAGAGACGTATGCGTAATAGGAGATCAGAACGTTTTATTTGGATTTTTAAATGCTAGCTTTAATTACTAGAGGGCGTAAACGGCAACGGTTTTCGCAGCGGTCGAATCGTATAGCATTGACGGGCTGGATTAAAGTCGATTCCCCCGTGCTAGCAGTGGGAACGGAACCGGTCGTCAAAGAGTAGAATATATTGTAAGAATTGAAATTGGAATGAGGGTCGATAAATGGACCTGATTCGTTTGAAAATCCCACGTTAACAATTCTTTCTCTATCCGGGTGGAACATCTAATGATGCCACTTTTGTTCCCTTCTTTAATTTTAATTTCGCTAGATCTGAGACATTCCCAATACCAAACCTGAGAATTTATTTAGTTTGAAAATTCGCTGAAGGGTTCCCCATTTCGTATCACTGTTCCACCCGCCGACCCTTCAATGTTTGGTTTGGTTAGGAGCGCTACAGTATACTCTTTTTCTACACGAGGTCTAATAAAACCTGGACCTACTGCCTAACGCCCTTTCCGAACGGCTACAAACATTTGTGATGTGGCGATTTCGATCAGTAATATAATGGATTAATTGATACGAGAAGTAAAATGCTTGGGATCTAAATCTGACATCTTTCGTAAAGGGAAGAGGACAATAAAAATTATTTCAACGAATTTTGTTTTCATCTTGTGCGGGATTCTCGGGTGGGGTTCTGATCCAGATTAGAATCGCGTCTCCGTACACGACACTAAATAAGAATGTACCTTTGTGGAGTTATTTATGAGTACCTAAGGGACAGGGCCCAATTGGAAGGGATACGGTTTTGGCGGTTTCAAGGCGGGGTTAAGGAGATCAATTACATCTTTACAAATATCCCGATTGGATGAAAAGAAGGAAGAGGGTAAAAAGATGAAATTAATGTAAAATAAGAAAAGTCTAGAGAGAGAGGGGGTGTTCGAGAGTGGAGTCGAATCGAAGAGTGCAGAGAGGTCAGAAGTCGGAGGAGACGACTGTGACAGTGAGACTTCGGGAGTCCGAGGAGAATAGCCCTGAGTTCGACAGAGACTCCGGAAACATTTGGAACCTTTCGCGGCTACCAGCAGTGTTCCTGTGTCAAGTATTATGGCCGCACCTCAAATACTCAGAAGGAAGCCCCTGACCAGACTGATGGAAGATTGAAATCTGCGACCACACATACCCAATCCTGATTAGCTCTCATCCAGCTCTGTTCCATACTTACCCACAGAGGTACTCATTTTTACATATATTTGAAATTGAGATTAGGTCCTCTCTCTTAAATATATATATACATACATACATATATATATATATATATATATATATATATATATATATGTGTATATATATATATATATATATATATATATATATATATATATATATATATGTGTATATATATATATATATATATATATATATATATATTTACCTAATTGATGGAAAATTGCCCGACCTAAATTAGTGTGGCACCTAAATTGAAAGTGTTGATAAAGTAAATTCTATGAAGATTAAATCAGATTGTGTGTATATAGATGTATATATATATCATTATAATAAATTTGCTTTTTTTATTTTAAGCTGATTTCAGTTACTCTTAATTTAGCTTTTTAGTTTATTTTCTTATTTTTAAGTGTGTAGCCTCTCAGAACCTGTGGTTGAATCTAGTACTTAAATATTTTACACAACGCAGCCGAAATAATACTTAGTCTTTGTGACTAACCAAAAATAAATACCACTACACATTGGATCACAGGTTAACACCTAAATATAAACGAGAGCTACACGACAACATTCATGTCACAGGTGGGATTCGATCCCGCGAATTCCGGTACCGATGAGCAATCCTAAATGTTAACTCTATATACAGGGCTTACCCGGCACGCTAAACCACCTCGTACTTGATCCATATTTAGAACTGCTCTCTTAATTTGAAATCTTTCTATTGAAGTGCGACCCGGGCAGGGGCACTCGTAGGTCTTACTGGGCGCATCCTGTTGTTGTCCTATTTAATTCGAAGCAGCATCGTAGGTAACGTCGAAATGCAGAAGGTGGACGCAACATTTCGTCTGATCGCCCACGGTAGAAAAGGTATCTCGGTTTATAGGATGTTTCAACCGACACAATGCGTACCAGTTGCGCCGACAAAAGTTGCTAATTTTTTTTCCTTCTTGCTGGACGAGTTCCACGGGAGTGATCACGGGTACAAAAAGTTATTCAACAAATTTTTATCTTGAGAGCAAAGGAACGTCTTCAATAAATGAAATCTTGACTATTGTTTGCAGAATCCTGACAAATTTAATAACGAGACATCGTTCGACACATGGAAACACAGAAATTTTCTCGTCCCACGGGAGTGATGACAGGTCAGCTACAAAAAGTTATTATTTCCCTCTTTGACGTCTGGGAGCGTCAGTCACTTCACGTACCAATGTAGACTTTCGGAAGTCTAGAACTGTATCCGGAAGATGTCTTGCAGCATAACATTAATTATTCATTCCTGAATCGTTTACACCAAACCCTCATTCGAACCTGCCTAACTATACAATCAATATCATGGCTTCTAAGGAAGCTATAAAAACTTTAAAAACGTTTTACTGAAAATGGCGTTTATACAGGTGTAAATATAAAACTATTGCCCAAATTAATTACAAAAATCTCACATTAAATACATTGTAGACGAAACTGCACTTTATTTCATTTAGTCATTGGAAGTGGACTTTAGGTCCTTGGAAAATTGGTCCGCCTGGCATCTAATACCTTTTTAAAAGTTTAATTAAGTGGAGAACGATACCTAATAATTATTGCTTACAAAAAAGTAAAAATGATTATTAAAATTGTCAGTTTGCTCGCAGTGTGTCAGAAAAATTTTCAAATTTTCGAAACAAGTTCTCGCTTTTCCCTTTATAACAAAAAAGTTCTCAACGTACATACGGCAAAACAAAGTGAATAAAAATAGAGAACCAATGCTGAAAATCCCATGTATTTACGAAAATAATGAAAAAAGGTAAGACAAAATCTTCCATTTAAAGTTGATAAAAGATGCAGTGCCTTCAAAATGCAGTAACAGACGTACGTATCTTTCTTGAGTATTCATTTTTATGTCTTCCTTTTTAAAACCGATGCTTTGGTTTTCCTTTTCACTGATTTTATTTCTTATTTTATATTTATTATAAATATTACAACCAAATTTTTCTCTTTAATTAAGTATTGTTCTTCGTATAGCTCGTATATTTACTTTCAAATGACATTTTAAAACAAAGATTAATTGAAATATTGTAGACGATAATTAAAATTTGTTTTTATGTTGCCACGAAAGGGTTTCTTTTATTGAATTTAATCCATGGTTTGGTTTGGGTTGGGAGTACTACGGTCTACTTTTTGCAACACGAAGGCTAATGATACCGGGACCTACTGCTTAAAGCCGATTACGAACTGCTACGAACATCCATGCCATAATGGGATTCGAACCCAAGAACTCCGGTTCCGAAGGCCAGCACCCTAACCATTCGGCCCTCGTTCGGCTTTAATCCATGGAGAAAGTCGAAAAACGTTACAAATCTATCTGAATGCCCTCTACACGACGAAAGAAAACGACGATCTTATTTTATGCGACGAAATATTAAAACCAAATTTTCCCTTTAAGTATTGTTCTGCGTAAATCTCGTATAAGGCGATTTCACGCAGTAGGGCAAATTCTCAACTTATGACAATTCTGGCTTTCGTTCCAAACGGAAGGGCAGTTAATTGGTTGTTGTAAACATGAAAATGAATGGGAAAGGCATTATAGTAGTTCGTGACGTTGCGACAAATTACCTTATATTTACTTTCAAATGACATTTCAAAGCAAAGATTAATTGAGTATCGCAGACGATAATTAAAATTTGTTTTTAATGTTGCCACGAAAGGGTTTCTTTTATTGAATTTAATCCATGGAGAAAGTCAAAAAACGTTACAAAGCTATCTGAATGCCCTCTACACGACGAAAGAAAATAGATTTTCGGCAACTTAACGTAATAAGTTTATGTTTTAATCGGGACATTTTCTGTATCAGTCAGTCTGACAAAACAAAACTACTTATGCGATTGTCGGCAAATGATCTAGATAAACGACACGACATTAACATAAAATCATACTTTAGGTTAAACAGAAAAATCGTCAGACATGCTCTGATTTTATTTCTAATCATTTCCATTTTTTTCTGTTTTTTTAATCTGCGAAAATTGGGTTCACGATCTCAGTCGTTTCATTGAGTTTTTTTTTTTTTTTTTTTTTTTTTTTTGAGACATAAAAAGATTTAAAAATGAAAAAAAGAAAAGAACATATTGTGAAATGTTTTTAGATTACGCAATTCGTCTTATCTTTTCGATCACGGTCGAAAGCCCACGTTCTTTGCAGGAAAACAACAATTAACGGAAACGGAGTGTGCTCTTGAACGAAATGAAATTTATTGGCAGAAGACAGGGATGAGAAGAATAAGTTGTCAGCTAAAAATGTTTCGACACGGGTGATAGGAGACAGCTACATTGCATTGTATCTTGCATTCGACATCTTGGTTAACAGAAAACCGATGGCACGTGCGCCTCTCGGAATTTTCATTACCGTTCTTAAAATAGGAAACGAAGACATCGGCGAAGGCAGTTGACTCAAACTTTTATTGCAGTTATAGGGAGCAAGAAGCAAAAATATTCTCGAATTATTTGCGAATAATGATTCAGAAGTTATGGCTGAATGAAACATAGCCGAACGATCCACAAACCGAATTAGAGAAAACTTTTATTTATTTTTTTTTTTTTTAAATCTGATATCTCCTCAAAACCCCCACCGATTTCCTTGCCATGACCCAATGAATGAACAGGTTGTTGAAATCAAAATTGGCTTGACCTCTGGACCTGAGTTTATAGCGAAACAACAGCTACAAAAGCTCGAAATATGTATGTGTGTGTATATATATATATATATATATATATATATATATATATATACATGTGTGTGTGTAAGAACTTAATACTTTAATCCTAAACTAAAATTACTAACTCCTCTATTAAAAACCACCCAATCCATAATTTCATCCTCTTTTTAGTGGCCATTTGGCATTAAACTCTTTTGTTTCCTTCCTGTTGGCGAGATTAACTCGCCAACCTATTTTGATACTTAAGAGCACTTCTAATATGCAGAGTTAACAAATTCCTGTCTCACACGGGTAGCGTCCCCAAGGTTATACAAGGCTGTGCGACCATACTTTGTTGTGATTTTTGCTCTGCGCGTTACTTAATAAAGATGCTACAAAACTTCTAATGAAAAATCGTATTCTTTTTCGGTGACGACTACATCCCTTCGACTCTGTTGCAGCCCCGAATCATAGCAGGCCACGCTATATCACACACACACACACACACACACACACACACATATATATATATATATATATATATATATGCAATATATATATATATACATATATATATATATATACATATATATATATATATATATATATTGTATGCAAGGTAATATTTGACAGTCTCTTATCAACGCGTAATACCTAGTAGATAAGCTATTGCCCTCCTACGTGCTTAAATGCACTGCGCACCTTCAAGCCCCACCCTGTATACACAAACACACACACATACATACATACATACATATATTTATATATATATGTATGTATGTTTATATATATACATATATTTATAAATATATACATATATATACATATACATACATATATATACATATATATATAAATATACATATATATACACACACACACACATATATATATATATATATATATATATATATATATATATATATATATATAAATTCATATAAATGAGGAAAACTAAAAGCAGAATGCAAGAGCACGAACTCAATGTCCCTTTAAGAGTGAAAAAGATAGATATTTACTTTTACTTACCATGTTGAGTTTCCTAAGACAGAACATAAACATATTAATGCAATTAATGAATGACGATGAGTTTCGCCGGGCCTTTTGTGTTGCACAGGTCTGCTCTTCTTTTAAAAATGTTAATGAGCTGTATTTCAGCCCGAGACAAGGGCCGCACGTCTTTCTCAATCGCAGGAATTCCTTGTTCGATTTCCTACCTTTTTTTGTCTTCTGTCGCAATCTGTCCGAGCCAACAGACCTTCTTCTGCTTCGAAAACAGTTTAACCGTCATTTCCTTCTCAGCTGAACGAGACACTCGACTTTCGGGAAACCAAAAAGGTCTTTTTTCGAATGAGTGTTGCGAACGATGGCCAAATGGTAGAGCGCTACCCTCTCGCTGATGGCACAGATGATTCATGAGCCAAAAACAGTAGCGCCCCAAATGAAATGCAAACCTTATCGCTGTTACTTGACAATTATAACGAATATCTCAATTGGGTGCAAGCAACGTATAAAAATATATATTATGCTTAAATAGCTCTTTCGGCAAAAACAACGATTGAGTCACCAGAGGGTTGCGGGTTCGGGGGCATGGGATGTTTCTGTCGGGTTGGAAACATCTAGGACGAACTGTGACGGCGAGGACTGCTACGTTAACCCTGTTTGAGAGTCTGAGTCTAATTGACTTGACACACAATCAACCTTATTCTATATATATAACTAGCGATTAAATCTACATCGAATTTGTGTGTTATATTAAATTTGCTCAAACGTTTTTTACGGTAAAATATAAGTTGAACCCTAAATTACATTACTGTATTACTTCTGTACGTTGATTAGCAACGTTAATATACCTTGCCACATGACGTGGTAGAATAGGAAGCAGAGGTTTTGACAACAACAGTGCTGATTTTGTTGGTATTAATAAATGTTGTCCAAAATGAAGGAAATTTATGACAAACCCCATGGTTTTGTTTGGAACAGAAACACACATTCGTATCGACAACCCTATGAATACGAAGATAACTATATAAAATGATAGGTTTTTATTTGCCCACGAGAGTCACTGAAATTTGTGCTTTTCGTTGGTAAAATATTGTTGATAAACATTTCGTTGTAGCGTAAAAATGAACCAAGAATTGAATTTAAAATGAGTTCTCATATAAAAATGCTATAATTTGCGTCACATAGAAATGAAAGTTCATCACTTTATATCTAAATTTCAAGGTCAAATCGAATCGATACGACGCAGACGATATTTAAATAATATAATATAAGAAATCAATAAATCAGATATTTAAAGTAATGACGTCATAATGATAGAAAAATATCATTTTCACCTATTTATTACGTGATAAATTGAAAATTTTAATCTCCTGCTTTTAACCGAGGAAAGGTTTGGTTTGGTTTGCAGCGCTACGATGTACTGTTTTGCACACGAGGGCTAATGAGACCGGGACCTACAGTTTAAAGCCGATTCCGAGCAGCTTAAAACATCCATGCCAGCAGCAGGATTCGAACCCGTGAACTCCGGTTCCGACCATTCGGCCATTTTAACCGAGGAAAACGGCGCTTAAAACAATGACGTGGGATGACGTCTCATTGCTAGAAATTGTTGCTTCTTTCAGTTAGGATGCGATAAATTAAAAAGTGAATCGTTTTCGTTTAACCGGGGAAAATAATGCTTGGAATAATGACATGAAATGCTCGAAAAAGGTGGAGGAATGGATTTCGAACGTTGAAAATTTAAAGAAACCTTCCTAGGGATGTACCTAAGAATTTCGCAAATTTTCACGGCGATTGGATGCATGGTTTTTGAGTCTATCGAGTACACACAGACAGAAATTCATTTTTATATATAAAGATAATGAATTTGTGTCTGTCTGTCTGTACTCGATAGACTCAAAAAACTATACATCCAATCGCCGTGAAAATTTGGGAAATTAGTAGGTACATCCCTAGGAAGGTTTTTATAAATTTTTAGCATTCGAAATCCATTCCTTACCCCTTTTTCGAAAATTTTATGTCATTATTCCAAGCATTATTTTCCCCGGTTAAACGGAAACGATTCACTTTTTAATTTATCGCATCATAACTAAGTGAAAGAAGCAACAATATCTAGCAATGGGACGTCATCCTAAGTCATTGTTTTAATCGCAGTTTTTCTCGGTTAAAAGCAGGAGATTAAAATTTTCAATTTATCCCATAATAAATAAGTGAAAACGATATTTTGTTTTATCATTATGACGTCATTCCCTCAAATATCTCATTTATTCATTTCTTATTTTACATTATTTAAACATCGTCTGCGTAGTATCCGTTCGATTTGACCTGGAAATTTATATATAAAGTGATTCACTTTCATTCCTATGTGACGCAAATTACAGCATTTTTATATGAGAACTCATTTTAAATTCAATTCTTGGTTGATATTTACGTTACAATGAAATGTTTATCAACCCTATTCTAATCACAAAAAGTACAAATTTCAGTGACTCTCATGGACAAATAAAAACCTATCATAGAAAAAATGTTATTTCTAACTATTTATTATGTGATAAATTGATAAATTGAATCGCCTGCTCTTAACCGTGGAAATAGTGCTTGAAATAAGGGCATTAAATGCGAGAAAAGGGGGGAAGGAGTGGAACGTTGCTAACCTTAACTCATCAAAAATCCAATATGTATGCCTCTATTCATTCCGGGTACAACCACTTCATAAATTCGAGGACAGACGCACAGATAACTTAGGCTATTATTGTATAGGTGATCTCTTCTACAGTTGGATTTTTTAAAACGCTTCCACTGCACTAATCCCCCCCCTCGCACCGCGATTGGCTGTCCCGATCCACTCGTTGTTTTGGCCCGACGTTCTAAACAAATGTCAATTGGGAACGAAACCGGCTTTATGAGAACGTAACTGTTGGGTCATCATCCATCACAACTGCCCGCTTCGAATTAAAATGGACCGCCACACCCGGAAACGTTCGCACGTCGCCGCAAGGTGGGAATAACGTTCCAAACTAGATTGGTCGACACTTTTTTTTTTTTCTTCTTTTTCTTCTCTAGGTTAGAGCTTCCCCCGGGTTCGGGAAAGATGCCTCGGGAGTTGGTTTTTCTTTTGGTTTTTTTTTTTTCTTTTAATTCCAATGCGCAGGCCATTGTGTTTTGTTAATAATATAAGCATTCTTTCAATGACATTCCTTTCGAACAGGCGAGAGTAACGACAGAGCAATCATCAAGAGAGTGTTAATGATTTTTACGGCATCGGATGACGACCATCTCTTTCAAAAAAAAATCATAATTCAAATTTAATTAAAAGCGATAAATTTTTGATAAACACAAACATATGACACTTCCCTTTCTCTTTCACACAAAACAAAATCTATTTATTAAAATCCACGGAATAAACAGGAATTACAAACAAAATCTCCCTCCGCTCGACTGGAATCTTTAATTTTAGCGAGACAGATACCCCTGTTTTTCCGTTCTCCCCTTTATAATATATAATACAGTAGAACCTATTTTAAACAACCCCACGATACAACGACCCTCTTAAAAAGTCCCAATTATTTTACCATAGGAATCATGTTTATTTTGAATCATTACAACGACCCCAAGCGTATTATTTTTCGTTAGAGCGACCGCCCATTTTAGTCCTCCGAAGTCGTGAGCAAGTGGGATATTTCCAAGTTATCATACCGTGTTGCAACTTCAAGAAACCCGTACTCCTCTCGTTGTGTCTGCTTAAAGGAGAGGAGGGGTCAGGACGGAGACCTAAATCTCCAATTATCTTTTGATGAGTTTGTTGCGGTAGACGAAACTTTACAGTGCTGCGAAGAAAATTGGAGTGAGGACGATTTAATTGCCCTTATTACAGGGAAAAAAAAAAAGAAATCTGCGATTCCGACGACGGAGAAGAAATCGTGCAAGCTTTTGAAAAAGTGAATGAAAAAGAAGCCTTCGATGTAATCAGTGCCTTTCGTCCATATTTTGAAGGACAATTTAATTCTGGAGATATTCTTCAAAATCGAACGGATATGGAATCAGTGATAGTGAAAAATTCCCAAATGAACTCGAAACGGGCGTCCATCAAAGACTTTTTTTCAAAAATTCAGTAACGGAAATACAAATAAATAGAAGTGTTTAACCCATTTTTTTTATTATTATTTCTTCAATTCGTTACAACGACCCTATGATGGTGGTCCCACAGGAGGTCGTTATACCGAGGTTCTACTGTATATCATTATTTTCGGCATTCGACCCCAGCGGGTCTGATTGTCCTTCTTAAAGAGTGTATAATTATAGCGGAATGTTGCCACTTTCCGTTACTATTTCACAATCTTACTCTCGTCGTGTTTGCTAGCTGGCATACAAGACTCGTTGTAAATATTCACTTGAGTTTTTTTTAAAGAAACATCCACTTTGATCATTCAAAAATGAGATTTAAAACGAACCCATCGAATTAGTATAATTGGAACATAAAAAACGATACAATCTTTGCATTTCATACCGGCAACTCTAAATACTTGAAATGCATTTTACGGAAAAGGTTTCCACTCTCTAAATAAAAAAACTCTGCCACAAATGGATTTCAAATTTCCGCAGTCCATACATCTCCTTTTATCGTTGTCGTTGATTGTTTGTTTAATATTGATAGTATTGGAAATGGAATTTTCAAATATTTTAGCTCTTTGAAAATGAGACCCCTTGGTGTTCAACATTTTCCTATACTTTTAATAAATTTAAATGGGTGGTATCTCATAATTATTGTTGGCAAAATAACAATTATTAAATTTCGACCTTAAGGGAAGAGCATTTATCGAAAAAATAAATATCAAAAGGCTGTAACCCTTTCACCTTTGGAACGCACTGGAAAGATGTATTCTTCAATAACGATTTAAAGAAGCCTTTCGGAACGAATAATACATTTATTTAACTCGACGAAATAATAAAAAACGAACATTATACACAGATTTCACAAGAACAACTCAAAACCGAAATAAAATCATAACAATCGTTCTTCCTTTTCACAAAAATTCTTTCAAAAAAATACAAAGGGAAAAACCATGGATCTTAGTTCGTTTTTCCTTTTTCCACAAAAACAGAAATAGAGTGAACTGCGGAAAATCTCATGTATTTACAATAATAATTAAAAAAAGATATAAGGGGAACATTTTCCACTTAAAGTTGTACAAAGGTGATATGTCTAAATTGAGTGGAATTTGAATTTTTAAATCACAATAACCACGGAAATCCGATTATCCCTTTTTTAATGGTGACGATAGATTGTTCACGAGTGAGTCTTACTGGTTATTTTGTGAAATTAAAATAACCGATTGAACGGCACACTTCACCTTGAAGCAATTGTCGAGTAGCTCTCGTTTATATTTAGGTATTAACCTGTGATCAAATGTATAGTGGTATTTATTTTGGTTAGTCACCAAGTCAAAGTACTTGCTTTGTGTAAAATATTTAAGTACTAAATTCAACCACAGGTTCTGAGAGGCTACACACTTAAAAATAAGAAAATAAACTAAAAAGCTAAATTAAGAGTAACTGAAATCAGCTTAAAATAAAAAAGTAAATTTATTTTAATGATATACATACATCTATATACACACAATCTGATTCTATCTTCATAAAATTTACTTTATTAATAAGTTCAATTTAGGTGCCACACTAATTTAGGTCTGACAATTTTCCATCAATTAGGTAAATATATATACATATATATATATATATATATATATATATATATATATATATATATATATATATATATATATATATATATATATATATATATATCTAAGAGAGAGGACCTAATCTCAATTTCAAATATATGTAAAAATGAGTACCTCTGTGGGTAAGTATGGAACAGTGCTGGATGAGAGCTAATCAGGATTGGGTATGTGTGGTCGCAGATTTCAATCTTCCATCAGTCTGGTCAGGGGCTTCCTTCTGAGTATTTGAAATGATGCCATAACACTTGACACAGGAACACTGCTGGTAGCCGCGAAAGGTTCCAAACGTTTCCGGAGTCTCTGTCGAACTCAAGGCTGTTCTCCTCGGACTCCGGAAGACTCACTGTCACAGTCGTCTCCTCCGACTTCTGACCTCCCTGCTCTCCTCGATTCGACTCCACTCTCGAATACCCCTTTCTAGACTTTTCTTATTTTATATTAATTTCATCTTTTTCCATTCTTCCTTCTTTTCATCCAATCGGGATAGTTGTAATGATCTAATTGATCTCCTTAACCCCGCCTTGAAACCGCCTAAACCGTATCCCTTCCAATTGGGCACTGTCCCTTGGGGACTCATAAATAAGTCCACAAAGGTACATTCTTATTTAGTGTCGTGTACGGAGACGCGATTCTAATCTGGGACTGGGATCAGAACCCCACCCGAGAATCCCGCACAAGACGAAAAAAACTTCGTTGAAATAATTTTTTATTGTCCTCTTTCCTTTACGAAAGATGTGACGAGGTCAGATTTAGATCCCAAGCATTTTACTTCTCGTATTAATTAATCCATTATATTACTGATCGAAATCGCCACATCATAGTAATTTTAAATAAACCTTTCCTCCCTTTCAGCGATATCAGATATTTTTTTAATCATTATTGTTGTTACGCCAAATGCTGTGCTCTAAGCACTTTCCTTGAAGAGTTTCTAGTGGGTTTTCGACGACAAAGTTTGTCAGTATTGTTAAAGTTTTGTTCTAAGGAGTCGACTTACGCCAAGCGTTTGTTCGACCCCAGTGATGGAGAAACAAATATTTTTTAAGAGTTATGAAGTCGAATTAGTTTTCTTTCGAAAATTTTTTTACAAATAAAAACACTAAGTCCACTTCTTAGTTATCGAACAATGTTGGATTTGCAGCTCTTGTTCTCTATTCTTATTTAATTACTTTTTGCTGAATTTACATTATTTCTAAAAAATAAGAACGTTTCATTTGAAGTGAATGACGAGAGATTGTTTAAAAAAATTTCAAATTATTCGGATAAGTATTAGGTATGATTCCATATCTATCTATATATATATATATATATATATATATATATATCTATATATATATATATATATATATATATATATATATTTAATGCGTAAATGTTGCACCAGGCAATTGAAATCTAAATTAATGTTTGAAAATTCCATTTCGAATACTGTCAATACTAAATGAAGTCACGAAATTTTAGAGATGTAATAATTCCAAATTCCAATTTTTGAAGGTTTAGAGGTGAGTGGCGGCGTTAAGTGCTGCTACACGCACCATTTCCTCCTCGTAAAACTTGACCGTTCTCATTCTTCGATTCGCAAAGTTTAGCAGGTCTCGATCAGAGAACGCTTTGTGGCTTATGCGAAGTGGAACACTTTTACCGGTTTTCGATTTTAAAAAAAGATCCTACAAAAGCGACAGGGTGTTGTTGTTTTTCGGATTAGCTCCAATTATATCGCAAAAATTTCACTTTCAAATTGAGGTAAAACGTGAAGGGGGAATCTCAACTCGAAGCCGTTTGAAGGAATCGTTTCTCTTGGAATTCTTAAAACGGTTCAGTTCACTTCAAAGGCTCATTTAAAATAATAAGCACGTTATTCTGCACATACACAGTAGAACCTCTTTTTAACGACCCTCTTAAAAAGTACCAATTATTTTACCATAGGAATAATGTTCATTTTGAATCATTACAACGACCCCAAGCGTATTATTTTTCGTTAGAGCGACCGCCCATTTTAGTCCGCAGAAATCACGAGCAAGTGGGCTATTTCAAAATTATTGTACTGTGGTGCAACCTCAAGAAACCTGTACTCCTCTCTTTGTGTCTGCTTAGAGGAGGGGAGGGGGCGTGACGAAAAGGGGAGAACTAAATCTTCAATTATCTTTTCATGAGTTTGTTGAGGTAGACGAAACTTTACAGTGCTGGGGAGAAAATTGGAATGAGGACGATTTTAGTGCCAGTATTACCGGAAACGAAGAAATCTGCGATTTCGACGACGGAGAAGAGATCGTCCAAGCTTTTGAAAAAGTGAATGAAAAAGAAGCCTTCGATGCAATCAATGCCTTGCGTCCATATTTTGAATGACAATTTAATTCTGGAGATTTCCTTCAAAATCGAACGGATATGGAATCAGTAATAATCACAAAATTCCCAAATGAACTCGAAATGGGCGTCCATCAAAGACTTTTTTTCAAAAATTCAGTAATCGAAATACAAATAAATAGAAGGTATGTACTGTTGCATCATTTCTTTGCTCAATTTTTTTTATTATTTTTTCAATTCGTTACAACGACCTTATGATGTTGGTCCCACAGGGGGGTCGTTATACCGAGGTTCTACTGTATATGCAAAAGAACAATAAAGATTTTTAACTTTTTATAGCTTCAACTATTTTTATTTATGAAATCAATCTTAAAATTTTTACCGCACATTTAAGCAAAGAACGAAAAGAAGAAAAATTCCATTTTAATTACTACAAGTAGTAAATAAAATAAACAACCACGAAAACAGGAGGTCTACGACTTTTTAGCAGGGCCCGACTAAGATACTTTTGAGCACAATCCCACTTTTGTGCCCTCCACCCCCATTGCAAATTTATAGTGACAAGTTATTATTATCATTACAGTCATATAAAAATTATAACATTGAATTAGCAAACAAACTTAAGAAATTGGCATTAAAGTAATGTTCAAAATAAAAAAAAAACATCCAATTTTCATTTTACGTCATCATGATTATCTCTGTTTAGCCGTGCTAAAAATGAAGGACTTTTAAGGACCTAGAGCGACCCACTTTTTTTATTTTCTACCTTGTCACGCTCGCAAGCTCCGTGGTGCAGAAAATAAATATGAATAATAGAATTTTAAAAAATTGAAGTGGATGAGACGATTGAATGGTTTGTAGTGGTACGTTGCTACTAATTTGTCTTATAAATAGGCAATAACCCATAGGATAAAAAGATGACCAGGTTCGTGGAGGGAATTCATTATCGGGTCAATAACAGTAAAATAAAAGTAACAATAGAGTTCACGAAAAACACAACTACCTCGTACAATAATTTATCAAAACTTAACGATGGTAGCGTAATTTTGCAATTCCCCACTTAATAGGTGTTTCAAGCACTCGACTCCATTTTCGTGCCCCCTAAAATTTCCGTGCCCACGGCACTTGGCGTAAGTACCAGTGTGATTTAGCAGTGTCAAATGCATTTCCTTCCAAGATATTGTATTCAACGCAAAGACTACAGGTTTGAATT
>CM063501.1:3052361-3062361 GCA_032207245.1 Pardosa pseudoannulata
ATGCATATATATACATATACATATATATATGCATATATATATATATACATATACATACATATATATACATATACATATATATATATATGCATATATATATATATATACATATACATACATATATATACACATATATACATATACATATACATATATATACATATACATATACATATATATATGCATATATATATATACAATTATATATACACACATATATATATACATATATATATATACATATATATATATACATATATATATACATGTATATATATGTATATATATATATATATATATATATATATATATATATATATATATATATATATATATATATATATATATAAATATATATATATATATATATATATATATATATATATATATATATATATACATATGCCTATATATATATATACATATATACATATATATATATACATATACATATGCCTATATATACATATATGCATATATATCCAATAAAAGTATTAAGTATAGTAAATACAGCTAATATAGTAAATTAAGTTTAATTATTTTTGATTTTTCTTCTTATTCCCGCGTTGATATTTTATCAAGAGACAAAACAAAGAAAAAGAGAATATTCTGGATTAGGGCAGAAAGCAGACACTAGAGATCCGGACCCGAGCGTTTTGCTGCCCATAATTTGCTAGAGCGTAATTATCTGCAGTTGAAACACCTGTGCCAAAAGCAAAACAAAATGGCATGAAAGTTTACAGCCACGCCCACACGCTATTGTTATACCATCTGTTTCAGAACTAAATTGTTCCTAAAATACGGCCTTCAGATCGGAATGAATACGGGCTTTTACTAAACCAATAACAGCTATATTTATTGCATTAATAATATTTTACCAGTTTATGTGTATTTCAAAGTTAATATTAAGAATATTTTTGGAATAAGTATCCACTTCGTTCTCCCATATCCAGATCGAAGAAGCGACTAATTTCGTAATAAAAATACGCACTAGGTACTATAGTAATAAAGTTGTGCACTAAATAATTTACTTTAATGTGCATTAAATTGGATTATTAATAAGAAGGTATTTTGCTTTTCTTTTTAATTTCTAAAAAACATTATATATTTTGTACTCTTCAATTATCAGTTAAATAAAAAGTAGTTTTCTCCTTAGATTATGTTATTTTCTACTTTGGTAAATAAGAGGTAACATGCCATTTTTTTGGAAGTCCATTTTTGCAAAAATGATTTGAGGTAAGTCAAAATCAAGTGGGAAATTTAAGGAACAGTCGCCGATATTACCCCAAAAGAGACAAGTGGTGCTCCAGTTTCCGGTACACTTCCGGTATAAACACACAAAATTGGTTGTCCCCCTGCGCTCGTGCTCACGATTACTTAATTAGTTAATTTAATAAAGAATAGATGGCGCCAATGAACCAAGCAATTTCCCACCCTGAAATTTTTTACTCTTTTCTAAGTGAAATAATTATTCAATATTGCTGTATACTTTTGAGAGAAATAGTAAAATTTAAACTTAGGAATATTCTTTGATAGAAAAATGTAAGATACTAGATTATTATATTGAATAACATTTTTTCGGAACAATGTTTTTATCTTTAAAAATCAGGCCATTATAGACAACTTGAGGTATAAAGTTTTTAATGGCAAGAATTGATTTTAAATACTTAAAATAATAAACAAAAAATAAAAAGATAAAAAAGTTGACAATTAAAAATAAAAATTAATTTTAAAAACTGTCAATAATGTAAATAAAATATTAGATATAAAATAAGTTATAAAATATTAAAATATAAAAATTAAAAAATAATAACTATAAATTTTAAAATTTAATAATTTTATTAAAATATAATAAAATATTAGAAATATTAGCACTTCTCAGTGTTCATTTCTTAACAAAAATTAATTTTATAAATTTAAATCGACAAAACCAACAAAATTTAAAATTTAAGTAACAAAAAATAAAAAATAGAAAATTAACTTAAGATATTGTTAAAAATGTTAATAAAATAATAAAAAAAACTGCCCAAGATCCTACAAAATTATTTAGATAGTTTTAGTTAATATATTAGTTAATAGAGGGCGCTAGTAAACCAAGCAATTCTCCCCTTGTGCTGTAGTACCGAAATTGGCTATCCCGATCCACTCATCAGAACAGGAGGGAAAGTAAACTGACAAAAATAGAAAAGTGCAGTGCAGCCATCTGCCGGTCACTCGGAAAAAGAAAAGATTTTACGTAAAAATATTGATTTTAATCATCGATAACGTGTAAGGCCATTTGATAGCAAATCACACATCCTTTTATCTACGTCACAGGAAGAAAGAATTTTATTCTGTTGTTCAACTTTATACTTTGGTGACGTCATCTATTACTTTGAAGAAAAAAAAATTATGCTCCTTACACCGTACACATGAAAATGAATATTATAAAAACATATTGGTAGCGGTTTAAAATAAATTATTATTTTTAAAATGAGCAAAAAAGAGCACACAAAATATCACCAGCTAAAACGTTATTTTTATTTTTATGGTACCACGTTGCCACAAAACTAAAGCAAAATACAAAAAAGACGATATTCAAAAATGAAATGAATTAATTAAAATACATGAAGTTTATGAACATAGAGTAAATACACATGTTGAATATTTATGAACCACTACAAACAGTATGTCAATGGGGTCTTTCTATTAGATTTTTTAATTTTTTGAAAAATATTCATTTTTTCTATTACATGTAATGTCTAAAACTATTTTTAAAAATCTTCAATAAATGCTATTTTTAATTACTATAAAAATTATCTGTTTGAATTAAATATATTTTAATGATGGTTTACAATGCTCTTACCGTAAAGAAAGAATCTCGTATAACTCTACACACCTTAATTAAGCCCTAAAATTATCAAAAGGCTTGAATAGCAGAAGTTTTAAAATTGAGAAAATGAGTTTTAATGTAGCAATTTTTACTAGACAGATAAGTTAAAATTGGAAAAATGGAGAAAGTAATGTTATACATAAAGGAATATCATTCTCTCGTGTTAAAGTTGATAGTTGTATTATCATATGACAAGTTTACTTTAAGCGTTTGGTTTAGAGCGCTACGGTCTACAGTTTTGCAGCAAATAAGATTGCTTAAAGCCGATTCCGAACGGCTACGAACATCCATGCCACGAACTCCGGTGCCGAAGATTGGCCAAACATTCGGCCTAAGCATTTGGTGTAATCCTAATGTATCCAGAGGTGTAACTAGGTCTGGGGGAAAAGCATTGATGGGACGAAATTTTAGAATGAAATGTCCTTCATTCTTAAGTGCTCTAAAAAGTAACTAAAATCATTCGTATAATCAACACAGATATCTTTTCTTTTTTTTATTTTATTAATCAATTTGTTCAATCACAGAGTAAAGTACAGATACACAAAATAGTCTATGGAGCCTATTTTTGTTCGTATTTGGCAAATGAACTTCTAAAAACACTATTAAGTTTTTTTTAATTATAGAACGTCGAGACTCTTATTGTCTTAAATAATTCAATTTATCATTTTTTTTAGTTGGGGGGGGGGGGTTCGGCATGACTCTTTTATGGTTCATTGGATTGCAGGTCTTTTGTTACACTATTCGATGGCTGTTGAGACCGGAACGTACTGCTGAAAGCCGATTTCGAATGGTTACGAATATCCATGCCAGCAGGGGGAGTGGTACGCCATGACTTCGCTACAAAAGAGCAGAGCGGTCACCTTGCTTCTTTTATAGGTCCATGTCTGATCTTTTCCTTTAAGTTTTTTCAAGATTTAGGGAAGAGGCATTTTTGCCTACGGGGGGAAGGCCGGCTTCTATGCTTAATGTATCCGTCTACTTTCGGAGAACATTTTACTTTAAAAGTAGAAACTTGTTCATGTTTTTAAATTTTTAGATTTATTTTTTATATTATCATAGAGAATGGCACTTAAAAATGGATTCCTGGAGAAGTTTTTATAAAATTCCTAATAAATGATGAAAATTGAGTAAAAAAAACCGGGTTTTTTTCAAAAGGTCTCATTTTTTAATAAATTAAATTATTTCAATATTTTTTTACGCAACCCATTTCTTATACTCTCTCTCTCTCTCTCTCTCTCTCTCTCATATTATATATATATATATATATATATATATATATATATATATATGTAACAATATAGGCTATATCCAAATAGAGTATTTTGAATAAATACAGTATATTGCGAACAGCTGTATCAACATTTCTTCTGCAGCCAGAACAAACATTCACTCTTATGTCAGCTTCGACTTTAAAATATCACGCAGTGAATGAAATATTTACCCATTTACTCGTAGCTGAGGTTTTTAATAACACATGAAATTTTGGATACAGCCCCTCCTCTTTTTGCTTCCTTTCGGGAACAACGGATATCGAGCTTATTCTGCCGACGATCACTGTCAGAATTTTCAGGTGGTAGTTTTTGGGATTTTCACAAAAGTTGTTCTATACATTTAGCTAATACATTATGCACATTATATTTTGATTGCGCAGTGAAGCATTATTGTCAACCTGCTCATTCTTTTTATAATTTTTTAATTTCAATTGCAGGGTATTATGTTGTCTGACTTGCATCCTGAAAATAGCATTATTTGATATTGAAAACTCTGCAAATTAAAAAGCTTGGATAAATTTGGAACTGTCTTTATAAATACTTAATTTCCCCACGTGCTATTCTCATAACAATGAACACTGACTATTACAAGAAGCATGGGCTAAATTTTCAACGCTTTTCATACATTACTTATTACAGGGTTGTCCAAAACATATTCGTTTTTCTTCAATTTGTTGACGGTCCCCTACGGGAAAAAAATCTTAGCAGAAATATAGGATATCTGTGTCTAGATAAAATGTCTAAAATAGCAAGGGATCGGTCGTCATTGGCAATATAGTGTATTTAAATGAATGTAGTCACTAAAAACTGTCCCACTAAATAAACTCTAACACTCATGTTTGAACACAAGTACTGACAATTTCTTTACACTTGTTTGATGACTGGAAGGTGAGAACGTTTTTTTATTTTTCGTTTAATAGGAAACTAATAACCCAAGTGGCAGATCAAGAGACAAATTTTAGAACAGTACTGGTGTAAAATATTGATTATCACTTAACTATGTTTAACAACAGTAACAACATCTCTCAAGAAAAACTCAATTTCATATCCTAGGACTGAATGGTTTAAAATAGAGTAAAGTATGATTCATTTTGGAAGATCACATATATATGGTTTGGTTTAAGCATTTCTGTCAACTTTAGTGCAAGATCGAGTACTGCTTAATCAAATGGGAACGTCCTCTTGTCCTAAATCTAAAAGTATAATTTTTGTTATTTTGCGACCTGCCATAACTTTCTTTCTCATTATGGAAATTACTTGGAAATTTTAGCATTTGTTCTCTGAATTTATGTCACTTATTTTCCTGTATTTACTTTGTTTCTGGTAATTAAGATCTTTTTTTATATAATAAAATAAAAGTGCTTGTTTTGAAATTTTTTAAATTTTACTGTCACGCTGCGTGCAGTCTTACGGCAACACAAACTATATTTCAGCAATAATTTTTGCATTTTCATAAACAAAAAACATTAGGTATTATTCTTTACCTATTTAAAATTTATCAGAAACTTTACACCAGGAGAAGAAACTTTCAAAAGACCTAAAATAACGTTAAAAAATTAAATTTCAAATACAATAAATACCACATAAAATAAAATACTTTCAACAAAGTAAGTGGAGTTACACTGTAGTAATATAATGTACTTACCTTGAAAATTATAAATCCATACGTTATTTTTTAGAGTGCGCAAGATTGAAAAATATCATTTTGAGTAAAATGCATTTAAAGTTAAACCTTCAGCTATTTTCATCCTATTTATATTCAAACATTTGATAAAACGGTTTTAAATTGCCTACATGTATACATTGTCCCTTCTGTTTCTAATATTTTTTACTTTTATAGCATCTTTGTCTTGCTTTGCAAGCTACTAACGTCAGCCATGATTTCAACCGAACGTGTGGATCACTTTTGTATGTAAATACTCTTGCATAATTAACAATTTGTTGAGACAGTTTTTGCATAACATTGGTTCAAACAACATGGCCATTATTAAATAAATAAAATGCATCATTTACCACTATTTGAACAATATTAATCTTAAAACAGTTTCAACGCTAAAAGTGGTGACACAACGGCAGGGAGATACATAAACAAACAACAGCTGGGTGATTTAAATGTCCAATGCTGCCAGTGTTTCTTTTTTTTATGTTATAATTTTACAGGTTCTAATTCGAATATTTCAGTGGGGTTTGTTTTAAACGATTCAGAAAATTCCAAAAATTATAAAAATGAAAAAAAAAAAAATGAAAAAAAAAAAACGATTTTTTGAAGGTTAAAAAGTGATGTGTCCCCTTAACAAGTACTTCCAATGGATGAATTATTTGTTATAAGATCTTTCTTACATTTAAGACATTAAAAGAAATTTTGGTTTGGTTTCAAGATCTAGAGTTAATTTTTTTTTTTTTTTTTTTTTTTTTTTTTTTTTTTTTTTTTAAGAAAAATAAGAATAAATACTGACAAGTCTTCTCAGTTAGTAACAACATCAAAGAAATAAATAAAGACAACATCAATAATCAAAAGCAAAAATGATTGTCTTTTACTCAGATCGTGACTTATATAAAAAGTGTAAACAATTTGTATATATATTTATTAATCGTCTTTTTCATACAGAATGTACGGATTTTACGGTATGTATAATAATAAATAACTCATGCGTTAACTTGCTCGATCATCTTTCAATTTTTTCCTTTCTGTAGAACTTACAAATACAATATTAAAAAAGAAAATGTGTTCGGAATGTAATTGGTTCGGCGATATCTTACCAGAGCGAGGGGTAAATTTGAATCCCAAACAGCGAACGAGCTACCTACGATCGCTATAGAGAAAGTGCATGTAAAGTGCTTCTGCACAATTGGTACCCAGTATCTGCGCATGCTCACGGACTTTGTTCAAGTTGAGGTTTATAATAGTCGGCGAACTATCACTGACGTTGGCGCATTCTTATTAATATTACTTTTAAGAAAGTTAAGATAAAGGTTGTTATATTATTATCTTAATCGCTCAAGTTGGCCAACAATAATTCAATATAAAGCATGTTTAGCAAAAATAAAAACAAGACTTAATTACGATTGGCAATCTTATAATTTAAATTTTTACAATTGTGCATAAGATAATTTTTAATATTTTCTCACTGAAATTTCTATATTTCATCCCATATCTAATGCGTAAAATAATAATTAAAAACTGCCAGTAGCGTTGTTTTAATCTTACACTTATTTTATACTCATACACATAAACATTTTGGCTTGACACATGATTTGAAAATTAACTCTTATTTAATACAAACTCATTTTATCATCTGGGATAATGTAGCTCCCATGAATGTATAAAAAACTGACCATTGTTAAAAGATTTAACCATATTCTGCCTTTCAATTTGCTCTATAAATAAAGTAATTAATAAAACTTTAGATAAATCTGCTGATCTCATCAACAAAACTTAGAAATCCGGCATTTAATCATCAGCTAAACACACAATTCATGGCGACAGTTTGGCTACTAATTTGACGTTGCCAATATGGTTACTATAAGGCAATTTATCGCAACGTCACGACCTAGTATAATGCCCTTCTCATTCATTTTCACGTGTTTAACAGCCAATAGACAAACAATAAACTGCCTTTCCGTTTGAAACTAAAGCCAGGATTGTCATAATTTGAAAATTTGCCCTACTGCGTGAAATTGCCTTATTATTATTAAGTTTAGCATTTGCTATGCCAAGCGTATCAAGGGTTGCCACAGCATCTTTCGGTGAAACGGTACGGAAATAGATAATTAAAGTCCATGCGCATGCGTACATAGCTGGGTACCGATTCACTGTGCAGAAGCTCCTGTTTGTAACCAAATACGAGTGCTGACTACAACTCAGCTTTTCGTTGGCAAAATATTGCTTATTTTCATTGAATCTTATGAGCTTCGATATGGATCACGTATACAATAAAACTAAATTTTATTGTATACGAACAATAAGGAAAGGAAGGAGGAAAGAAACATCAGAAACTGGCCAAGTAATTCAAAATACATTTTTTTAGCTATTAAAAAATTATATATTCTTTTAAAAAATAAACACTCTACACAGTACTATTAAGTATCATAATCAAAACTACTTTGATTATTTTAACAGGTGCAATAAACTATTACATAAATAAGAATCTAATAAAGATGTGCAAAACCTGATCATTTTAAGGGCATAAAATAATTAAAATTATAGATACAGTACTTCTCACAAAAGCATAGAAAATACATTAGAAATATGAAAAAAACTTAATAATAATAAAAAAAATTCTTAGAGCATAATAATTTTATATAATCTGTTACATTACAGTAAGTTTAACGTTTTATTACCATTCTGAAAATGTTTGCCCTAAATTCTCGAAGAACTTAGAGTTCAGTCTTGACTTTTCAAAGCTTTTATCCAAAGCATTCGCAATGTAGAATATTTAGGAAAGAAATAAAAATTCAATATTTTCACCTTTTTTGAAACGCTTAGTACAGCCATACGTACAACAGCTTGTTACCTTTTTCAGATAATTGACAAAATTAAAACCCAAATAACAAGCATAATCAGTAGGAAATTCAGATATTTTGCCAACGAGGAAGTCGAGCTGCCATTTTTGGTGCACCTCACGTCGAGTTTTATACAATATAGGAACAGATCCGGGTCATGAATAACTAAACCTTGGCGTGCGCTAAGTTTCCTCGCCAAGGTAGATTATCCGAGTGCTATTATACTCGTTCGAGCTAGTATTATGATTATTTTATTTCTTTTCTGTTTTATGCCCAATGCACGTGTTATTGTTTGAGTCATCACTATAGATGTATTACATGTATTGAAATCACATCGTGTTTTATTTTTTAATTTTAAATATTAATTTCACCAAATGAACACCTCAAGCATGATGTCTAGAATTTTTGACGATATTTACTATGTTATTACATACGTTAAGAACTTCTCAGACTAGGTATACTTATTTCCACTCTTATGGTTGAATTATATTTTTAATTGCTGTACACGATGCACGTGGTATTTAAGAATTGAGCATCATAGCTGTGTTTTATGCAACGTAATACCAATTTGTTGTATGATTTTAACTATAAATCTTAATGATAGTAATGTTTTTATCGCATAGATGATGCAGGCTTGGCTTTCTGGCATTTTTGTCGATTTTATAAATTATTTCAAAATTGTTAGCTATTTTAGTGTTCATGTTGTATCTTTCGATAATATGATTAACTTATTTAAAGTTTACTGCTTGGGTGTAAATATTTTGATTATCAACTTTAAAAGTGCAGGTATTATTAACATTATTATTAATATTTATTTTTTTTCTCTAATTGTGATGGCATGTACTTCTAATATTGTTGCATGCACATTGTACTTGGTATTGTTTGAATTTTATCATTCCTGTATTATATTATTCAAATGAATAATCTAAAATCGTATCGAAGTGTATTCTAATCAATACTCCCAAGTATTTCTGTTATTTTTGCTAACATAAGCTGCTTCTTAGGATGGCTGATGTGCAGTTTCCCCGAACATCTGTCCAGCATTCTCTCAATGTCATGTTAAAATGCCTTTTGATGACCCTCCTGCCAGGTCTTTTCAGGACTGACTACTTTGTGGGCAAAATTAATTCAAGGGTCTATTGGCACTCAAGACCCCCTCTGTCACCAATATGTTAAACCCTTTCGTAAGCGATGAAGAAGAAAATCTTTTTCAAGCATATTTAAAAGGGGGTTGCCATTATAGATGCTTTTTTCTTAAAAATTATTATAAATGATCACAGTAATTATATGTCTATTAGTTCCTGTCTTTCGCTAACTGTTTATCGATCTAAATGTGTCAATATGAAACAGCTAG
>CM063501.1:3067361-3087361 GCA_032207245.1 Pardosa pseudoannulata
AGGAATTGAAATTCTGGATTTCTTGATAGGCATATTTGAGTGCTAAACTAAATTCAAACTCATTTAGTTAAAAACATTTGCTGCATTACAGACACAAAAAAAACATATTTTTTAATGCCTTCAAACTCTCAGAATTTTGCTACTAAATTAAAAAATGTTTATGATTTGGTATCCTTATGCTAAGATTATTTAACCTACAGAATTAAGAATGTTTTTTGAGAAATTAAAATAATTTATTAGTAAATTACTTAATTAAAAATCTGTTTGTTACAGATCTGACAAAAAATATAACTTATTCTGCTTATAATATTTGTTTTTTAGTTGGCAGTATACATTATATTCCATTAACATATAGTTTAAGTATTTACATTGTTAACTCATTTGTACACATTTTTAGCTTTAAATTTAGTGTTTAATTTTGTTGTCTGCAACTTTTGAGCTAAATTTTATTAAATTTAAAACCTTTTTTTAATTATTTTGATAGAACCAGTTCATAGCCTTAAATTACTCATAATTAGATATATAATACTGTATAATTTTATGAAACTGAACGCATAATGCCATAAAACATTCTAAAGAACATCAGGCTACAAATACTGTGAAATCATCCATGAAATCCAGTTAGTATCATCTTGGTATTTATATGAACTTATTTAATGATAGTAACTTATGAAATATGTATGACTGGACTATATTCAAATCATATGTTCAAATATTATTACTTTTTTTTTTGCTTCATTTTTGAAAACTGAAATATAGAAATATTTTCTTTGTAGGTTCTATTAGCTGCTAGTGTTACCACAAAATCAGGGAAAGGTAATGGTTTTGTTGTTGAGTTCAATTTGTAATTGAATTATTTTAAAGTTCTTTTATAGTTTAAGTAGTTTTTACTTATTAATATTTAATCTTCTAAAACTATTCTTTCAGTATTTGCACAAAATTTAAATATTTCCTGTGATACATTGAAATTTATATAACTATTTTAATCAGGGTTGGAAAAGAATAAAAAAAAGATCAGATTTATTTGATTTAAATCAGATTTTTTTGATTTATATCGGATTTATTTGATTTTTTCCGAATACTCATTTTAATTGTTGCTTTTATGTTTTTTGCAATATGCATAGAATAGTTTGTTGTAAAAAGTAACATCTTATCTATCTTGTATATTCTACACACTGATTACCTAAAATTAAATATATAAATTTTAATCTAAATGCATTCCATTATTTTGTCATTGGATAGTGAAAACTAAATAAGATGCCAATTTAAAGAACAAATTAAATATTCTTTTAATGCAAACTATTTATTTAAAAAAACAAATCATAATTATTTCAATATTTTTAAGCACCGAATTGTGTATTTAATTGTTTCCATAAAAACACTCGCTTGGATGCTTTATCCACTCCTAATTAGTTATGAAGGCTTGATCGAACAATACCAAAAGAAGAAAACTGTTTTTCCATTCCGGCAGACGAAGCCGCGGCTGTTGTTATTGGGTAGACAAACTGGATTTCCAGTTCTGTAATACTCTCCTTACCTCCCATGACATAAAACGAATTCCGCCAGTCCTAATCCATCATTGTACTACCCCATCTCCATTCTTTCTGATAACAACCCCTCAATTCTTGGAAAGCACGTGCTATCGACACTTATTTACTTATTGGTATTACTATGCTGACGGATTCCCAATTCTCCTGTCTTTGTAATAGAGGTTTTAGAAGAGGAGAAAATAAATTATTTAAATCAATAATTTAAGAAACATCAACTGATTTAAATCATGCCAATCCTGATTTTAATATTGAAATATTTAACCAAAAGGCTATGCATAATGTATTTTGTGTACACGTATGCAAAAGAATTTCATTCTATAGCATATTGATTAATCACTAGATGTGTTTACATTTCAGCTATTGTTTCCCGGCAGTTTGTTGAAATGACACGTGCTCGCATTGAAGGTCTTTTAGCTGCATTTCCAAAGTTATTGAGTACTGGTCGTCAACATACTTTTGTCGAGACAGAAAGTGTACGCTATGTCTACCAACCTATGGAGAAGTTGTACACACTCCTAATAACGACTAAAGCAAGCAACATTTTGGAAGACTTGGAAACTTTACGCCTCTTCACTCGTGTTGTAAGTTTTCATCTTAACCCTTCACTCTGTTGCTGTAAATATTTCAACAACAGAGTGCAAAAAGTTATATTTGCATCTGCACTATAACTACAGTGAAACCCACTTAAGAAGTTTTCCAACTCATAAAAACTTCTTAAGCGGGAAATCAGGCAATAAGCATTATGTATGCATATGTGTGTGTGTCTGTATATATAAACATATATATATATATATATATATATATATATATATATATATATATATATATATATATACAGTAAAACCCACCTAAGAAGTTTTCTAAGGGAAAGAGAAAACTTTTTAAACAAAATTAATTTTTTTAAAAACAAAATAATTACATAGATAATGAGGAGAGATTTTTTTCTTTATAAAATAATATATACAAATAGGTTTGGTTTTTCTCAAAAATTTACATTTTTGCACACTTAAAAAATCAGCTGATAAAGGAAAATAACATAATTACCTTAGAATATCTTAATTCGGCTAAGAAATATTGCTGGAATCGATTTTACAGAAAAAATCGGTTATAGTTTTTTGTTTTTGTTTTTTATCGGCAATGTAATTGATAACAGTCCAACTTTCTAAATCTTTTAAAAACTTCTTTAGGCACATTTTAAATAAAAATGACAACAATCATTTTCGGCCATAAACATGGACCTTCACAAACAGAGGAGAGAAAGAAAAAACAGTCATCCAAAGGCAGCTATAAATGCGTCCTGTAAGTAAACTTAGAAATGAAAGAAAACTTTTGAAGCGGGAAAGAGTTCGTAATGAAATTTTATAAACAGGTTATTTTAACATTGTATGAATGGGGGGGAAAATGGGTACAGAAAATAGAAACTTCTTAAGCTTGAACTTCTTAAATGGATTTTACTGTATATGAATCCTCAAATGTTTTGTATGGAATATTTTAAATTAGTTTTATTATATATGTAAGCAGTATATATAACTAAGATAACATATTCAGATTCATTTAAATATTTAAGTATCATATATTTCTGAATTCAAGCCAATCTGTGTATGAGCTGAGAATGCAATTTATCTTCAAAAATTTACTCAAAATTTGTATATAAACCATAAGGAGAAAAACTATTTTTGGAATGTTCAAGTATGTCAATAAAAAGCCAAAAAATGTCACTAAGTAGGTGAAATATTTTCAAATCCAATTGCTTTCAATTAAAATGCTAGACAATTGATTCTCAAATTTTTTTTCTCACAGCATCTTGTTTAAGTTCCACAGATGTAGAGGTTCAGTTGCACCTCAAGATCTCTTAGAATCTCTTAGAACAGGGATGAACAAACTTTTTTGGCCGCAGGCCAAAAATCAAAAGAAAATAAGTTTGACAAGCCAAGATAAATTTTTCTAAAGTTTTAAAAACAATATACAAGTATTATGGTTTAAATATATTAAGGAGATGAATGAAATGGCGATTTGATTTTCAAAAATTCCTCATACTGAGGTTTGAAGCGAGATGGACCGATTTTAAGGAACGATGCTGAATGCTCGTCTGTCAGTCTACTTCTGAAATGATTCTTTCTAAGGTTCAAAGTTGAAAACTCTTGTTCACATAATAAAGAGGCAAACATAGCGCTAATCTTCTTTGTGTGAGATAATAAATTTGGGATATAATATTTAAACAAAATAGAAAAGGAAATGGATATATAATGTATAAATAAATATATTTCTTTTAATTTGCCTTAGGCCGGCAACTTAAAGCTTTATCCACTGGCTGGATAAAACATTCCTGCAGGCTGTAGTTGGCCCATTCCTGTCTGAGAATGTTGGGGAGGGTAAATAACTTCCATTTTGAATTTTAAGTAGTTTCATGTTTTGTTTATTAATCTCACAGTGTTACACCGACTTATCTAGATGACTGTCACTGCACCCAATTTTTTTAGGTCTTAGATGCGAGTGACAGTAGTTTCAACTCTGTCTGAAGGTAGCAGTTTAAACAATTGCTATTTTTGATGATTTATCGATTGCTTCCAGCTTACATAGAACTGAGTTTATTAAAAGATTACCTGATCTGCTATTACTGTTTTGGTATGATTATAATAAAAGTAAAAACCATTGTAATTTTTTTTTCAGTTTTAGTGTTTTATTTATTTATATTTATTAAAAATATTAAATTAGTTATTGTTTAATAATATTATTATTATTAAATTATTTATTAATATTTTTTTTTCATTTAAAATTTTTTACAAATTTTATTTATTTTTTGCCATTATATTTTTCTTTTTGTTATCCTGAGTTAAGGTCAGTTTCATGATTTTTTTCCAATTTGGTAAACACACGTTTCTGGAGTATTTTTATATCTTTCAGATTCCTGAATATTGTAAAGCGATGGATGAACAAGATATTGTGAATAATTCATTTAATCTAATTTTTGCCTTTGATGAAATTGTTGCCCTTGGTTATCGAGAGAATGTTAACCTGGCTCAAATCAGAACTTTTGTTGAAATGGATTCTCACGAAGAGAAAGTCTACCAAGCTGTTAGACAGGTAGTTATAAAATAGATTCATATGCTATAATAAAGTGTACACAAAGGAGGTGTGTTTTGGTAAGGGAATTATAGATCATAATGAATGAATGAATTCTCATTTTTTTTCAGTCAAAAGAATTTATAAACTAAATTGGCATTTGCTTAGTAAATGCTTAGTAACAGAATTATAATGGGAAAAAAGCAAATATTAAAGTTCTTTCATTTCATTTAATTGCACAAAGAATGTTTGTTGCTGTGGATATATTCATTATTATTATTTTTTTTTCAGTTTTAGTATTTATTTTATTTTTTTATTTATTTTATTTTATTGTTACCTCTAATGCATTTTAATAAAAATAGAAGTAACAAAATACATTAGAGGTAACAGAATTAATTACACCTTCTGAAAATCAGTTTTTTCAAAATCATGATTTTATTCCTAGCATAAAGATAAAGAAAATTTAACTAGCATTTTATTTTATAGCAGAATTGCACCTATTAATGTAATTTTAACATATCTTTTAAATTTTAATTTTATTGATTAAGAATATTTTATTACAGTGTTCAGCAAACCAAATAGAAACAGAAATTGAATATATTTTATCTATTATTCATTATGTTAAATTTTAGTAATATCTATTTTATATTTGTGTATAAATTTGTTTGCCAAAATTATTTAAGGCTATAAATTATATAAATATATATATTTATGAAGGAAAAAATTCCTACTTTTTGTTAAAAAAAACTTCAAAATTGCGTAAGATTCCAAATTATTTAAGTTTTTGCTACCCATGTTCCGTTTCTCAGACAGCTGCTTAAATAGTAGGAGGAGAAATATGAATAAAATGAACAAAAATCTTATTGTTAATATTGCACAAAAATAAGTAAATAGGAAACAGCTGTTTTGAAGGCAGTTGGTTGGAATCAACATCTTTCTCTGAGAGAAATTTCTCTCAGAGAAAGATGTTTAGTAAGCTCTGTAATAATTGTGTTTGTGCATTATCAGTGCTTCATCCATCTAATATGGTGAGTCTAGGGAACTGTACTTTTTCTAGTAAGATGCACTTTAAGTACAATCCTAGAAACAGATGCATTTTAGACACCGGTACTGTCTGCCATGTTTTTTTTATTTTTTGCGACCAACAGAAAAACATGTTTTGAAAAATCACCATGTAAAAAAACATGGCAGCAGTATGCGTTTTCTGAAAGATCACAAAAAAAAAAAAAAGTCAGCAGTCACATGGCATATTTGAAACACAGTATTAACAAAACTACACTTTAAAAGAAAAAACAGATTAACAATTTAAAGCACTATTAAAATAAAATTAGCTTAATAATTATCATTTTTTATGTTCATTAAAAAATAAATAACACACTAGGAATATTTATGATACATATCAACAGAATAAACACAATATATAAAATTTTAATAAGCACTAATATTATGAAAAATCCAACATGTGAGCAGGGGTTACCCCCCCCCCCTCAAAGCCCTTTTGTAATAAAAGAAATGCAAAATAAATGTAATAACAGATGAAAATTGGAAAGGATAGCGACACAAGCATTCGTCAACACTCCTACCTCCCTTAAAAAAACTTTGAAATCATTCTTTTTTTACCAAATACAAAAAGAAACAAAAAAAAACCTCAGATTCGGAATACCGTTGTTTCCACACACTTGAAGTTTAGAATAAATCCAAAACCCACCTCACACCTAAGAATATCCTGATATTTTTTAACAATTTTAAAAATAGTAAGAACTGAAATAACTACACCTGCTGTAATTAAATTAATAAATCCCAGAAAATAAGAACAAAATAAAAATGTTCCAAACCAAAGCATCTGGTTTGGTTTAGATTATCCTGATACTTTTTAACAATTTCAAAAATAGTAAGAACCGAAATAATTACAACCACCATAACTAAATTACTAAATCCCAGAAAATGATAAGAACAAAGAAAAATTACTTACTAAATCCCAGAAAATGCTAAGAACAAAAAAAAAAAAAAAAAATACAACCTGACCTAGGCGACTGTAAACAAAAAGAACAGCTAAGATGCAAATTTCTCGAAGAGTGCCCAGTACCGACGTCAGAAATCACGTGAAACCAATGGGGTGCAAGAACGCATTAGAGCTGCCATACCCCGCCACCAAAGTCAGGGCAAACACATCAACCCACTCATCGCCCTGTAAAATCGCCAAATTTGGCGACAAAAAAACACGGCGTCTATAATGCATCTGTACCCAATCTTAAACATTTATTTTGAAAATGAACAAAATTATCACATCATGCATGGGAGTGTTATTAACCCATAACACTTGTATCTGTAACAAAACTCCCGAAAAACAAAATCAAACATCTGCTCATGCTCAGTGCATGTTTGTGTGAGAGAATCTATTTTTAAATTAGTTCTGTGCTTAGATCAGTTAGGCTCTAAACCATGTATTATCTTTTAAATATTATATAATCATCATATATGCTTAATCGGTTTGTTTTCATATATTATTTGGACTTCTTATTTTTTAAGTTCGACTTCACAAAGTGTATTTTATTTACATATAGTTATATATAATTAAATAATTTGAAAATGATTTTTTAAAGTTTTTTTTTTTCTGATGATGCTTTGCTAGTCACAAGAAAAGGAAGCTAAACAGAAGATGAAAGAAAAAGCTCGTGAATTGCAACGGGCTCGACAAGAAGCCATTAAAAAAGGACGTAGTCCAGGTTTTGGTTCCAACAAATACTTTGAGTACAGTCCGTCACCCGTCGTTGGGGATACTGCTCCCACAACCACAGAAGCTCAAACCAAGCCTGCCTATTCTGCAGCTAGGTAAGAACATTTTGGGAATACTTCAATCTTACTTCAAATTTAATTCTTCAACATTAATACTTCAATTTTAGGAATACTATCAGAATTGCATAGCTACAAATCACAAGTCAAAATAATTTTGCTGTATGAGCCATTTTAATTTTATCTCATCTGTTTTGGAAGCTGAAAAGAAATAGGAACTGAGTATTTAAAGTTAGCAGTATTGTTAGGTAGAATTTATTTACAAAGTACCTATTTCCTTAGTGAACAGCAGTTATAAGTGTTTAAAGATGTTCAGAATTAATCTTAAGCAACAGCTTCAAATTCTATGATCCCTATGACCATTTACAAGTCTAAGAAATTATTTTAGGAACTATTTTATGATATAAGTAGAACTCAAAATGAAGCCAATGTTAAAAGTCTCTGATTTCATGATGTCATATTTTTGCTACTTTTTAGGTGAAAATAATTTTGATAATTCTTTTTTCAGTTTATTTAGTTTTGAAATTTATTTTTAAGCTCCCGACCAGCTGGTTCTGGTAAAGCCATGAAATTGGGCAGCAAAAACAAAGATATTGATCTGTTTGTCGACATGCTGAAATCAGAAGGAGAAGGTTTGTATTGAAATCCTATTTATGCATTCTCAAATTTGTTTGTATATCTGTACAGGGTTCCCATGGTCCTTAAAAGTCCTTAAGAACTCCTTAATTTTAGCTTTCAATTTTAAGGGCCCTTAAAACTACTTAATTTTCATCAAAGGCCCTTAAAAACTCCTTAATTTTTAAATTAGAATGCAATCAATTTCTTCCATGGAAAGATATAAAAGAAAAAGTAGCTGATTTACAGAACTAAAGCAAAAAAAAATTTCTAAAACAAGAAAAGAAATCTGTTGAGAAATTATGTATGTGAACTTACATTATTGGAAATTTCTTTGTAAATAGTAAATAAATATTTGTTAATATTCCTAACATTCTTTTGCATTTTCTAACCAAAAGGGCAGTATTAATAATAAAGAAAATCCTCAAATACATATATGTTGTCAGTATATTACTGTAGTAATTCAAAATTCCTTTTTTTTTTATATCCTTAAAAATTATGAAAATACTTTCAATTTATTATTGCTTTCTAATGGTTATGAGCTAGAAAACTTATTTCACAAATAAATGTTTTGCATACTGATAAAAATTTAAAGTATGAAATCAGCTTCCCTTTCCTAATAGCAAATAGTCATGCAGATTTTAATTAAACGAAGCATGGAGGGGGGGGGGGTTGTAGATATTTCAATCACTTATGGAAGTTTAATTTTCTTTGTATTGAATGTGATAGAAAAGTCTAAAACTTTCTCCTTTCCCAGGCAACGTCAGGTATATTCAAGTAGTATATATATATATATATATATATATATATATATATATATATATATATATATATATATATATATATATATATATATCAGAGTCATTTTTAAACCCTCAGAAAGTACTGTTTATTGTACATTATTCATAATTTATTTTTAGTTTTATCACTGAAAAAACTTTAGATGTACTTTTGTTGAATAGATTTATCTTATATTAATTTTTATACATTTTTATAAACTTAATTCTGAAATATTGCAGGGCATTTATTGAACATGCCTTGTCTAGTTCATAATTAAAACATGTTCCTTAAGAAGTAAGGTTTATGTCATTATGCTGTGTATTTCAAGTAGGTCCTTATAAAAAGTTACTTTGGTCCTTAGAAAGTCCTTAAAAAGTCATTAATTTTTATTCTAGTAAAACAGCGGGAACCCTATATATATATATATATATATATTTATATTTCTGTATAGCCTTGGCCAGTGCAGTAAAGAAATCAATAAATTGATATGTATACAAAACATGAAAATATACCCCCCCCTCCCCAGTATGAACCTGTCGTCTCTTTAGTTTTCACTTACATGAAGAATTGCATATCTTCTAACTTTTATGGATTATCTGTTAAACATATCGTTTGGGGTTTACTTTTATGGATTTATAGCTAGACCGAGACTTTTTGTAGTTTTTGGTATTGTGAAAATGAAATTGAAAATTTTGAAAATAAACAATTGAAAAATGTTTTAATTTCAACAGAACTGATAAAATATGTATAAATATCCTTCTGTGGTATTATTATACTTTCGGCACTGCTCTAGTAACCACTGAATATGGCATTGCTTAAATATTATATTTAAATTGCATATTTAAGATGAATATGCAAAGCGAACATTGATGCATAAGCATCAAGTAGACTTAACAGTTGACTTATGCAAGCTTGCATACATAAGTAACATAAAAAACAGCTGTCTGTATTAGAGCTTCTGTTATTGGTTAAACTGTTTTACAACTAAACCAGGGGTGCCCAACCAAAATTGGTTGGTGGGCCAGAAAACAATTTAGTGAACTGAGGTGGGCCACATATATAAAAATAAAGCAACAAATTATTCAAAATATTTTGGAGGTTAGAATTTCAAATGCATTGTTAGCTTGCATTTTCTAAATAAACAATACCTCAATTATTCCTTTACAGTTAATGATAACTTCACAATAATAGCTATAAATATAATTTATAACTTCTTTCCATACAACTTCCACTGACTGGTCGGACAGAGTACGTAACACAAGTCAACTAGTTGTATAAGTAATGGCACAGAATATTCTAGAACACTCCAATTTCATCGTAACATGTCCAACCCTACTCAAAGACCAGGTTTACATCAGTTACTATCAAGTCTTAACGTACATAATAGGTGATATTTATTACTGCAAACATTAACAAGTAAAATTCTATGTTTCAACTGTATATAGTCGAAATGACTAAAACTCTATAGAGAGATGAAAACTTCAATTGGGCTGCAAAATGTGTTTACATGGGTCACGGGTTGAGCATGGCTGCACTAAAGAATACTGCCGAACTGAAAAATATACTGGTCAATATTTACTAGTAATTCCCAAATAAAATATTTATATTCGAAGATTTCACGTACAATATTTGTACAGTATAAAAGTATCTTGAAAAGCCCAAGAAATTATTTTCTGCGGCAAGATTTATTTGCAGCAAAATTAGGTCTTCAATCATACTTTTTAAAAAAATGTTAAACTATAAAAACTTATAATATTTTAATAAACTGATTAGTAAATAAATAAATTTTATTATTGAATAATTTGTCACAATTTAAATGTTTACATTTTACACTATTATTATTATTATTAAGTGCAGAAGCACAAAACTGTTATCTGGACTTAGTACTTGTTACCTAAATCTAAATACAATACTTACTTGTTACCTAAATCTAAATAAATACTTAATCTAAATACATTCCATTATTTTGTCATTGGATAGTGAAAACTAAATAATATGTAAATTTAAAAAACCAATTAAATATTCTTTTAATGCAAACTATTTATTTAAAAAAAATCACAATTATTTCAATATTTTTTAAGCATTGAATTATGGATTTAATTGTTTCCATAAAAACATTAGTTTCGATGCTTTATCCACTCCTAATTGGTTACAAAGGCTAGAACGAACAATACCAAAAGAAGAAAACTGTCTTTCCATTCCGGCAGACAAAGCCGCGGTTGTCGTTATTGGGTAGACAAACTGGATTTTCAGTTCTGTAATACTCTCCTTACCTCACATGACATAAAACAAATTCCGCCAGTCGTAATCCATCATTGTACTACCCCTACTCCATACTTTCTGATAACAACCCCTTCATTCTTGGAAAGCACATGCTACCTATTGACACTTATTTACTTATTGGTATTACTGTGCTGACGGATTCACAATTCTCCTGTCTTTGGAATAAAGGTTTTAAAAGAAGTGAAAAAGATGATTTAAGTCAATGATTTAAAAAAAAAAATCAACTGATTTAAATCATGCTAACCCTTATTACTGGTAAAAGTGAATATATTTGAAGCCGTAGTCTATATACATTCTCTTTGTATTTGTGTTTTACTTAACATTTATTGCTACATACTTTGTAGCAAGAGTAATTTGTTGCATTGTAAGCATTACTTTTGTAACACTATCCATGTGTTTTATTCCAGTTGTTGAAGTGAGTGGTACAAAGAGTAGTACGGTGGTGAAACAGCAAGCTGAAGTACGTCCAGAAAGGTGATAAAATTACTCTATTGATTTCACAAGAAAAAAAAAATTAAAAATAAAAAAATAAATAGATATTATCATATTACAGGGTTCCCATGGTCCTTAAAAGTTCTTAAGAACTCCTTATTTTAGCTTTCATTTTTAAGGGCCCTATAAACTACTTAATTTTTAAATTGGAATGCAATCAATTTCTCCATTAAGTGATCCGCTTTCTTTACTTCCTATCAGTTTTAGCCGTATTCTCCTAACTCTCTAGTTTTATTTGTAAGTTTGGAGTTATATCTACCCAAAACTGGTTATAAGAACGCCATTACAGGGGATAAGTACTGTTCAAAGAATATATAAAATATTTCTTAATGTTCATAACATTTTTTTTTTACATTTTCTAGCCAAAAGTGTAGCATTAATACTAAAGGAAATCTTCAAATACATACATGTTTTCAGTGTATTATTGTAGTAATTCAAAATTCCTTTCCTTGATATCCTTAAAAAATTATGAAAATACTTTTAGTTATTAGTACTTTTTATGATCATGAGCTAGAAAACTTTTTTGACAAATGAATAATCTTTCGCATACTGAAAAGGTTTAAAGAATAAAGTCAGCTGCCCTTTCTTAATATAATCAACCAGTATATACATTATATATATATATATATATATATATATATATATATATATATATATATATATATATCAGAGTCATTTTTAAACCGAGAAAGTACTGTGTATAATATTGTATTTTATTCACAATTTATTTTTAGTTTGATCACTAAAATTTTTTTTTCAAAATTAGTTTTTGTCGAATAGATTTATCTTATATTAATTTTTAGGCATTTTTAAAAACTTAATTTTGAAATATTGCAGGGCATTTATGGAACATGCTTTGTCTAGTTGGTAATCATTAAAATAGGTTCCTCAGGAAATAGGGTTTATGTCGTTATGCCGTGTATTTCAAGTAGGTCCTTATAAAATGTTACTTTGATCCTTAAAAAGTCCTTAATTTTTGTTCTGGAAAAAGATCGTAAGCCCTGCAACATTTTGTAAAATTGGTACATTTTGTCAGTATATTGTACTTAATCTAAATTAACTAAACTCTTTATGTTCAGCTCAGCATATGTTCAAGCTTGATTTGTTGCAGAAATAGGTTTTCTTATAGAAAAAAAATAATGAATTCAGATAAAATTTAAAAAACAAAGTACTGTTTAATGAAAGACTTCTGGTGCATTCTTTTAAAAATGCTCTTTTATTGTTAAAATAGAATATGGAGAAATGAATAGAAGGAATTTTTGGAAAATGAAGTAATTAAAAGAAAAGTCAAAAAATAGATTAAAAAGCAATTGGAACACAAAATGTCAATATTCAAAGAAGCTAATGAGGAAATGAATGTAGATACCTTGAGTATAACATTATTTGCATAGAAATCATGATTTTAAAATTTCTAGGAATAAACTGTTTTACCTCCAAAAGCCAATACAAATTTTTTCAAACTCACATAAAGGTTCACTTAGCTTATTTTTCTATTTATTGTCAACTAAATTTAACTTTTTATGTTAATTTAATCTTTAAAAATGGTCTACATAAATCTGCTGTTGTGTTTTGTTTTGTTTTCTGATTGAGTGTTTTATTGTACAGTGTATATCTTCATTGTGGTGAAAGAATAACTTTAAGAATGAAGAGAGATGGTGGCTTAGATTCATTGGAAGTTCACGGAATCGCGACTCTTAACATTTCAGATGAGAAATTTGGTTTCATAAAAATCAAAATGGGATATGATGATGACAAAGGAGTGCAAAGTCAGGTAATTTATATCTATACTTCATTATAATTGTTACATTCTGTAGCATCCTAAACCAAAATTTTGCTATATTTTTTATATTTGAATGTTTTTTTATTTCATTTTTATGCTTTATTGGGCTTTTCTTATGAGTTTTATTTTTTTATCTCTGGTAACCCATTGTTTCTCCCTTTTTGGTGTATTTTTCTTAATCGAGAAGCATACCTACCAATTTTTATAGATTACCCACAAAGGTGCCCCAAATAACCTGCAATTCGAAATCAGTATTGTCTAGAGTTTTGTAAATACGAGTTGGTTAAACAATAATAATTTCTTTAAAAAGAGTTGAAGCTTAGTATATCATTGTTTGTTGATTTTAATAGATATATATCCAGTTTGAAAATGAGGTTAATTTTGTGTTTGTCTAGAATCAAATGTAATTGAAAAGAAAAAAAAAGCTATTATGTTTTAATATATAATGAAGATGTGAAGGTTTTAATAATTTCAATTAGCATTTAATTAAAATGGAAAGGAAAAATTGCATTTATTCTTTATTATTTACATTTGTTTGTGCCACTAAAAATTAACCAGCGAATATTTTGTGAAAAGTTTTAGTAATGCCAGTGTTTAAAAATGGGAAGTATGGCATATGTAATTAACTGTTTACTATCTGTATCCCATCCTTTCTACTAACATTTAATTCTCATGGAAAGTTTGGTTGGATTTCAACCAAATGTTAACCCAACATTAAAATGCACATTTATGTAGTTCAATGTATAAAATATTACTCTGCTTTGTTTCTTGCTATAGAATGCTTTATAGGAATATTTGTTTTTATCAGTTTTTAAACAATTATTTGCTACCATATTTTAAGACAGTTACATTCATTAAATTATGTAAATATTCTAATTGTACACCTTCTGTTTTCTCTTAGACTCATCCCAACATTGATAAAGAACTGTTCCGCAATTCTCACTTAATTGCGATGAAAAATTCTGCCAAACCATTCCCCATAGGTGTTGATGTAGGAATATTAAAATGGCGCTTCCAAACACAGGATGAAAGCTATGTACCTTTATTAAGTGAGTAATTGTTCCACATCTTTAACATTTACCGTAATTTTGCACGTATAGTACACACCATCGTATAGTCCACAGGCTCAGTTTTTTTATTTAAAAAATTTCAGAAATCATCAGATAGTCTGCACCACTCGATAATTCGCAGACTGTATGTGCAAGAATAGGTATTTCAGTATGACAATATTAAATCATTTTAAGAATAAAAACTTCAGTACAGTAAAGTGCCGAAAAGTCTGGATTAGATTCCATTCATTCCACCTTTTAAAATTTGAAATAATGTCTTCTGCCTCAGAGATGGAAGAAACAGAACGGCCTACATTTCTCTGTTGGAGAACCCCGTCTTCTAATGCAGGCCATTGGATTTTTCCATGACGATTGATATTTTTAATGTTTCCTTTTTTCGAGTTTCTCGTAGACCTTTTGCATTTCTTTCAGCATGAAATCAGCAACGATGTTTTAAAGACACAATGAATGACCAATATGACTGCAAATCCAAACTTTGAAAACAAAACACTCTGTGATCATCGTGGTGAAATGACCTTTGACTCTCAACCTTCGATCTTGAACTTATCACTGGGGGTTGTCAATCGGAGCTATCGATATTTTCCCGAACTCTTGGACACAATTAAGATTGCACTATTTGCTACTACTAATTCATTCTATTTTATGGGTTATATATATATATTTTTGTTTATTACCGTTATGATGTTTTCTTGGTATCTCGTGAGTCGTGCTTTTGTTTACATTTGATCATCGGCCTTTCAGGCAACATGCTTTTTTTTTTACCCCCTTCTTCCAATTTTGATGATGTGAGTGATGATCAACCAGCAAATAGTCTCTGCAGCTGAGGAAATTTGCTTTTTAAACACAGATAGTCTGCAGACTATACGTACGAAATTACGGTAGTGTTAATTATTTTTAAATTATGTTATTTTTTTTTAAAAGGATTTTGTTTTTATGTACTTAGAAGTAAAATTTTATTTGATTAGGACTGTTAAGTGTTATTAAATGCTTTCTAAATAGGAGGGAGTTTTCCCTGGGCAAAAATAGGCTAAAAGATTAAGAGAATATGCTTATATTAGATACTAATTGTGTCAATAATGTTTAATAAAATGAAAGAAAAGCCTGTAATAAAAGGTTCTATTTATTTTAGTTTTTATAACATTATTAATATGATACAATCAGATTAAATATTCCACTTAAGTTTATATTTGCATGTATGTGTATTTTAAATTATAAAAGTTTTCTAACGGCTGTATAAACACTATTTCTAGTTAACTGTTGGCCCTCGGAAAATGGAAGTGGAGGTTGTGACGTTAATATTGAATATGAACTGCAAATGGAAAAACTTGAACTCAATGATGTTGAAATTCAAATTCCTGTAAAGTAAGTTATTTTCAAAATATTACATAACATGTATTACACATTTTTGGGGTGCCGTTTCAGGCTTGGTGAACTGTGCACACAGGACATTTGTATAAAGGAAAAAGTCAATAAGTATAATTAAATTATAATAACGGTATTTCTTCTCATAAAAGAAATTTAAGAACATTTTGTGTTATACACATATCTAAGTTATATACTTTAATTTATAATACTCAGAAAAAATAAAATTTTTGCATTAAAATAAAATAAGATTAAATGTTTTTAAATAGGCTACAATAAATAAAAAATAAACACTCATAAAGTGAAAAAAACATCTATTTGTATATGAAAAATGGATGTCAGAATACATTAATAAAACACTTATATTAAAACCAAAATATATACAGAAAGTTATATATTTAAATTAAAAAATGAGGATAAAAAATATTTAAATTTTCTTAATTTTTCAACAGTTCAAAAAATTACTTTGAAAATGGATCTTGTTCGATTTTCACATGCAGAGTTATAAAGAGGCAAATATATAGTTAAAATTTTAGAAATGTAGTATATATAGTTTTTAGCTAACAGTGTATGTCGATTCTAAAATTATGAAATCGAGAAAATCCAATTTAAAATGTCAATCAGAGGGACTTATAAAGAGCCATATAGAAGGTATTGTTACTCAGCCCCACAAGTGCAAATTTTTAATCCATTTTCTTGATATCTGTACAGAAATGTTTGAATACTTTAAAAAATCAAATATTTGAAGGTCCTGTTTCACTAATAATTTTTAGAAGCTGTCAGGTGTGTTTAATTTGTAGACTTATAAAATTCCGTAACCTTTGACTTTTAATAAAATGTTTTGAACTCTTTTCAGTGGTACTCCTGTTGTATCCGAATGTGAGGGAATGTATGAAATTGACAATCGAAAGAACAGACTTCTTTGGAATTTACCCGTTATTAATTCTTCCAACAAATCGGGTTCCATGGAATTTTCGTGCAATGGGAAGCCATCCGACTTCTTTCCTGTTACAGTTCAGTTTGAATGTTCTCAGTCATATTGTAATTTCAAGGTAGGCAGACATTGTTTGCTACTCTTAAGTTAACACATTTATAAGGCTATTGACCTTCATGACATTGGAAGAAAAAAAATTCTTAAATAGAAATATATGTGTTTTTCTTTTGTACAGTATTTAAACAATTTTTTAATGGCTTAAACTTTAAGCAATGCAAATTGTATTTTAATATAATTGCATAATGATTTCTTTTTATATGACTCTGTTGTTCTCTACGTCAAGAACTGTCTCTGGCAGATGTTGTGCAGCATATTATCAAATTATTTAACTCTCCTTCAGTTCTGTCTTGATTAGAATGTTCAAGATGTCACGTGTCCTTATGAAATAATATAAGAATCAAAAATGTCAGTTTCTCTACTTATTTGAAAATGTTTCCTACTTTACAGAAATACTAATTTATTTTATGCTGTTACTTAATTATTGTCTGTTGACATCCAATATGAACCTCATTCAATGTTCCATAGCTTTTGGGTCGATCTGAATTAAATTGTATTTTTGGGGGTGCATCCAATTCTATTTTATTCGTATGTCAGGGAGTAAAAAGGATTATCATGGTGTGCATTTAATTACTTAATAATACATTTTATTTTAAAGGGTTATATTTGAATTACTCTTATTTACTTTTCAAGATAATTCAGTCTGAACATCCTCTATTTCAGGTGACTGATGTTATCACCCTTGAAAATCAGCCAGTGGATTACTTTTCAGAAGTTACTCTAAATACGGATAAATATGAAGTGGTCTAGTAAATATGAAGTGTAAATTTTATGAATAATCAAGTCTTTTATATGAAAAAATTACAGAAATGCTGACTCTTCGTGAAAAGTTTCATAGGTATATATCTTTCTTGTATATTAAGATGATTAATAAAGATTTTTGATTGTGTTATTGCATCTCTAAGAACATGTGGTGTCAGTTTTTAACACTTGGCATGCGTGTATACTTCACCGCCAATTTACGTGTGCAGCGGGCATCTTTTCGTGAATTGTGCGAAAGTTTAGTTACTCAAAAAAATCGCAGTAAATCGAAAGCTACTTTGTTTTTATGAACGAAACTTTTTTTATTTTACACTTTAATATATACTGTATAAATATTTTTACAAAATCACAAAAATAAACGATTTTTAAAATTAAAGTCTGATAATCTGTGAGTGCATATTTCTTCACTATCTTTATCACAACGGCTCATTTTATCAATTTTGTATTCAACAATAAAAAACCAAGTTTCAAATTGACAAAACACGACTTGTACATTCTGGAGCTATGAATTCGACTGAAGACGCAACAAAAGACCGAGTAACTTGTGGAAAGAAAAAGTACAAATGAAACATGCATATAATTATACATATTTGTGGTGGTTAGCGGGTATCCACCACAAATCTACTAAATACGTATTTTTACGTGACCCGCACCCCAGTAACAGACTGCAAAAAATGTAAAAATACGTTGCCTGCATGTGAAATGTTTATACATATAACATTAGTGGTACATAGTTACATGCAAAAGATAAAAACCTAAATATGGAATATTTTTTATATGAAATGGAACCTGAAGAAGTTTTCTCGCTTAAGACACTCAGTTGTCCTAACTTTTATGATATATCAATAGTCATTTAAGGAGTTTTGATCTTAACATGTTTGTTCATCCAAACTTCCATTTCAACTGTATTGTAACACTTAAACCAATGGAAAAGAGATTTCCTGTACACACGAAATGAAGATGACAAAAAGAGTGGAGAAACACACTTATTGCCCATTGAATTGGTTAATAGAAAAAAACAACTCAGGTTTCTTCTTCCTTCAAGATACATCAGGTAAATTCCCAGAAGTATATCATCAATGCTTCTGACTTAGTTTTAATTCGGGATGAGCACTTTTCCTCACTAACTCCTCCACCAAGGAATTTTTATAGTGATACTTGAAGCATTAATTGTTTAAATGAAGATAATTTTGTAAAGGAAAGTTAAAGACTTTGGTTTCAAAACGTGTTTTTTTATGTGCATGCAATCAGTTTAATACCCTAAATGAATCAGGCCCTGTGGACCTCTTATTCTTTGTACATCATACTTGTTTCCCTTTACAGAAAGACAAATAATCTGAACTACCAGGGCAAAACCCACCCATTCTGAATTTACTCAATTTGTACAGAAGAACCTGGATTAACCAAGGTTTCTGTTAACCGAGTCAATAGTGAAGTCATTTCTCCTTTCCAAAATGATACACATTTTAGTTTGTGGTCCTTGTTATAGGCACTTCTTTCCCACAACATGATTGCCTAGGCATGGCAATTAGTAAATCATTCAACAAAATAATCGTTGAAAAGAAGAGACAGGGTGGATCCCAACAGACAGGAAACTTCTTGAGATCATCAATAGAATTGAAGTATGTGAGAAAGTTTTAGAAGAGGACATTTGGGAGTGGCTGGACATAACATCCAAATTTTGAAATACTCAATGACGAAGATATCATACAAGCCATGCTACACTGATGGAACACCTGGTGCGATAGGGCTGCCCATGATAGAAATTCTGAACTTTTGCAACGGAAGGTAACAGACTTTTTTAAAAGAATACAAATTTGACATATTAATGTATATTAAATTTTAAAAATGCAATATTTTCATGAGATTTGTGTTATTTTTGAAAATGCGCCTTTCGATATTTAACTAAGTATAGTTTTAAAAAAATTCCATTTTACTACTAGACTTGGTTTCCCTGTTATATCTTTTTAGCTAAGAGACATAAGTTCATCTATGTTTATTTTTATCATTTAAAGAACGTTCTATTGTTTTTCACTTTAAATGTTAGTTAACTTCGCAAAAGGTTTTTATACATGGTTTCTATTAACTGAGATTTCCGATATCCGAGCGGTCCCAATTAGCTCGGATAATCGAGGTTCTACTGTACTCATAAAGATGATATTGGCGTAGCTTTGGTCAGATAACAAGTATGTATTAAAATAGATTGAGGAAAAATTAAATGATTAAGTTGCTTCAGTTTGGGTAGAACATATAGACAAATATACAATCAAACACATGGAGTAGAACAATAAAACTAAAAAGTATACACAGTACAAAAATAACATAAATTGGAGGTGCGAGTGCCCATTTCTTAGAATTTTATTTATATTTCTGAATTTTTCAAAATTTGTGTGGATTTT
>CM063501.1:3092361-3122361 GCA_032207245.1 Pardosa pseudoannulata
ATTGACCGAAATACCTTTATACATTCTTAAAATAGTTACTACCTCTTACTGCACTTCTTACTGTAGTAACTTTTGGCAAATTTGAGAACACCAAAACTAATTTCTACTTAGCTAAATTAAGTTACATAAAGAAGTTATTATATATAACTTCTTTACATAACTTAGTTTCATTCCTAATGTCCCCCATGTGATTCATCTTAACATCATGATTGGCTGATCCCCATGCACACTTACAGTACTATATAAACAAATTTAAAACATTTTGGTAGGAGATGAATTGTCGGAATAAATTCAACATTTTTATTTCTAAATTATTGTAATTATTTCCTAAACTATGACTGCCCTATTCTAGTTTTGTAGTGACCATTACATATACAATATTGACCCCAGGTGGGAAACATACAGCCTCCATGAGTTTCTTGTGCAGTCTTTGTAAAAGTTAGTTTTTATATTAACTCATATTTTACTATTTAAAAATGGCAATTACAAAATTAATAGAATTAAATAAAGATCAGTATGTTTCAGTGACCAGCAGAGTTGTAATGGTCTATTGTTACTTTTAAGGAAGGAACAAATTCTAATATAAATTCTCTGTCAGATTTTAAAATTATTTTACATTACTAAGTCGACTATTTATAACTTAATGTTATTTTTTGTTGTATGTCTTTAGAATGTAACATATTTATTTCAAAATATTTTTCTTTTTTTATTTTTATCTGAAGTGGTATTTAACTATGTAGTTCATTAAAAATAATTAAAGATTAATGTTATAACAAGTTATTACCCTTATGTGAATACAAAAAATATTTTATATTGTAACTTTTTATATCAAATAATAAATAAACAACTTAATTTTTTTATTGTTTTAACATCATGAAGTAAATGGATAAAAATATACAAGAACTATAATACTTCATTGGATAACACTTCCCTCACAAATTAGATTTTATCGTCTGTCAATAGAAGAATCAAACTTGACTGCTAAATTTGAAATTAAACTACATAATATATCGAAAATTCCCACAAGCCTAATTTATTGTAAAATTTGTAAATAGTAAACAATGTAATTATAATTAACTTCCTAATAATAAGTAGACCATTTACTTTTTTATTGTCTATTTCCGAATTGACAGCAACTGGAACACTACAACCCCCTTCTAACTTTTTCATAAATGCTCTTTCTGCTATGCAACGTAAAACTGTATCTCGATCCGAGATCTTGGCAAGTAAATGGATAATCTTCAAATCAGTATCTTTGCATTCAATGGCTAAAGCTCCTTGTCCAACAGCATACATACATTGGTCACTTTTCAGAGTCTGTAAATAAAGTAAATCTCTTAAAATACACAAATCTCAATGTGGTTGGAATGATAAATATTATATAAATTAAATATTACTTATTATTCTTATGAAGCTATTAATATATAAAGAAATAAATTAAATAACAATCGAGATAATTAACAGTCTTTTAATACATGAAATGAAAGAAACAGTTTTTAACATGGCATGTGTTTAAACTGGATTAAACCCCCAAATCTTAGGCATGTTATTTAAAACATATCCTAAAATTGAATGTAACTGAATGCTTCTATTTGTATATTATGTAGTTAAAATAATTGTATACTATAAAATTAAAAGTAACCATCAATTACTCTTAATTGAATCAATAAGTATTAACAGGATTTTAAATATAGAATGCAATTAACAGTACACCTTAGAGTACAATTAAAGTAAATAAAATTATTTCAATTTTGTAAACAGGACTTTCTAGTTATAGATGAGAATAAATAAAATCAAGGTGGAGAAATAACTGTCATATTAAATTTCTTGATTTAATTTTAAAAATCAGGCAAATTTTATCATTTTTAAGAGAAATTATTAAAAATAAATGATCAACTACCAACATAATTATAAACTGTCGCTGAAGGTATAATCTTTTAGCATTCATAATATACATTAACATGTGACACATTAACAATTTTAAACAGATTGATTTTGAATGCATGAGTCCAAAGTTTGAAAAAACTTATTTAATGGAAACTGAAATGGATGGACAAGAAAGAAAACTAGACATGCTAACAAACTGATGTTATTTTTAAATCCTTCATAATACTTTTCTAACATTTTAAAAAATAACTCAACTTTGCCAAGTCAATAAATAGAAAAGTAAAATGAATATGTGCTATTTTTATTATAAATGCTATATTTTCATGTTTTTAATTTCTAAAAACCCAATAAATAAATTGTATATGAACAAAAATATTATAAAAAGTTTAAAATCATGCATATTTTTATAAACTATTTAGTTATAAAAATACATTGCTCTAACATACTAATTTGTCTGTAGTAAAATACACAGTTAATTAGTTACAATTAATTAACTAAATAAATTATTCATAGTAATATAGTACTCTGGGAAAGTGTTTAAATCGTTAATTAATCAACAATAACTAATACATAATAGTTAATGGCTTGCTGTTACCTAATTTTACTGCAACAGTAAACAGAAACTTCAAAAGTTTTTGACATTCTTTTATTTTTTTGATAAGCAGGTTTTTAGAATGACAGATACAACCATGGTTAAAATTGGACAAAACCTAACAACCTGGTATGAAATGCAAATTCCATAAATCATAAACATACAAAATGCTATCAGATGCTTCCTGTTTTTGGTATTGTTATGTAAACTGAAAGTCAAGAAGGTCAATGTCACATTCCTTCAACCCTTACATACTTATTTTCCTTCTTGACTTCAAGTTCTGAGCACACAGTTTTTTTACAATGAATATCATTTTGACCCATGTCTATAATTTCAAAATCAAACAGTATGTGTTCAAAGTTAAATTTTGTGAAAAGCTCAGTTCTTGACAGCTTTCAAAAGAATTATTTCAAAAATGCTTTATAAGGGCTGAAAATGCAATAGGATTGGTGTATACATTCAAAAATAAACTATTTTGATGGCAACCAACATTAGTTAATTTCAAACAAATCTTGTTATTTCTATCTAATCCTGAAATTCTCTCATAGCACTTTATATATACAGTAAAACCCATTTAAGAAGTTCTTGCTCAAGAAGTTTCTATTTTTGGTACCCATTTTTTCCCCCTATTCATACAATGTTAAAATAACCCGTTTATAAAATTTCGTTCCGAACTCTTTCCCGCTTAAAACATTTTCTTTTCTTTCTAAGTTTACTTACAGGAAGCGTTTATAGCTACTTTTTTGTTGTGTATTTTTCTTCCTTCTACATCTCAACTCCACTCTGTTGTATTCGATTCATTTTCCAGCATGTAACGTACGTACTTAATATGCTCTGAATAAAGTATTTTTAAAAATAATAAAACATAGCAATTGGCGACGAAGGTAAAAAACGTAATCGACATGGCAGAATTAGCACAATTAGTAAAAGCACTGCAAGATTTTGTAAAAGCAATGAAACCTCCAGAAGAAACGAAACATACCAAAAAAGATGTCCTCGCAACGCAAAACTTATGTTTTGATCCTTTTGACGCTGCAGCCGAATCATTTGACTGTTATGCACAAAGACTGGAAAATTATTTTAAACTCAAAGGTTTATCGCCAGATGATCCAGAAACTGAAGAATTGAAAGTTATGGTTTTGATCAATTGTCTTGGCTCGCGACAATATCAACTTTTATCAAATCTTACTGCTCCAGATATACCATCTACAAAGAAATACAGCGAACTTTTAGATTTACTTAAACAACATCTGTCTCCAAAACCAAATGTGTTAACAGAGCAACAAAAATTCTTTTCAAAACTTCAACATCCAGGTGAGTCAATCTCTACTTTTATTTCTTCATTGAAAGATCTTACGAAAAATGCAGAATTTAAATCGGAATGTAAATCAAATGACTGTTCAAAAGCTATGTTAAATTTATTATTACGTTCTCAATTTATTCGAAGTTTATCTGATGCCGATATACGTGAAAAATTATTGCAACAAGGTAATGTTACATTTGAAAAAACTATTGAAACTGCCTTAGCTATTGAAGCTGCAAAAATTGAGAATAAGGAAATCTATAAGAGTAATTCTTCATTTTCAGTTAACAAAATATCAAGCAATATTGTTAAAAATAAAAACAGATCAGCAAGACGTAACAATTTACGTAATTTTGAAAACAAAAGTAAAAATTTCCAAACCAGAAGTAGATTGAAGTCGCCCATAAGAGGTAAAAAAGCTAATTTAAAAGCACTTGGATTAGACGGATTATGTTTACACTGTGGAAAGAATAATCATGCCACAAATTTTTGTTTTCTAAAGCATAAAGTATACTGCAAATCTTGCCAGAAACGAGGCATGTTTGCATTACTAGTTTAATGAAAAACAAAACCAAAAGTCAAAATGTTCATCAAATATTAGATGATTCGGATGAAATTAATATAAATCAGATTTATGATATATTTTAAAATGACTCCAATAATGATGATAAAATGTACGTTACAGTCAAAATGAATGGCCTTGCACATCGCTTTGAATGTGATTCCAGAAGTAAAGTAAGCATAATGAATGTTGATGAATTCAAAAACTTGAAGTTTAATATTCCAATTCAGAAAACGAATGTCTCTTTTCGTGGCTACACAGGTCAGATTTTCAAGCCTCTTGGCGTTGTACAGTTAAATATTTCTTATCAAGATAATTCTAGTTATGAAGATTTGTATATTGTTTCTATTAAGAAAAACGCTATTTTAGGACGTGATTGGATTAGAAATCTGAATATAAATTTTACTGAGATTAATACAATTTCAAGCCCTACTTCACATGTCCAGTCAAGTGTTCCCTTTAATGATATTTCTGTCTCTAAAATTATTGATCTATATTCTGATGTTTTTGTACCTAAAATTGGTTGTATTCCTGATTACACATGTTCTTTAAATCTTATTCCAGAAGCTAAACCCATTTTCATTAAAGCTCGTACTGTCCCTTATGCTTTAAAACAGAAAGTTGACCAGGTGCTAGACAAATTAGAAGCGGAAGGAATAATAGAAAAAACTGACTTTTCGAAATGGGACGCATCCCTTGTTGTTGTTTCAAAACCCGATGGTTCAGTGCGGATTTCAAAGTTACACTTAATAACCAGCTTCAAAACGGAAGACACCCAATTACTAGAATTGAGGACATTTTCCATAAATTGCGCGATGGTAAATTTTTCTGTACGTTAGATATTTACAAGGCATATTTACACATGAAAGTCGACGAAGAAACTTCTAAATTGCAAACATTGTCAACCCATCGAGGTACATATTTAGCTAAAAGACTTTTCTTTGGAATAAAAACTGCTCCGAATGAATTCCACAAATTTATTGACCAGTTCGTTCAAGACTTAGATGGTTCAATAGCCTACTTTGATGACATAATCATCCAGGGTAAAGATAAACAAGAATGCCAACAACGTTTAATTAAAGTACTTCAAAAGTTAAAAGAATTCAATCTACATCTCAATTTTAATAAATGCAAGTTTTTTGAAGAAAAAGTTCAATACTTAGGACACATTATCAGTGCTGCTGGACTTCACAAATCACCAGATAAGATCAAAGTTATTTCTGAATCCCCTCAATCTAAAAATGTTGATGATGTTCGAAAATTCATTGGCCTTGTACTGTATTATTCCAAATTTATTCCAGATGCTTCTACCCTTCTTCATCCACTAAATAACCTTCTACGTAAAAACATTCGTTTTAGATGGACTGCACAATGTGAAGCTGCTTTCTTAAAAGCAAAATCAAACATTACCAGTGACCAAATTCTTGGGCCTTACTATCCAGATTTTCCATTAATTTTAGCTACTGATGCCAGCTCTTTCGGACTTTCAGGGGTTCTTTCACATACCATGCCAGATGGAACTGAGCGGCCTATTGCATTTGCATCTCGAAGTACGACCGCCGCAGAGAAAAACTATAGCCAACTCTATCGGGATCCCTAAATCGCTTCAATCAGACATTCTCAAGCAACTTCATTCAACACACATAGGTATTGTCAAGATGAAGGCTCTTGTGAGAAAATTTACTTTGATGTGGAAAAACATCGATTCCATTTGAAAATTTAGTCAAGAGCCTTCTCGTAATGTCTGCATATCAAGAATGAATCCAGCAAAAGCACCTCTTTCTAGTTTTGATTATACAGAAAATAATTGGCAAAGACTGCATATTGACTATGCTGGTCCTTTCATGGAACATTATTTTTTTAATTGTTGTAGATGCACTTTCAAAATGGGCAGAAATATTTGCAATGAAACAGGCTCCTACCAGTTCAAGCACTATTTTCTTTCTTGAAGAAATTTTCAGTCGCCATGGAATACCAGAAATCCTAGTATCTGACAATGCATCAATTTTCAAATCCAAAGAATTCCAAGATTATTGTAAGAATCACGGTATTCAACAACGACTCATTGCCCCAGGCTATCCAGCAACTAACGGACAAACAGAGAGATATGTTCAAATATTAAAAAATTACAGTGCATGAAATTTTATCCGGGCTTGCTTCACAGTAAGTTGTGTAAACTTCTTTTTCGATACAGAATAACTCCACTTAACAACGGACGATCTCCATCAGAAATGCTCTTCAGAAGAAATTTAAGATCCGAATTTGACTTGCTTAAACCTACATTAAGACTGAAAAATAATGCCTCGCAGCCACATTTTAATAAAAGTTACAAACTTGGAGAAAGAGTTCAATCTCGTAACTATACATCATCCGCAAAATGGAAATACGGTATTATTGTTGAGAAGCTTGGAAGACTTCATTATCTTGTAGAATTAGACGATGGATACGTTATCAAACGGCATTTTAATCAACTTAAACTTAGACCATGTCAAGTTGAAAAATCTATAACCCCATCTGCAGATTTTTCTAGATCCAGGAGAGTTCACTTCTCACTTCCAGCATCCTGTTTTTCAGAAGTATCCTCCAGCCCTTCCAGTGGTCTCACTCTTCAATGCTGCAATGAAGATCCTGCTCAGCCGTCAAAAGATCCCACTTTCCAGAGCAACACAAACCCCCAAGGAGATCCTATATTACAGAGTATTCCGGATTCTCAATCACCTGCTGTTTCTAAAGAATCTTCGAGGGAAAGTGGCCATCCAATCCAGCTTAGAAGATCAACCCGTCAACGTAAACCAGTCATCAAACTAAACCTTTAAATATTTCTCTTTAACGCATTTCGACTTTAAAATTAAGTTTCAATTTGCTCACTAGTTATGTATATATGTAAATATTTAACCTTTTAAATAAGCCGCGGAGAATTGTTGTGTATTTTTCTTCCTTCTACATCTCAACTCCACTCTGTTGTATTCGATTCATTTTCCAGCATGTAACGTATGTACTTAATATGCTCTGAATAAAGTATTTTTAAAAATAACAAAACATAGCATTTTCGATGACTGTTTTTTTTCTCCTCTCTCTCTGTTTGTAAAGGTCAGTATTTATGGCTGAAAACGATGGTTGTCATTTTTATTTAAGATGTGCCCGAAGAAATTTTTAAAAGCTTAAGACAGCTGGACTGTTATCCATAACAAATTGACGATAAAAAACAAAAAACTATAATCGATTTTTTTCTACAAAATCGATTACTGTGGTGTTTAAAGTAAAATTTCTCAGCTGAGTTAAAGATATTCTAAGGTAATTATGTTGTTTTTCTTTATTAGCTAATTTTAAGTATGCAAAAAAATGTAAATTTTTTAGAAAAACCAAATCTACTGTTTATATATTATTTTATAAAGAAAAAAAATCTCTCATTATCTATGTAATTATTTTCTTTTTAAAAAAATTAATTTCGTTTAAGAAGCTTTCTCTTTCCGTTCCTTTAGAAAACTTCTTAAATGGGTTTTACTGTATATATATTTATACCAACAAATATATATATACGCACACACACATACATATGCATAAATAATGCTTATTGCCTGATTTCCCATTTAAGAAGTTTTAATGAGTTAGGCACTTGGAAAACTTCTTAAGCGGGTTTCACTGTATATGTATATATAAAGAGAGAGGGAGAGCCCAATCTAGTACGTTAGCGGTGCTCGCATGCATGTTGGCAGATTTCTAGAGCAGCCAATAGTATATCTCTGTATATACACATTGATACGGGAAGGCCAAATACTGCTTTGCACATAGACAGTTAATAGCCCAGAAATGGTCCAGTATATATATATATATATGTATATAAAATTAATTTATGACTCAAAGTATGTAATACAATTGTGTTGATTTTAAAATACCAACATACAATAAATACCTTTAATGAAATTTAGAGGTTGTTTACATATCATAAACAAAGTAAAATTAGTCAAATTTATCTACTAAATACATAAATAATCAAACATGAAAAAACTTTTAAATATCCAATATTATCATGACAGGAAATGAAATAATTTATGCTTTTCAAAAATTTACATTGAAACTAAATTCAAAACAGGCTTCAGAAAACAAACAAAATTAAAATTACTTTTATATAAAAATTCATGTCAAAATTTAGAAATATTCTCCAATGACAAACTACATAGGTAGACTAACAATTAATAACACCCACTTAATATTAAAAGATTGCTTTTAACACAACTATAAATTACATTTTAAAAAAAAACCTCAGTACACTAAACTATTCCAGTAAATATTTTTTGAGAAATAATTAAGCAAATTTAAATTATTCAATGGTAGAATGTAGGTGTCATCCAAACAAAAATAATCATTTTTTTTCCAAAGGAATTACAGTAGAACCTTGATTAACTGAGCTTCAATTAACCAAGGTTTCTGTTAATCGAGTCAATAAGGAAGTCTAATTTTTTTTCCTTTACAAAATGAGCTTGGAAAAAATTATACACATTTTAGTTCATTGTCCATGTTACATGCACTTCTTCCCCGCAAAAGCAGTCAATTTCTAAGAAATATTACACTCTTTTTAAATTTTTTTAGCTGTGAAACATAAGTTCTTATATGTTTATTTTTATCATTTAAAGAACGTTCTATTGTTTTTTACTTTAAAAGTTAGTTAAATTTGCAAGCACAGAAGGTTTTTATACATGGTTTCTATTAACCGAGATTTCCGATATCTGAGGTACTAGCGGTCCCAATTAGCTTAGATAATTCAGGTTCTACTGTAATAAAAGAGTTTTGAAAAAAAAAAGGGGGAGAAAAAACTGAAAGAATCTTACTTGTCCAATACGACTGGCCAAGTCTAATCTTATAACACCGGCAGCAGCAAGAACAATCGCAGAAAATGTTTCATCCTCATCTAATTTTCTAAACCTTGTGTTAAGATTTCCTCTCTAAATAACAGTTAAGAAAATGATACTACAAGATTTGATTTCCTTAAACTTACTACAAAACTATAGATGAATATCACAATGACATTTATTTACATCATGCCTTTTTAACTCAGACACAAATCAGATATTTGAGGAAAAAGAAGAGAAAAAAAGAAAAGTAAAGAATTATTAAAAATATTTTTATTTACAAAATGCCAAAAACAAGTACTTAAATATAAAACATACAAGAAACTAAATAATTTTTCATTAATATAAAAAGCATTCAAGTCTACTGTTCCAAAAAAGTTTAAAACAGATTAAAATCAGAAGTTTCCTTAATATCCTAATTAAAAAAAAAAAAAAAATGCAAACACTTTAATAATTTAAAGATGTATAGCAAATTTTTAAAAGGCATTAGTAAAATAAAATTTTCAATTTTGTGACTGCTAAATTTTTTAAACTACAGTAAAATCTATACTTTAATAATTTGTAAAACTAAAATAAATTTGGCAGATTTAATTGTAATAATGTTTAAATTAATCGTTCCAGATAAAAAATATTTACATTATCTAGTCATGAAATAGAAGTTTAAAAAAGAAACCCCTTAAAAAGTAATTAAAAATAAATAATTTGAATAGGCATTTAACAATGGCAAACATACAAAAATTTAGTACCATATGGGTGCAAAGAAATAAGTAAAAAGGATACAATACTATTAAATTTCAAATTTGGATAAAGTCTCTTCAATTGGGCAATTCTTCTTAGAGAACTAGTTCCAATAACACTAAAATACATTTGAAAAAAATATATATATTTAAGAAGTTGTCTTTAACAATGCAATTTTTAATAAAATTATTTCAATATATATACATACACACATAAAATCAACTCTTGATATTTCAACTACATTTACTGAAAAGTTTCTGTGAAGTCCCAAATTTATGCAAATGTAATGAGATTGGCATTTGTTCTCAATATTGCAACGTTACTCTGAAGTTTATCCCAATAATTTAGGAGCCCTTTTGTATAAAATTTTTTAGAGTAGCTTTTCTAAGACTTTTAAAATTTACTGCATTGTCTTTGATAATGAGAAAATTTTTCTGCATTACTAACACTGTAAAAAAAAATATATATATACATACATATATATATATATATATATATATATATATATATATATATATATAAATTTCAAAACACCAGATTTCAAGAAACAAGTATTTAGATATTGAAGGAAGATGCTCTGTTTAAGTGATTTGAAAAATTAAAATAACATTTTTTCTTTAAAATCAAACTTCAGTATATTTGAATATTTTTCAAATTTTTATATGACCAAATATCATATCAAATTTTATTTTTACATTATCAATCATACTAATTAAAAAAATTGTATAAAAGAAATCCAAATTTTATAACATTCAATTTTTATATATGGTTCATTTTATATTATTTTCAAGAAATCAAGTGAACAAACAGTGGAAAAAAATCAATGAAAAGTTATTCAACAATGAAAATGACATCAAACAAAGAAAAGTTACTTAATGACAATATATTTAAACTATTTACAATTGTTTCTTTTGTTGACATTTAATGTTACAGATTTAACTTCTTTAAAAAATTAAAATCAAATGTTTGTTGTAAATGTAATAATATTGCTTTGATATGTAAACCCACGAGTTTTCAATTGTTTTATTTGTTATTGATGTACGAAAATGTATGGCTATTTTTGTGACAGAGTAGACAAATACATTCAAACTTTGCATAACTATGTGGAATAATTAAAATTAATAACATGAAATCTGTGAGTTTGTTATACTTAAAATATCTATCGCTGTTCTTTATTTGTCCAATCAAATAGCACTGGGTATTGATATGTCCTCCAAGAACTGTGGTAGTCATTTCTTCTTGTTATAAACTGCAAAATTTTGATTGCAATCCAATAACATTGGTACTATTGGCCTCAATTTAGCAGAGCTAAAGAAAAGTTTGTTTCATTGCCACAAAAATGGAGCAAATAGACAGTTTAATGTTCTTGCCTTCAAACACTGTCAATTAGCCCTGGAAATTGGAAAAATTATCATAAATCTATTACTTCTAGGTTAAATCTAGAGAGTTGGCAGGTCTCTCTTTTATAATTAGAAAAAGAAAATAACACTTGATCAGTGCTGTACCGAGGTACTTTCCCACGATGGTCAGCACATGCATGCACAGCTGTGGGAGAAATTTCCAAGAAGAATTTAGGACTTCGATTGTGGACTTCGAGTTTAGGGACCCCCTGTACAGAAGGTATAGATCACGGAATGGTAGCATAACGGTCAAGCTCGCACAGATATGGAACCATGAGTTATGGGGGCAGGGGCTAAAAATAATGTCAGCTTTCACAAAAGGGGCTATTTTAACGAGCCCACTTGCACTCCCAAAGGGGGTCCATATGTGGGAAAATTTGACCAAACAAGCGATTGGCAAAGAAGAAAAAGGGGCGTTAAAACCGAGGTGAGGAGTTGGGAAAGAAAGTGAAGAAAAGGAGTGGAAGTCTGGATTCAAGAGTAGCTGGACATCGAAATCCCAAGCCCGGGTCACCAGCACCGACTCGTCCCGTGTGTCCAAACCAACACACTGCACGAGGAAAGTCCCTACCTGATCCTCTGTACTGACTGAAAGACCAACACATCACATGAAGAAAGTCCCTGACTGCTCCCCTGTGCCTGTACTGGAAGTAAAACATATTCAGAACGGCCATTTAGGCCTCTATTAGTAATTTAACATTGTGATTAAGGAATAATGCATAACTAATGGGAATTATAATAATTATGTTGTAAATATGAATATAAGACATAAATAATGGCTAGTTATGTTATAAGGTGATCAATGAGTGTATCAATTTGTAAATAGTGTACAGAACGTCTTAATCTCAATATAAGGTATTAAATTTTTACTGTGCTTTCCCTTTGTAAACAAACACTGGTATTAAAATTGTAAGTACATTCCAACAAGCGCATTATCTGAGAAATTTTAAACTACTTTGAGAATATGCATCACAAAAGTATAAAATGACAATATTTATGCTATTTGCCCTAATGTTTTAAACTAGGATATTTTAGATTTATATTAAATGAAACTTTAATTTTAATAATAATTATCATACCTTCCAGGAGGGAGTTCTTCTAAACTTTTATATTTCATGTCAGGTCTAAATATAACAACATCACAAGGATTTTCCCTCCTGTAATAAAATTCAATCATTTTTAGTACAAGAAATATGCATACATAATTTACATTAGGCATCGTAAAAAATATACTGAGAAATTTTCATAGATAATTTGTTGAAGAGGGAATGAAACTCATTGTCAGATTTTTATAATATTATTCTTCAAAAAATATTCATGTATACAACATTTCTATTTTTGTATTGTACTAGTTGTAAATATAAATAACATTGAAATTTATTATCCTCCTATTTCTTTAACCATTAAACAAACTATTTAGTCACCTTTATAGATATGCAAAAATGAGCTTATAAATAACCAAGCTAAACTCAACCAAAGCATTTTAATTTCAGCTCATTTACAATAATTTTTGACATAGATAAAGGCTTGCAACTGCTGAGGTACTTCCAAAAAGGTGAGAAAAGTGACAAATCTTGATTACAGATGCTATTATTAAGATTTTTCTATTTATTTTAACTCGAAATCAAATGATTCATGCAAGACATGATTTTAGTGTCAAATAAAAAAACGGTTAAAAATTTTGTTTAACACAACTAAACATTGCTTTTTATTCAAGAAAATCTGTAAATTAGATTTGAATACATACAATATATTGATTTTATAATCACAATTTTCTGCATATATTAACGATGTTTTGAGATATGTACATAGCGAGATTAGAGTATCTGAACAAAAATTGTGAAGTAAAAGAAAAAGAGAAATGTGTGCTTTGATGTAAGTTACTTTAATGTATTAAATGTACATTTCAGTACAAATGTACATTTTAGGATCTTCTTTACGGCTTTTTAAAATCACTCAATTCTGGAAACTGTAAAACTAATTACATTTTAACAAGAAAAATAAGATTAGAGCCTCACCTTTTTGGTCTTTTATTAAAATATTTTGTTATTAATTTAGATTTTCTTTTTTCAACAACAGAAAGAACCGGAAATCCAGGCATGGTCTGAAATAGCCCCATGGGGTACTTGGAAAGAGAGGTGGGTGCTGAGGGGTGATGTACTTGTAATTGCGTTCGCCAAGTTTTCCCCTCCCACCTGTAGCTGTCCAACCAACGATTCAATAATGTACTTATCCAAGGTCATCTACCAACCTACGAGAGCCACAGATGCAAAATAATACAGAAGGTTTCTATTCAGTCGTGTTGAGTGATCGTAGTGCTTGCGCTAAGAACAAAATACGGTTCAGTACATTGTCGGACCCCATGATACACCATGAAAAAAGTGACTTAAAGTGATCAATTGTAAAAAAAGTGACTAAAGGTGAGAAGAGTGATGGAATTGCACACCTGTAGATACTTCAGGATGAATGCTAGCTTAAAAATGCTAATTTTACTCATAAAAATTGAAAAAATACTGACAGATTTTTAAAAGTACTGACTAACTTTAGTACATTAAATTGACAAAATTCAATTTTTGTGCAACTACAGCCTTTTTAGTACCCATTATTTTGTAGTTATGCAAGTTGTAAGCTTACTTTGAAATCAATTTGATAAGTCAAGATCTAAGATTTGATGTGGTCAAGAAAGATAACACAGAAACACTCATGGAAAGGTGCAAGACATTTCTAATAATTTTCCCTCTTTTTTACATATACACTTTCAGACAAAATACAGTATATATTAAATATTATATGCAATAAAATTGTATCACAAAATTGTGTAATAAAAATTGCATATACATGTAATGATAAGCCTTGTATATTATTATAGGAAAGTTAAGATGTTATATAGCAACATACTAATAAATAGCAAAATTTAATAAACAGAAAAATATTAAATTTTCAGACGTAACAAACCATAAAAATCTGCATATACATTAGAAAATTGCACATTTCTTCTTTGTCCTCTTACCCCCCCACATACATTAAAAACATTTCACCAATATTTTTCAGTTGTTTGAACTCTACCCTTATTTCAAAACTACTTCAGAATAATAAAGCAAAATTAAAATATTCAAAACACAAATTCTTCAACAAATACTGACTAAATTTCTGAAAATGCTGTCTTTACTAATTATTTTTCAATTCTGAATACTTCATTAAATAACAAGTTTTGTGTATCACCTTAGACATTACCATGATATAAAGCAATACTCTTCAAATTTCAACAACAGATGTTTTAAAATTTAAAGATTAAGAGAACTGAGCATTGACAAAATTGAACTATCTTAATTGTTCCCTACTGACTCAAGAACATTTTTCATCAATTATAACTTGCATTTGGAAAATTCTTCCAACAATCCTATCTTTCATTTATTATAATATTCCTAATCATCATAAGAATTGGAAATTTTCTGCAGATTTTTATGATAATAAATTAAAAGTATAAGAAATTGTGACAGAACCAATATTTGATTAGGCAAATCCACTATGTAGTAATTCTCAATATATTGCTCACATAATTAATACAGAGCTCAATTTTTCACAAACTACGTTATAAATTTATAAAAGTATTTGATAGTGCAAAATATTTAAAAGATTTTTTTTTAATTAGACAGCAGCAAAATTTATATTATATAAACATTAAATAAAATGACATTATTTAAAATTTACTTATTAAAGACAGCAAAATTTTTTTATTCATCACAAAGATATAAAAAATTATGGTAAGAAAAAAAAACAGCTAAAAAATATACTTGCAAATTCCAGCAATCACCATTCCTGGGGGTAATGTCGTTGGAAGATCTTTCAGTGAATGAACAACAACATTGACATCTCCTTTTTCTAATGCAACTTCTAATTCTTTTGTAAAAAGACTTTTTTCACCTATCTAAATATACAGTTCATTTCATTATATACTTATATAAAGAACAGGAGGAAGAGATGATTCCAATTTTGTTGTTTAGTGTTTAGTAGCAAAAGTAATTGTAATAAATTGTTATAAATATCACACTTAAAACTATTTAAGTTTATCAAAATGCATGAGCTAAATGAATGGGAGAACATATCTCGTGGTACCTATGTCAATATTTTCAAAAAACTTATAAATTTCTATCTGTAATTAAATTTATACATACTTATCTACTATTTTTGTTATATTAACTAATTTTTTTAAAGCAAAAACTTATTTTAAAAAGTTTCTCTTCACTTGTGTAAAACTTACTTCTTTCATTGCAAAAATCATTTTCAATCTAGTTGCAATTAAACATACTGCAGCAACACATAAATTAAAAAGTTATTAATTCAGTTTATAGCTGAAGACATTGCAAGCACATATGATTATTCTAGTGAAATCAAATGCAAATACCAGTAGGCTGTTTGTTCTCATGGCTGTTTTCTCCCCTTGGCATGCCATACTCATTTTTGTTTGCGGATGTTGCCAAATTACTATTGTCACATTAAATAATGCGTTTCTACTTCCTTGAAAAGTACTCGCACCCTTTATCTTAATTTTTTTTTCTCCTTTCAATATTTACCAGAGAAGGTAGTATATTTGTTATTTAGTTTTACGTAGGTCACTTTTGCTAAAATTAGATTTATTTTGTATGTACAGTAACTGTAAACTTTAAGACTTGTTAATACTTATTTAAAGCTTTTATAAACCATAATCCCAGATCTTAATTCCTAATTTCCAATTACAGATCTTCTCATATTTCTAATATTTTGAAATGTTATGAGGAATTGTTTAAACATTTAAAATATATTTTTGTGAAATATTTTTCAATAAATTTGTTAATCTTTGTTATTTATTATTAAACGTACAGCAGCAACTACTAAGCAGTAATCTTTCAAAAATTGACTATAAATTTTTTCTTCTTATCAGAAATTAAGCTTTACTTAAGCAAAGCTTCTCTGCCTTCCATTTTTGCTATCATAGTCTCTCGCTATTTATAGGCATGTATTTGTGTTTAAAGTTTGTTTCTAGCCAATGCATGCATAGTTACAGTATTGTGACAACATAAACAAAACTTAATTGTATTTTTTCTTATCCCAGGAAAAATGAAATTAATAATTTTTTTCTACATTCATTATATGTAATAAAGTATTAGTTAATTTTTTTTCAATTAAACTCCTAAAATAAACACAAAAAGCTTATTCCAAACTCAATATCTATTAAATAAGATCATAAAGACATTATTATACTGATCATTAATACCAATTTTGATCATACTTATTGTAATTTTAATAAATGAAATTATTTTTATTTAAAAGGTCTTTAATTTTTAAAATCATTTGCAATCAACTACTGGAATAAATATACAATTAAAATACAATATCTAGGCAATGCCATATTCAATGGTTGCTAGATCAGTGCCAGCACCACCAAAGGATATTTATACATATTTTTATCAGTTTTGTAAATTAATGTTGAAATTAAAAACATTTTTCAATTGTTTATTTTCAAAATTTTCAATTTTATTTTCACAATACCAAAAACTACAAAAAGTCTCGGTCTAGCTATAAATCCATAAAAGTAAACCGTGAACCATACATTTTACAGATAATCTATAAAAGTTTGAAGATATGCAAATCTTCGTGTAAATGAAAACAAGAGACAACAGGTTCATAGTGGGGAGGTATATTTTCGTGTTTCATGTATATATCAATTTATTGATTTCTTTACTGCCTCAACCAAGGCTATACAGAAATATATATATAATATATAAATATATATATCGGGTTCCCACTGTTTTTCTAGAAAAAAAAATTAAAGACTAGAGCAACATTTTATAAGGACCTACTTGAAATACACGGCATAACAACATAAACCCTATTTCCTGAGGAACCTATTTTATTGATTATGAACCAGACAAGGCATGTTCCATAAATGCCCTACAATATTTCAGAAGTTTTTTAAAATGCCTCAAAATTAGTAATAAGATATATCTATTTGACAAAAACTAATTTTGAAAAATGGACATCTAAAGCTTTTTGAGTGATCACACTAGAAATAAATTGTGAATAAAATACAATATTATAAACGGTATTTTTTAGGGTTTAAAAATGACTCTGATATATATATATATATATATATATATATATATATATATATATATATATATGTTTGTATATACTAGCTGATTATACCTGACGTTGCCTGGGAAAGAAGAAAGTTTTAGATTTTGCTATTACATTCAATGCAAGGAAAATGAAACTTCCATAAGTAACTGAAATATCTACAAACTTCCCATCCTCCATTTAATTAAAATGTGCAGGACTGTTAGCTATTAGGAAAGGGACTTTATTCTTTAAATCTTTTCAGTATGGGAAGATTATTTATTGGTGAAATAATAAGTAACTAAGAAAAAACTGACCCATAAGAAAACTGACAGGAAATCACGTGATGACGGTGGATCATGTTGATGGAGAAATGGATCGCATTTGAATTTAAAAATTAAGGAGTTTTTAAGGACCTTTAACAAAAATTAAGTAGTTTTAAGGGCTTTTAAAAATAAAAGCTAAAATTAAGGAGTTCTTAAGGACTTCTAAGGACTGCAGGAACCCTGTATATAATCATATAATAATATAAAATAGTTTTGTTTATATACAGAGAATTATTTAAAAAATGAATCAGAAAAACAACTATAAAGAAAAAAATTATAATAAACAAATGTTGTTTCACATCATTTGCTTAAATTAATGTTATAACTTACTTTAGATAAAGCAACATCCAGAATTTTATCTCCTGTGGTACTCATTGTTATAATTTCATAAGATAAGTCTGCCTGTTCTTTTTTTAACAATTCTACAACATAGTTTGATTGAAATAATGCTAACTGAAAAAGAAAAAAAAATTTAATTTAGATAATAAAGAAATACGAGGCACATCCAGAAAGTGAGTTTCCCAATGTTTTTCCCTTTAAAGTGAATGTAATTAGCTGTGTCAACTGCGTGTGCATAACAGATCTATGACGTATTAAACATTGGCCAGCTGGACAAGTCCAAGCAGCAGTCAATACATTGGCATCCTAGTGGATCTTTGGTCAGGACCCAATTCAAACAGACGCTGTCATTACGGAAAGGGGTGTGGTTTCATTCACAGGCGGCAGAGTTCTACGCAGACGTATACAAAAGTGGATCTCACAATACGACAAGTGTCTCAATTAGGCTGGTGGCTATGGTAAAAAATAGCTGAAACATGGCTGTACTTGTTGCCAATAAATATGTCCGTTAGAGTGTGAGTTCTTTTTTTTTCTTTTAAATAGGGAAACTTACTTTCTGGATGCGCCTCGTAAATTAGCAAAACAAGACTGACACATTGTCTAATTTCCAATTACTTAGAATAAAATAAAGAAAAAAACTAAACTAAACTTTCCAATGCTACTGCCTAACGTGGGTACTGTGGCCTAAGGTGCTAATTTCTGATTTGAGACCAAGAGCCCTGGAGTGTGAAGCAAATGCCCCGGTTAGGTTGTCAACCTTAGACAGAACCCCCAGTTTTAGTTCCCAAGCATGCTTGGTCTTCAGTTTGTCTATCCACTGAAGGGATGAAATGTTGAGCCAACCTTGCCCAAGAATTAAAGATAACATTTATATTACTCTCACACCATGCTTCAAATTTTTTTTGCTCAATAAGAAGAGAAATGTTAGCTATTAACAGAAATCTAACCATATTTTTACTTTGGAATCTGTAAATGTGAATTTTACATAATTTGCTAAATGAAAAAGTGATAACTATAAAGATCATTTTGTGCATAAAAGACCAAATTAATCTCACCTTATTTTCTAACTATTTATGAGATACCATAAAAAGCAGGAAAATGGCTCCCAATCTGACATGATCACCCAAAACCCAATTTTGTAAGATTTCAAAAAGAAATTAACACAAAACTATAACAATTGTATGCATGGAACAGAAATATTTTATACAATATTTTAGATTATCTGTATTGAATGGTAAGCTACAAGTTCTAAAAAATTGGAAAAGTTCAAAATTTATAATTAGTGATTCTGTGAACTATTCTCCTAGCTACAGTTAAATTTATCAAAAACTTGGCTAGTTTATATTTCAGTCAGACAGCAGGATACTAAATTATTTAGGTTGAATGATACAATAAAAGAACTTTATAAATTACTATCACATATATACATATTTAATTTTATATTCTGCATATTTGCACTTTATCTAAGTCAGGGTTGGAAAAAAAAAAATCATGATTTTTTTAAAAAATCAAAAAAATCAGATTTATTTGATTTAAATTGGATTTTTTTCATTTTTCTCTGAATACTAATTTTAATTGTTTTTTTATGTTTTTTGCTATATACATACAATAGTTTGTGATAAGAAGTACCATCTTATCTATCTAGTATATTCTATATAGATTACCTAAAATTAAATGTATAAATTTTAATCTAAATACATTCCATTATTTTGTAATTGGATAGGGCAAATTAAATAAGATGTCAATTTAAAGAACAAATTAAATATTATTTTAATGCAAACTATTTATTAAAAAAAAAATCACAATTATATCAATATTTTTTAAGCACCGAATTATGGATTTAATTGTTTTAATAAAAACACTCGCTTTGATGCTTTATCCACAAAGGCTAGAATGAACAATACCAAAGATTATTAAATTTATTATAGAAATATTACAGAACTGTAAGTCCAGAGAATAATTAAGTCTAATAATTTATTAGATCTAATAAATTATTAGATTTAATTATCCTGTAAAGCATCAATATTCAATATGTACATGTATGGATAGACACCAATTTATATATGTTACCAAACAATCATCAAAAATATATTCAAAATGTTTTTGAAAATGCATACATACTTGACTTTTTCTGGATCCTACTTTCACAGTCTCTTCATATTTTTCATTGGTGTTTACATGCTTTAAAAATAATAATAATAATTCAGTTGTAAGGTATTATAAATTAAAATAAGCAAATTTAAGAGAGCAAGCTAAAGATCTTACTTTTGCTGACCCATTTTCTACTTTCATTTTCTTTGAACGAGGTTCTTCAACACAATTCATTTTTTAGAATTTTGAGAGCAAACTATTTCAAAATAAGTAGCAATACTATAAAAATAAAAGCAATTAATATAAATGCATATAAATAATGCTCATATGCTGCAGTACTTTTGTCAGCAATTGGAAGAGTTTAAATGCTAAATTATTCTTTACAGTTCACAACACTACATTCGAATGCTTATTTTATAACTCAACCATAATGAAATTGGTTGTAGAATGAGAAAGAAAAGTTTTCACTTTGTAACAACACTGTTTTTAAAAGTGTAGTTTATTTAAAAACATTTTAATTAATAAGCCACAGCAGTTGGTAATGCAGAAATGTCACAGATGATTTATTCATCTGAAGGAAAAATTATTTTAGTATATAGTATTTTAGTGATTGTCCGTAATCTAACAAGCATTTAGGATAAATCCCGGCTGCTCAATCAACACAGTGTGCGTGCTTATCAGGTCAACGCCTCATTTGTTACCGATAGCAACCAAATCTAGACGCTGCAGTTCCAGTTTACCATTAGAGATATGTGAGATACTCAAATTTTGGATGGCCTTCATCAGAATTATGGTGTGGTTGTTTAATTCCAATTATTTCATCTTAAGGCTGAAAAACACAAAATATAGTTATATTTCATAAACATTGACACGTGTAATAGAGCACAACAACAAATACAATAGCATCGGAAAATCACCGCTATTAAATAACAAACTAACATATAAACCATGGAGTTTAAATACATGAACAGGGTATGGCAAATCTCGCATCTACTGACTACTGGTGTACAAGCTTTTATAAAAAGGGAAATTCTCTACTTCTTTATAAAATAATGCATATGAAGTATTATTGAAATTAATTAGTAATACATCAATACTATCATCAATTGATTTACAATCTATTTTCTTGAAGGGAAATCCTTTTCCATCAACCTTCTCCTGATACCCAGAAGGTTGATAATACGAATAACATCAAATATAAAAGAGAAAAGAAAATGACTGAAAATAAAATAGAAATATTTTTAAATGCTTTAAACTTACTAGATAGTCTTTTATTATCGAAACTTTAAAATAAAAATAAAAATGAACTCTTTATTCTCTTTCTTTTACTGGCAACATTCGATAATATAGAAAAATAATTCGTCTGCAAATATTTTTTGGGTTTCGCACTTTCTTTGATTTCTCACGTGATGAAAAGATTATTTTTTCATTTTATCTCAATTTGTTATCATGTTATAGATGTTTATGTAGCTTCTAAACAATTTGTTTAAATTTCAAATTAAACATCTGCTATGTACAGCCAATTTTTAATATTTTACTTTGGGTATTTACTATCTGTAGTTTATGGTTTTCATGAGGAAAATGTGATATATAAATCTGCTGCTAAATTTTCCTTGAATGGTGCTTGGTTGGCACACAATAGCAATGGTAGTAAGTAAAAACTTATGTATAATTAATGACATAACGGTTTCTTACCATTGTGTACGTAGAATAATCCAATTTCTCTTTCAAAAGAATGTATTGTTTACATGGTCTGTAATCCAATTAGATTATAAATGTAAATATAGGAACGTTTAGACTGACTAGATGGTCGATTCGACGTAGGATGGTAGATTCGACAATTACATTGATAATTTTATCTTCCAGCTTCTTGAAGCATTGGCGAATATTTCTTGTATTATTGGGGAAACTTGCAGATTTGAAAAATTCAAATGAAATAAAATGGTTTAAACCTATTATTAAATGATTAATGATGATTTTACTTATTCTGTCGTACAATAAATTGTAGTAATGAAAATGGACTATTATTTCAATAAGTATTGTTTCTAATAATTTGTATATATTGTATATAAGTATTGTTTTTGGTAACTTTATTACTTGATTCAAAATAGAATTCATCAGATGAATATGAATCGGTTTGTAATGACAAGAATTTTTTTGTGTTATAACCTCTAGAAAATATTTATTGTAATTTGACATAATCCTTAAACTTTTTATTAATTTTTAAAAATTCTTTGAAAATTCATGTTTATTTAAATAATTTATAGCATGAATGTCAGAAATAATACCTAGAGAAAATTTTGTCTAAATGTTTCCTGTTACAATTTTTTTTAACATAGTAGGAATATAAAAATATTATGTTATTATTATAGAAGAGCAAAATTCAGAAATTGTGGTTGAAATCAACTTAATCTTTTTCTTTTTTTGTTCCTCCAATTTTCTTTTTCATATTTAGATTTTTGAATCTTTGTGTTTGTGCATAATCTAGTTTATATCTCTTTCTATTTCCTGTAAAATATCACTTATAGTATGGAATTTTTATTTGTACTAATACTTATTTAGATATATGCAAAAGTGATTGATTTATATGATTAAAGTTTATAAATGTGTTATTAAAGAAAATTCAAATATCTGTAAACAACTATTCATTCTAGTGTTTTTATTTATTTATTTATTTATTTTAGTTTTAATAAAAATCATTTGTAAGTCAAAAAATAAACTAAATAGAATTTGATTTAGTTGAAAAAAATTGATATTTTGTTATGTTTAGCAAAAACATTAAAAATTTAAAGCATTGATATTATTATTATTATTTTATTTTTTAATTCAAATATTGTTAATATGAAAATAACGAATAATAAAATTTATGGAAAGATAATTTTATTAAAATATCCCTTTAAAATAATAAAAGCTTCTTTGCTTGGCTACCATAAGTATTTCCAGTAGAATAATATTAAACAGCTTTGATATACTACCCCATTGGCAATTTTATAGTCAAGTAATATGTTTTTAATATTGTATGAATTACGTGGACAAAAATTTAATTTTACAATATATAAATTGAAAAAATAATGTAAAGAAAATAGTTTGAATTTTGTAGATCCAGAAGTTATATATTAATTTATATGGAAATTTTTAATTAAATTCAATTTACATCCGTTATAATTTCTAAAATTAGATGTAAGAACATGTCAAACATAAAATGTTGCAAATGGGGTTCTATATTAAAGCTGTACCATTTAAAAGCTCTCTTTTAAAAATATACGTTTAGATTATTTCAAATTTTTAGGTATTACTGTCAAAGCCACAGTTCCTGGTTCTATATATACTGATTTACAAAGAGGCGGCATCATTGCAGACCCTTATTATGGAAATAATGACATTTTGTACCAATGGATAGGAAGGGATAAGTGGACCTTTACAAAAAAATTTAATGGTAAATAGGATATTTTATAATTGGATATATGTTAAGACTTGTTAGTTTCTGAACTAATTGCTATTTCTTTTTAAAAACAATAGCTGAATGCCATCTGTTGCAAAAGAAGCGAGTATTACTAATTGCACATGGCCTTGATACCATCAGCCAAATATATCTGAATAACAAGTTGATTGGCTATACAGATAATATGTTTATTCGTTACCAGTTTGATATAAAACCCACACTTCAGGTGAGTGTTTAAGTTTATATTATTTATTAACTATAATGAATACATAAATCTTATCCATTTCTTTTTTTTTTATATATATATAACATACCCTATCGAAAAATTCAGTGAGAGCCAATATTAATAATATGTTAATATGTCGGTCATTTTTACATAGTATCTCCAAAAAGTTCATAACAATGTAACATAACTATCTGCTCCCATTTTTATAATTTTTCTTTATAATTATGCCCCAAAGGTTTCTTGTAAGTTTTATCTGTAATATCTACACTTACAAATACAAATGCAGTGATTCTCAAAGAGTGTGCCATAAGATTTTCAATAAATAATTGATGTCACTTGGTATTGCGTTATTAGTAGGAAATTTTCTGTTTATCATAGGGCATTTTATTGTTCACTGTATACTAGCATTTTAAGCAAACTCCTTATTTTGTCCGTGCTGATAGATGGTCGAATGCGTAAAATACTGCTCTTTGATACTGAAGTTTTTGGATTCCAATTCCACTCTGGCATAGATGTTCAGAGTTGGTGCAGACTGGCCCTTGTCTATCAAAAAAAGTAGAATGTATCCGTTGCAGTAAAATCTTATAATTTACTCAAATTTTGATAAGTTTTAAAAAATTGTGCAATGAATCCATTGAAATTATTTTGGGAAGGTCGAGCCCCCCACCCCCACAAGCAAAGGAGTAATGGGTTCGAAGTTTATAGTTAACAATTATTACTTTTTTTTCTAATACAGTGCCGCTTACTTCTTATAGCATTTGACTCTACCAAGCCACAGATAATTGATGACCATTTTAGTAAGTACTGTATAGATAGCTATACATAACAGTTTGCGTATCTAAGGGTAAATATTCTATTTCAAGATTTACTCTTCATTAAAAGCAGGTAAAGATGAATTATGTGTCGATACATTTTTTAAGCTGATGACTCAGTGATCTCGTTTCACAGAACTTCCTGGGCCTAGCCCTCTAGTTCTGAGCTACATAGGGGTTATACAAACAACATATGACAATGATCTGGCTACTACATGGACAAGAGGATAAAAGTAAAGGCAATGGATGCTTGAGTTTGGGCGACAATTAAATAGAGTAAAAGTAAAGCTTAAAGTAAATACTAGGATTAAAGTACTTAAGAGTACTAGGAGCTCAGACAAGTCCAAGCTATTAAGCTGATGAAAAAATAGTATAACTTAAGATTATGAATATTCTTTGAAAACTGTAAGTTCCTAAAATATATTCAATGACAGTTTTCTGTTACAGTTTTTTTTTATCTTAAAATATCAGACTGTTTACTACCTATTATAGATAGCATGAGGTTTGAAAAAAGTTTATAATGGCAAACATTTCAATTAAATTTTTAAAATAGCATATAATTTTGCTATTTTAAACACTTAAAATAAGCAAAAACTAACAAAGATAATAATAAAAATATTAACAATTTTAGTAACAGAAACGTAGGATATTAATTTTGAAATTGTCAACAACGTAAATAAAATATTAGAAAAGGTGCAAAAATTGTCCCAGTTCTTTTCATGAAATTTAATTTTAAAAACTTAAAACAGAAAAAATAAAAAAAATATAATAAAAATTGACAATTAAAGTAATAAAAATAGAAAATTAATTTAAAATATTATCAAAAACGTAAATAAAACATTAGAAAGGATGCAAAAACTGCCGAAAATCATTCATGATTACTTGAATGATTTTAGTTTATATTTTATTCAATAGATGGCGCCAATGAACCAAGTAATTTCACCCCTGAAACTATAGCACAAAAACTGGCTATCCCGATCCATTCGAATTCAGCTCATTCGAATTCTGTTTCGTTTGAACGTCAAACTGTTAAGATGCATCACGTACCTCGTAATATATCAAGTCAAATGTAGATACTTACTGTAAGATTCAAATGTTGTGATCTTCATACCGTCAAAGATGCCTTCAAATTTCAGTTCGACTTTCGTTCGATTTCAGTTCAAATTTCAGTATGGAATTCCACTTCGTCACGCCTGCATTCTTAGCCGGTATAGTTTTAAAAGTGTATTTATAAGTGTGAACATAAAAAGGGCAGGCGCCCTTTTTATAGCTTGTGTCTTCATAACTTCATGTTTTTATTTCACCCTTCATTCAGACCTGGAAAGTCAACTAAGCAAAAATAGATTGAAACTCGGAGCGATAAGATTATTGAAAAGATTTAAAACTTTAAAGATAACTGTTGATTAGGGGAAGACATCGGTGTAAATAATATTATAAATTCTCGTTAGTCCATCTAATCCTTTACAAAGCTTTTTAAAAATAGTTAAAATCTCAGACAAAAAAAAAAAAAAAAAAGATAGATAAGGAAAGAGGAATTCAGCACCTCTGCGCAAATGACATACAAAATTGTCCATCAGTGTAAATAGTAGCTCTGTCTGCGACGGTAAAAAAATGTGTATAAAATTTACAGTCGGAATCGACAAATGCGTTTTTAAAATTGAAACTGGAAACAGTTAAAAGCAGATTATGAAAATAAGAAGCTAAAATATCGGATTCGATAAAATGAAACGTAGATATTTTAAAATATTTCTGTAGATATATGTCGTAAGACGGAGTATACGTAGAGTTGTGAACAGTGAAAAAAAAAACGGGTTTTTTTTTGGGAAGGGAATTTTGAAAATTTCCAAAACGTGGGAATTTTGAAGTCGCCAATTCCTATGAGACAATGAGAACCACCATTTTGTTTCTGTCTTTGTTGTACACCTCAAAAGTTGATATTTTCACAAAATTTAACTATTATGTGATATGAAAAAAATTTGAATAATTGGGATTCACTAACTCTATTTGACAAGGTATCATGTTTAGCATGAAAGTATGAGTTTTTTTCAATTGCAGTTACGCCTAGGAATAAACGACCCACTCTTCTATTGCAACTGTAACAAACAGTAACGCAAAAACAAAAACTGGATCGCGTAAACACAATGACATGTCTGACACGAGCTTTTCACTTTTCGCCAGAAAGAATCATCCCGTGTGTGATACGAGGTTCTCATTTTAGGCGCAGCAGTACGATCACGTCTCTCATACGTTGTTTTAAGACAAAGGGTTTAACTAGATTATTGATGAATTCTCGATTATCCGAAATGGGTTCTGTCCCAATTATTTCGGATAATCGAGGTTCTACTGTATAGAGATAACGTTAAATTTTTGTACAGCGGATCGGCAAAACCTTTCGTAGCCAAAGCAGGTTTTTTTAACATGTTTTTACACGGCTAGTCAGATAGCACTTACACTTACGTGGAACATTTTCTTCTAAACGAAATGATCTTCTAGAATTTCGGGAGAGGACGGGTCCCCCAAATCCCTCCCTTGCCTACGGCCTTGGTAATATGATACAGTAGAACCTCGGTATAACGACCCCTTTGGGACCAATATCATATAGTCGTTGTAACGAATTGGAAAAATAATAAAAAAAAATTTGAGAAAAGAAATGATACATCAGAACATACATAGAGAACACTTATAATTATTTGTATTTCGATTACTGAATTTAAAAAAAAAAAAAAAAAAAAAAAAAAAAAAAGTTTGATGGACGCTCGTTTCGAGTTCATTTGGGAATCTTTCATTATCACTGATTCCATATCCGTTAGATTTCGAAGGAAATCTTCAGAATTCAATTGTCCTTCCAAATATGGACGCAAAGCATTGATTGCATCGAAGGCTTCTTTTTCGTTCACTTTTTCAAAAGCTTGGACGATTTCTTCTCCGTCGTCGGAATCGCAGATTTCTTCGTTTCCGATAATACGGGCCATAAAATCGTCCTCATTCCAATTTTCTCCGCAACACTGTTTCGTCTACCGCAACAAACTCATCAAAAGGTAATTGAAGATCCCGAAATTTGGCACTGAGGAGCTGTGTAATTTCCTTAGTGTCATCTACAGGAGCACCGGGCCATAAAGGTTCCGGCAACGGTCGGAATTCAGCTGACTGATTTCCCAACTCTTTCTGACCTCACTTGCTCATGAGTTCTGCGGACTAAAATGGGCGGTCGCTCTAACGAAAAATAATACGCTTGAGGATCGTTGTAATGATTCAAAATGAACATTATTCCCGTGGTAAAATAATTGGGACTTTTTAAGAGGGTCGTTAAAAAGAGGTTCTACTGTATATAAAAGATAGTGAGAGGCGCCCGAGGCACGCTAGACCCCTCTTGGTCCCCCATCGCTGTGTTAAAGTCTTTTACAGAATGCAGGGAGGGCATTGATTGGTATGACGAATGAAAGGCTATCTTTTATGGGAGGAAGGGACGGTATGATTGTCTGTGTTTTTTCAGCAGTCCACATTTGACGGAAGGACGCACAGTAGAAAAGCACTTTAAGCGATATCTTATTAGATGATAGGTTCTTCAACAGATTTGCATCCGTGGAAGAGTTAAGAAAAGACTTTGTTATGATGCAGCGGATTTTTACCCCATTTACAATGTTAGTCCAAGGGTACACGATAAAAGGAAAAATAACAAGAGAGGGAAAAAAGAAGCCGTTATCCTCGGACTATCTCTCAGTTTCATTTACAGCAGCGCAGGACGATGGCCGAATACACTGTCTACCAATAAGTATTTGGACACCTATGCAAATGACGCTATCTGCGGTCCTGAGGTACGTCACGGCCTCCGCCGGTATACATCGTGTAGGAAACAGCATCGTCATGAGTCGCATGCCAGACGCCGCGATATAATTATAGGGTATCACAAACGTGGCCGATCCTTAATGGACATATCTAGCGATCTAAAGTACCCCAAATCGAAAGTGGCCTACGTGATTAAGAAGTGGAAATTGTCGGAATGTTCCCCGAGTCGGCAGACCGACGAAACGGGGAGATAGAGAACGACGAGTGCTGTCCAGAGAAATTCGGAAGAACCGCACCCAACCGATGGCTTTGTCGTCCGCGAGGAGTTTCGACAGGCATCCGGGAGTATTGTTTCAATGAATACCATCCGTAAGGGAGCACATCTGCTTGGTTTTCATGGTCGTGCTGCTGCCCATAAGCCGTTGATCACAAAGTCCGACCGCGCCCGCAGCTCGGTTAATGGGGTGCAAAGCACATCGAAATGGTAGAAACGGGTTCTTCGGAGCGACGAATCAAGGTTCACTCTTTACCGTTCGGATGGCTGGGTCTGGCGTCTGCCTGGAGAACGTCACCTGCCAGAATGCATTGTGCCAACAGTCCAGTTCGGGGGAGGTGGAATTATGGTCTGGGGGTGTTTCTCCTGGTATGGACTCGGATCCTTGGTCCCCATTCATAGTAAGCTCAACGCCCGTGCCTACTATTTTGGATGACAATGTGCATCCTACATTGTAGCAGTTTTATGGGCAGGACCCCTGTTACTTTCAGGGCGACAATGCCAGTTGTCATGTTTCGAGTTTAACCAAGGCTTGGTAGGTGTCATATTTATAGATTTCTAATTTATAAGGTAAGTTCAATAAAATTACCAGAGCATAATGACTACCAAGCTACATGTCAACAACATTTTATTCTACACTCTTCAGTTACGGTTACATACTCAACAGTTATCGATATGAAAAGGAAGCACAGGTATCGATATATGACAGTAGGGTGCCAATGGAGTTCATCGAATGGACTAGCCTGCCAAGAGCCCAGACCTGAACCCTGTCGAGAACCTCTGGGACGAAGTTGTATTTCCGAATTAAGGAGTGCACTACCAGTCCAAAATCGGTGAAGGAACTTGTCTGTCTACTCCAAGCCGTGTGGAAGAGAATACGACTAGCCGTAATGCAAAGACTTATGGGTTCACGGTGTGATTGGCTCTCGTGGAGGCTCTGCGAACTATTGATTTTGAATAAAGTTAGTTTGTCTTTTGTATCACAGGTGTCCAAATACTTATTGGTAGGCAGTGTATCATACTTAAATAACAGATTTTGTTTCAACTTTCCCACCCAATTTGGTCCATGTTACTGAATAGCCATTGAGAACCTTTTAAGTTTACTAAGCTAAAAAAAGTATGTACTGTGTTTATCTTTGGAAATGATGCAACAATCCACCACAAGTGTTTCTTAGCTGCTGCTGACCTACGAGAGTTCCGTGAGGGTTCAATCCAAGCGAAGGAGCAACCTGAGGAAGAATGTAGATAGATCAGATGCACGACACACCTAATTATC
>CM063501.1:3127361-3166407 GCA_032207245.1 Pardosa pseudoannulata
GTAATAGGATTTAATAGTATTATTCTACAAGATATAACTGTAAATATTAATGAAACTGGTAAGTAAATTCTAGAATATTAAAAAATGTTACGTAAATTTTACCTAATAATTAAGAAAAAAATAATTTAGGGAAAAGTCTTTGAGTTTTACTTAAAAAATATTTTTTTAAGCCTAGAGCAGAAAGCCTAGAAAATTATCAAATGAATATTCTGAGAAATTAAAATATTATATTTCAAAGAAGGCTGAGGAATAATACTTTTTATTTTTTGATTTAATTTAAAAAACCTTTGAGTTCTAGATAATTTTATGTAATATATGCTTTTAATGCATTTGAAAAACATGCTCTTTTCCATTTCAGAATTTAAAGTGAAGAGAACATTTCAAACTATTCGTATTACTCTGTTTATGGATGTGGCATCATCTGAATCAGTCAAAGGAAATCTTCAAATATATATTAATGAAACAGTACTGTATGATTCAAAAGTGGTTATAAGGCCTAATGCCAATTTAACTGCATCACACACATTAATCTTAAGTCTTCCACAGGTAATTTTAAATTATATGTTAAATGAATAATATATATATATATATATATATATATATATATATATATATATATATATATATATATATATATATATATATATATATATATGTATATATGTCTGTGTGTGTGAGTGAGAGAGAGAGATGGGCCTATTGACTTGGTTACAAAAAGTAGTTTTAAATAAGTAATGGCTAATCAATGTACTAAGAACCCAAAAATAGTGTTTAGGATTATAATTTTACATATTGAAATTATATATTTGAGATATATAGTTCTGATAAATTAAGGGTCATTTCGCTTAAATTAACTTTATAAAACTGTGTGATGCAAATAGATATATGCATTATCATTGTTTTCTTTTTTTTTTAATTCAATCCAATACTTGTCAACTATTTATGCTTTCAAAAATTAATTACTTATAAGTACTAGGTTAAATTAGTGTTTCAAATCTTCAAATTGAATTGAAAAGATAATAATATTTCACTGATATGCTGTTATTTTCTTATATTATCCAAATTTGTTTTTCTTGGTACTATGTTCTAAATTGTCTAGCCTCATTTTAATTTAAACATTTTTGGGAGTTTTCTGCAACAAATAGGGTTATTTTCATATTAACTTTTCCACACTTTATTTTTGTTTCTTATGTGTGACATTTTTTTCTTCAAAGGATTATAATATCAAATTATGGTGGCCTAATGGAATGGGAGATCAGCCTTTATATGCAATAAAAGTCGTATTTTCTTCAGTTGATGAAATAGCTCAGAAAGTTGTGATGTTTGGTTTTAGAACTGTTGAACTAGTTCAAGAACCAATAAAAAACTCTACAGGTAATGTATTGTTTTTGTCTTGTTTTTACATTTTTAAACTTTTAAAACTCATTGTTAGCATTATAAATTTAACCTGTTATTATGTATAGTTTATCTGCTTTTATTTTTCAACAAGTATCATTTACAATTTGAGTTGTAATTATCATTGTTCAGAAAAAGTTTGTTTTTAATGCTACAAAATAATTTATGTTATTCTGAATTTGAATAATTATTTTTTAAGACATATAGAATTGTTTTATTACAGATGCTAAAAAATGGCATAATTTTATTCTGTTTCATTTGCTTAATAACTTTTATTGTATAATATTGAATTATGCCATTTCTTTTTCTAAAACTTTGTAAGAAAATCATTTTTTGTAGTAATTACTAAATTGATTTAGATATTAAAACCAGTTGAATAGGATTCTTGGCTTTCATATATTTATGCAGTCTGTATTAGGTGCATTTTTACGAACTATATTTGGATGTAGTATTTTTTATACCTGACTCAGAGTGTCATGCTCATAAAGAGGAATAAACCTAAGAATATATTTTACAGTTGATAAAATTTTAGAATATATTATATTGGCCTGATCCATTTTTCTTTTGTTTTGGGCCCTAACTAAAAAAATGTTACCCTACCCTGGCACAAGCAATTTCTACACAATATTGAAATGCTTTTCATATTTACTTAATACTTTCTGTTAAAATGTGATTATTTACTCCAAGTTTTGGTTTATTTTTAAAAAATATCTGAAATACAAAGCTCAGGGAACTAAGAATATTATTGTAAAGTAATCTGGTGATTTAGAAAAGCTTTAAAAGTTTATAAGAACCACAAAATTGCAAAACTAGATATATTTTTAAGTTGTTTAACTTATGCCCTTTTATGTTATTTTTTGGTTAGTATGTATCATTATGTGTGTATAAGCAAATAGTATAAATCAGAGATGGACAAACATTTTCAGCCGTGGGTCAAAAATCGAAAGAAAATAAGTTTGGTGGGCCAAGATAAATTTTTCTAAAATTTTAAAAACAATATACAATTACCTAACAGTTTAAATATGTTTAAGAGAGGAATGAAATTGTGATTTCATTTTTTAAAAGTTCCTCATATTGAGGTTTGAAGCAAGATGGACTGATTTTAAGGAATGAGGCTAAATGCTCGTCTGTCGGTCTACTTCTGAAATGATTCTTTCTAAGGTTCAAAGTTGAAAACACTTGTTCGCATATAAGAAGAAGCAAGTAGACCGTCGATCTTCTGGGCGCGAGATAATCAATTTGGGATATAATATTCAAGCAAAGTAGAAAAGGAGATGGATATATAATGTATAAATATATATTTATTTTCATTTGCCTTGGACCATTAACTTAAATTCTATCCGCAGGCTGGATAAAATCTTCTGGGGGGCTGGAGTTTGCCCATCCCTAGTATAAATGAAGTTGAAGGTATACAATAGATAAATCTCATTTAACGGAATTTACATATTAATTATCTATGCTTAAGTAATCATTTCACTTTCTGTTTCTACTTTTATTTTTTTCAGGTTTGAGTTTTTACTTTCGTGTGAATGGCATTCCTTTTTTTGCCAAGGGCTCTAACTGGATACCGGCCGATAGCTTTTTAGAAAGAGTCACTCCCCAGTACGTGGAAGATCTCCTCCTCTCCGCCAAAAAAGCCCACATGAATATGCTGAGAGTGTGGGGGGGTGGAGCCTATGAATCAGACCTATTTTATCAGCTGGCAGATAAATTAGGACTATTCATTTGGCAAGATATGATGTTTGCTTGCGCTCTCTATCCTGTCGATCAGAGCTTTCTCAATTCGGTCTCTTTGGAAGTGACACAACAGGTAAACTATTAAATTTTGTATCCAAAATGAATAATCACGATAATTTTTATACAATATACAAGTTGTTTGTGTTAACAGGGCCTGACTAAGATACTTTTGTGCCCAGGGCACAATTTAATTTTTGTGCCCTCCAGCCCCATTGCAAATTTATAGCTACAAGTTATTATCATCGTTACAGTCATATAAAAATTATAACATTAAATTAGCAAGAAATGAGCATTAAAGTCATGTTCAAAATCAAAAACACCCAATTTTCATTTTCCGTCATCATTATTATCTCTGTTTAGGCATGCCAAAAAGGAAGAACTTTTAAGGACCTAGAGTGACCCACTTTTTTTTATTTTTACCTTGTCACACTTACAAGCTCTGTGGGGCTGAAAATAAATATTAATAATAGAATTAAAAATAATTTAAACGGATGAGACGATTGAATGATTTATAGTGGTACATTGCTACTAATATGTGTTATAAATAGGCAATAACCCATAGGATGAAAAGAGCCCCAGGTTCGTCGAGGGAATTCCTTATCAGGTAAATAACAGTAAAATGAAAGTAACAATAGAGTTCACGACAAACACAATTACCTCGTACAATAATTTATTAAAACTTAACGATGGTAGCATAAGTTTGCAATTTTTCCTTCACTTAATATGTGTTTCAAGCCCAGGGTACATGCCTCAAGTGCCCTTGCGATAATCAGGTCCTGTCGTAATTGATAGAACTGCACAGGTTGAAATAGCAACATTTTCAGTTTGGGACTCCTTTCACGTTGCACAATAAGTGGATTTGTCAACCGATTAAAGGGAACCCAACTTATATAAATCTGTAGAAAATGTTTCAATGAAACACTATCTTTAGTATTAAAAGGAAACAAACTGACACTTCTAAATCTGTATGTTAAATCTTCCAATGTGGTATATTTAGTTCAAGGTCTCCACACTCTAGGAAATTAGAAATTTTCAAGACACTTTATAACTTTATAAAATATCAGGAAAATCTGAAGGTAATTTTCAAAAATTCTGTCAACTTCCAAAATTTTACTACTTTTTATAAATAGTTTTTTTTCCCCAGTTGCTAAACAAGTAACCATACCAAGATTAAAATTAAACATTTAAATTTTACATGAGATTTAAATGTGAGATTTTATCTATAAATAATATATTGATGTGCAACATTTATATAGGAATTAAAACTAAAAGTAAAAAATGTATAAAAAATACAATATTTTTTTTTTGTTTAAAAAAACTGGTTTTGATGAAACACCCAATAAAAACTACTTAAACCTTGAAGTGATATCAATTATATGTATTATAGGGCTCTATTTTTTATTTTATTTTGTATCTTCTCAGTAAGGATATTTCTAAGTATAAATATGTTTATTATTATTTTCAGAAATACTATTCCATTTAGATATTTTTAATTGTATTTCAGAGAAATGAATTTCATTTTTATGTTCTCTTGCTGATTAAATTTGCTAGAATACTTTATTTCGATGGTATGGAAGTGCTTTCAAAATTTGAAACTTTTTCTCCGTACTATTCAGGTAAGACGTTTGCAACACCATCCAAGTTTACTGCTATGGTCTGGTAACAACGAGAATGAACAGAGCATATCAGGTTACTGGTGGTAAGTCATTTTATATAATATAATGGATGAAATAGTTTAAATTATGTCTATTTTTATAACCTCTCTAAAATGACGATCTCTTGTTTTTACAGTTTTCATTGCTTTTCCCATAAACTTTCATTCATTTTCCTAAATTTGCATCCATTCTTTTGATTTTATACTATTTACATTTTCAGGCACATGTCAAACAACATACTAAGAATTGGGGAGGATTTCATTATATTATAGGTTTTGTATCTCAACTTAAAGTTCTGTCTTCTAAATCTCTATTTGTTCTCTATCACCTTACTAGCCAAAAATGGCAGCAACCATACCAGGCTTCGTTAGATGCATTATTGCATCTCATCTCATTTGTACATGGGTCTTTTTTCTTATATGTATACATATGTGTTTGTCGTGAACTCTATTGTTATTTTCATTTTACTGTTATTGACCGGATAATGAATTCCCTCCACGAACCTGGTGCTCTTTTTATCCCATGGGTTATTGCCTATTTATAAGCCAGATTATTAGCAATGTACCATTATAAACCATTCAATCGTCTCATCCATTTCAATTATTTTTAATTCTATTATTCATATTTATTTTCTGCACCACAGAGCTTGCGAGTGTGACATGGTGGAAAATAAAAAAAGTGGGTCACTCTAGGTCCTTAAAAGTCCTTCATATTTAGCATGGCTGAACAGAAATAATAATGATTATGTAAAATGAAAATTGGGTGTTTTTGATTTTGAATATTACTTTAATGCTGATTTCTTAAATCTGTTTTCTCATTCAATGTTATGATTTTTATGTGACTGTAATAACTTTTTGCTATAAATTTGCAAGGGGGATGGAGAGCACAAAAGTATCTGAGTGGTGGTGCTCAGAGGGAAACAGCTTTTCAGCTGTATTTAGCATAAAGATATCTGTCTATTGCCAGCTGCATTGGGGAAAAACCTAGATAAATATGGGCTATTTCCTTTTAAAATTTAGCTGTATGTGATCTGAAATTCTATAGATATATATACATACTGCTGACGAGACACTACACCAATAAACCTTTGTCTTCAATTCTATGCTTTGCTTAGTATCCTATATAAATATATTCACTGAAGAGCTAAAATATTATGACTACTTTAGAATTTAAGTATTTGTTTAAATTAAGTTTTAAAAAAGTTAAATTGACGACCAGATGTAAAAGAAATACTCTCATACTGTGCCTGTGCAAACTGTAACCATACTTCTATTATATAATTTTGTAGCCAATTTGGGGCTTAACAAGACAAAACTTGCAATGTTTTATTAAAATCTCCTCATCCTGTTTTATATATGAACTATGTTTTTTAAAAAAATGGCACAATTATTATTACTAAGCGTCTGATAAATGTTTTTCTATAGTTAAAAATCATTTTCAGCTTTTCATGCTACAAAGTTATTAATAATTTTTTTTGTATGTACGTGACAAAAAAATAGCTGTTGAAAGCCCTAAATGTAACATACATTGTAACATTGTAAATAGCCAGGAGGCAGGGTGAGGTTGTTCTCTAGAGACAAGTTAAGTCCTAGGATTCAAGTTAAAGGGGATTTGTTTTTAACTTCTTATGGCCAATAATGGCAAAGTATGGATGAGCCAGCCAATAAGAAAATGAAAAATAATAGCCCCGACTGGTGATTGTATTGAGAATCTGTCAAAACCATAATCGACAATATTGTAAAAAATTTCAGTTCATTAGAGTACATAGAGACTACTGGTAGTCAATAATTAGTCGGCATTATTAACATTTGTTCGAGAGCAGGTAAACGTCACATAAAGAGAGTCTACCTTCATCTCTGCAACACCTGTCAAGTTACATCAAAGAAAAAGGAATATTTATACACACATGCACAAATATATATATATATATACAGTCTGTATCGGTTATAGGGTCAGCTCAGCAATACAGAAAAATCAGTCCCTATAAGCGGAACAATACAACCCTATTGAATGGGGGCAGGATTATATTCACCTAATAAACAAATAATTATACTTTTTAGAATATTTTAAAAATTAATTCGAGAAGTAAAAACTACATTCAAAATAGGCAATATTTTTTGGAGAGGGAAATTTATTAGCTTACCTTACTAATCAAAGTACAGTACATACGTACATTCATGTTTACTGTATTTAGAATAATCAGATATACAAGTTTGCTTCCTTTTGGTGGTCGTTAACACAACTTTTTCTAAGTCCCTGATAACTTTTAAATGATCATCTGCTGCTTCGGAATGAGTAAAATAACACCTGAGGTCATGTATGAGAGGGATAACTTCAACCAATAAACAGACAGATGTCCACTTGTTATCAGGGGGGGGGGGGAGAACTGAGAGAGGTGGAAAAATAAAGGTTTGAATTCTAGTCCTCTTGGATTTCGCACTGACTTCTTAAAAAAATGAAAAGAAAAAAACGGAAACTCATTGAAAACATGAAACTGTCCATATACCGGTAACAAGAAAAAAAAAATGACTGTAACAGCGGAACACATGTTCCCTATTAAGTTAGACGGGACGTTAGAAAACTGACCCTATAAGCAGAGTGACCTTATAAGCGGGTGACCCTATAGCCGGCACTGACTGTATATATGTGTGTGTGTATTTAAATATTCAGTTTGTAACATGTGAATGATTCATATTTAAATTATAAATCACAAATACATTTTATTTATATGTCATTTTATAATGGCTTACTGTTTGTAGCTTATACCAACTCTTTGGAAATGACTATTGCAAAATACAAATTAAAATATCACATGCATACTGATTTTCTTTTATTGGTTATAATTTAGGCCTGCTATCTCTGAACACTTTGACCAATATAAGAGTGATTATACCAAATTGTACATTGACACAATGATGCCTATTATTACTAAAGAAGATCCTAGTCGTCCATTTTTACCATCCAGTCCTTCTAATGGTCCGGAATCTGCTAAAGAAGGCTGGATAGCAGCAGATCCACAAGATTTGCATTTTGGTGATGGTAGGTTCAAATGTGTATTTTACTATAGACAAGATCATTTTTTTATTTCTTGTCAATGAACTATTGTAATTTGGAAATGTCCATTTTTAACGAAATCAATTTTCGCATTACATCTGTACATATATATATATATAAGGAAGCTTTAAAACATTAACTTTGACAAATTAAAAATCCATTTTAATCTCCCCTGAATGCGTTTTGTTTAGTTTCAACTGAATGCCTGTCTGTATGTATCGTAAATAACTGAAAAATAACTAGCTGTTGACGTTATTTAAGACTATTACGACATCTAGTTCTGTACTCTTTTTATTGCTGTCTATATTAAATGTAATGAAAGATCCGAGAAATAGAAGCAATATTAATGCTATTTTTATTTACCAGAACTGTCATAGAGCTCTTCAACAATATAACAAAAAGATATAAACATATTGACGTGCAGAGGTGGAGTGAGAAATTTTTCATAGGTTGTTTCTTCTTATACTTCAAAGTTAATATTACAATCCTTACAAATATAATACATCCCAGGTAGTAGAAAAATATTGGCCAATATGAAAATTATAATACAGTAGAACCTCTTTTTAACCCTCTGACTGCTCAATTTTTAGACCGAAATCGCTTTAAAAATGACATATTTTTTTTATTGCCTATTTGAAATCTATATATATTGGAGAATTCAAAAATGCATGTTTTCTTTCCAGGAAACATATTTTTTTATATAGATTTTTAGCCTTAGAAACTAAGTTGTAAGTATCATTAGAAACTAATTTCAGATGATTTCACCAAAATAATTCTTTTTAAAATAAATTTCTATTGAATTACAGTTAGCTTCTATTTATTAAATAATATAAAAAATATACAAAATTTAAGAATATATAAAGGACTGACTAAAAATATCTTAGAAATGCAGTTTAGTGTGATAGGGTTTGAAGCAGGATTCAAGGCAAAGTCCAACTTCCCAGTCTTTGCACCAGATTCGTGTTTCTTTGCAAATTTTTTTGCCATTTGCATCTAATTCTGGCTACGCAGAAGAAATCGGCCAAGTTTTTAAAAAAGGGAACGATAAAGAAGCCTTCAATGCAATCAATGCCTTGCATCAATATTTTAAAGGAAAATTTAATTCTGGAGATTTCCTTCAAAATCTAACGGATATGGAATCAGTGATCATGAAAAATTCCCAAATGAACTTGAAATAGGTGTCCATGAAAGACTTTTTTTCAAAAATTCAGTCATGGAAATACAAATAAATAGAAGTGTTCTCTAGGTATGTACTGTTGCATCATTTCTTCGCTCAATTTCTTTTAATTATTTTTTCAATTCGTTACAACGACCCTGTGATGTTGGTCTCACAGGGGGTCGTTTTACTAAGGTTCTATTGTAATATCACATTTTTTGGAATAATGTTAAAGGATTAAGTTTTGAATCAGTTTTAAGATAAGGAATTTATGAATTAGAAAAAGGAATTTAAAAATAGTGATTTCCATCAGAAAATAAATGTCTTAAAACCCCTTTGAGTCCCTTTGTCTTAAAACAATGTATAGGAGACATGAACGTACTGCTGTGCCTAAAATGAGAACCTCGCATCACAGACGTGATGATTCTTTTTGGCCAAAAGTGAATAGCTCATATCAGACATGTTATTGTTTTTAGGCGATTCAGTTTTCGTTTTTGCGTTATTGTTTGTTACAGTTGCAATAGAAGAGTGGTTCCTTTATTCTTAGGCATCATTGCAATATAGTATTATATTATATGCAATAAATAATTAACTGTAAGTACTTAAAAAATTCTTTAAAAATTCTAAAAATTGAACCTAATGGCCAAAAAGAAAATGGATACTACTAACGGTGCTGGAAAGTGTCCTGATGACACCTTAGAAACTGCAACAGATACTGATTTGGATACATCTGAAGATAGCATTGTGGTTTGTCCTGTAAAAAAAAAACGTGTGCCAAATTGAATTAGTGATGAAACTGCTTCTGGTCACGACGCATGAGAAAAGCCTTCATCGAAAGTGGCACACACAATTGTCACTCGATTCGTAAGGCAACAGGTTAAATAGGTAATGTTGATATTTTTTTATTAATGTATAAATTATTCTAATCCTAAATGTTTAAAGTTAGAATTAATATTTTACTCTTCATACAGTAAGGCAAACACCTTATATTAGTAAGTTTCTTTTCTAAATTTCAATGGAATTTCAGCTTGGTACTGTCCCTAATGCCTATTTTCATAGTAATTTTTTTTTTCAGTTCACTTCTATACTTATTCTGGCCATGCATGGGATCCGTCCACTTATCCTAGAGCAAGATTTGTATCTGAATATGGATTTCAGTCGTATCCTTCATTTGAAACTCTATCTAAAGTTTCTTCACCTGATGACTGGGTGTATCCATTCAATAGCTTTATGAAAAATCGTCAGCATCACATGTTTGGTAATATTACTCCTCAGATATCAAACAAAAGTTGCTGTATTTAAACTTTCTTTATCTGTCGAAATATATTGTTTTTATTGCACACTTTCATTTTACTATGAGAAGCTATTAATCTTTTGTAACACGATAAAAGGATATAATAAGGTTTTTATTTAATGCTTTTAATTAAATATTTGTTTTAAAAGCTACAGTTTTTGTGCTTTTTATTGTTTAAGGTATCCATCTACATTAAAAACGTCATTTTTAATTCTCTCTTGTAAAATTTCAACTTTCAGGCTTCTGAATCTGTTTTTGTTTTGTCTCTACGGCATTTTAAAGAAAAGTGACAGCTGTTTAAACATTGGTGACAGCTGTCAAAACACAACAGAATGAGTGACTTAGAACCAGAAGTTGTGAATTTAAAGAGCATTTTTTGGACAAACCTTTTTAAATTTTCATTAAGATTAGTTTAAACATTCTTCTACTATTCTTAATAATTAGCAACTCGGTAATTAGAAAGTTTTGAAGCAAGAAAGAGTGAGGAATTTTAAACATGCATTTTAATTTTTTAACAGTTAAATTTGCTTTCATAAACTTCTAATGCGCTATTCTCAGAACAGTATTTTTAATAAAATGTGGAAACTTGAAATGGGATTTCTAAAAAAGTTCTTAAAATATTTTGTTGAAAATTGTTATGAATGCTTTTGATAGTATTAACTAGTAAATGACCTAAAAGCTTTCAATTTGGATCATTTTTAATGATGTTACACTTGTAGTTAGATATAAAGGTAATGAAAATGCATTAAAAATTCAATGTGTACGATTTTGAAGGGCCCAAATTTTTTACCAAATGTAATTTAAGCAAAGATTTGAGGTGATTCGCTAGTCCAGTGTGTAAGAAATGGGTTGTGTCAAAAAATATTGAAATAATTTATTTAAAAATTAGACCTTTTCAAAAAACCGATTTTTTTTTACTAAATTTTCTTTATTTATTAGAAATTTTATAAAAATTTATCCAGGAATCAATTTTTTAAGTGCAATTCTCTATGATAATATAAGAAATAAATCTAAAAATGTAAAAACGTGAACTAGTTTCTACGTTTAAAGAAAAAAGTTCTCCAAACGTAGATGGATACCTCAAGTAAATTTTCTTCTCATTCTAAATGAAAATTTTAGCCGCAAAACTAAAAAATTTACAATTTATCGTTCAGAATTTATATTCTCTGCTACTGATAGGGGAAATGGATAATTTTATGTTATGTTATGAATGATAGAAATAAAAAAATGAAATAAAAATCCTCATTTATATATTTTAATATCACTGTGTTATTTTTTCACTGTGCAGTTATAGTATTCCTTAGTGGTCCGGTTTTTATTTATATTATAATCTGTGTTTATTTAAAAAATATCCATTAAAATATAGGATTTTATTATTAGCTGAGATAATCTCATTTAATGTCTCACTATATCCCATTTAGGTGACGCTCAGATAGCTAGAATGATTGAAGAACACTTTGTATTACCTTCTTCAAGTTGTGGCTCAAAAGGTTTTAAAGATGTGTTATATTTGTCCCAGGTACTCAAGTTCATTATTGAAATTGGTTTGTTTTTAATTTATTTTAAAAAGATGTTCTTTATATTTGGAGTATGTTACATAAATGGATTTGAGCATCCTATAAAATTAAAGAAAATACAACTAGAAAAGAGTAAATGTCAGAAAAGTGGTGATTCTTCATGGTTCCCACGGTCTTTAAAAGTCCTTAAGAACTCGTTAAGTTAAGCTTTCATTTTTAAGGGCCCTTAAAAGCACTTAATTTTCCACTCTATTAAGATATAAAAAGCATCAATATAATCTTACTCAACTAATTGTGGCTAAATGGTTTTGAATATATAATTTTAGGCAAACTTTTTCTTAAACTGCCCTGCTTTTAATCCAGGGTTCCCACGGTCCTTAAGAACTTAATTTTAGCTTTCATTTTTAAGGCCCTTAAAACTGCTTAATTTTTGTCAAAGATCCTTAAAAATTCCTTAATTTTTAAATTGGAATGCGATCAATTTCTCCATCAATGAGGCCTGCCATCGTCATGTGATTTCTTATTAGTTTTTCCTTAGTTACTTATTTGACAAATAAATAATCTTTCATATACTGAAAAATTTTAAAGTCAGCTGCCCTTTTCTAATAGCTAAAAATCAATCAGATTTTAATTAAATGAAGCATAGAAGATGGGGGTTTTGTAGATATTTCAGTTACTTATGGAATTTTAATTTTTCTTGGATTGAATGTAATAGAATAGTCTAAAACTTTCTTCTTTCCCAGGCAACATCGGTTAGTATATACATACTATAAATAAATTATATATATGTACTGTTTATAATGTTGTTTTTATTCACAATTTATTTTTAGTTGGATCACTCTAAAAACTTTAGATGGACATTTTTCAAAATTAGTTTTTGTCAAATATATTTATCTTATATTAGTTTATAAACTTAATTCTCAAATATAGTAGGGCATTTATTGAACATGCCTTGTCTGGTTCATAATCATTAAAATATGTTCCTAAAGTCCTTAATTTTTGTTCTGGAAAAAGAGCGGGAACCCTGTTCTTTCTAGAAAAGTTATTAAATTAAAATTAAAGCAATATGTGTCTTTAAAATTAAGAACTATTTCAGTGGTATACATTTAATGACAGCTAAATATATGATTTTTTAAAATCAACCCTTTTGTGATGAACATATAATATTTATATAATTCTCATTTCATAAGACATTATACAGTTAAACCTGTCTATCTCGAATCTCTTGGGAGTAAAGAAAAAATTCGATAAATAGGTTTCGAGATACACAGGTTTTATGAAAATAGACTAAGAAAATTTCTTTACACAGTACAGAAGATTGAAAATTTTTAGTACTTTTAGTTTTATTAACATATCTTATATAAAGTAATCCGTTAGGAGTTTTTGATGCAAAACTTTTTTAGACTGGACAATTTTTTGTAGTTTTGACACAGTGTGCGAAACAATCCTGATCAATATTTTCTTGGGATTCAAGAAAAATTCTTATGTTTAAATGACTTTTTCTTCTTCTTTTAGAGTAACAACTCTTTCTACATCGATGTTGTCCTCTTTGTCATGATCCTCTTCATCATCAGAAGTTCCCCAAACGTTTTCTAAAATTTTGGAATCAGTTAATAATGTTCCGGTCGTTACCACTAACTCATCAACTTCTATAAAATCTTTAAATGAAGTGTCAGTATGCAGTTTCTCTCTGATAACCATCCATTCCTTCAGGTTTTCACCAGTTTCCTCGGTCTGTTGCTCTTCGGTTTCTTTTAGATGAAGTTCTCCGACTGTGCATTTTTAGTACAATTTCCACCTAGTCTCTGACCAAATAACCCCCGAGAGAGATAATGAGTGTATTCCGAGTTTAGTCCCCGAGAGTGTATTTCCTGGAAATGGGTACTTGTGGGGTTGTCAACTCAATAAGGCTCTAAACTGGAATGTTGTGTTTCTTACAAAAATTCGAGATAGACAGGTTTGGGAAATACGTTAACTTTTTATTGAAAATGTAGGGAAAGTGAAAAAATTCGACATAGACAGGTTTTCGAGATAGACAGGTTTGACTGTATTGCTAAAAAGTATCGGGTATATTTATTAAAATAAATATGTAAAATTGTACAAAAACAGATAACTATAAAATGAGTATTGCTAAATTTTAATAATTTAAACGGTTTTGTTAATTTTGTTATTATATAATCTTAACATTCAGTATAAGTTTCATTTATCTAAATAGTTTTTTAACCCTTAAGCAGTTTGTTCATTCACTGTATGTGCTATCCAAAATTGGCCTTAGCTGGTTTGCCTAAGTGGTGTACGGGCATTGATATTTTCTCCTTTCTTTATTTGATTTTCTTATATTTTTAATTATTGTAAAGAGACTATTCAGTATTAATATTTTTCAACATTGTTCTATGGAAATATGCCGTGTACCTTAAAAAGAATTTTGATTTGATCTCATTCACTGTATAATTGAAAAATATCATTCGGGAATAAATTTCTGACTTGGACAACCAGGTTTGGAGCCTAATCCTCCGAGACTGACAGAGAGACGTTTTTTGGAAATAACTGCTCCCACAGATAAGAAACTGAGACCTGCAAGACAATGTGCAGTGTACTCTGCGAAAAGAAATGAGAATGGAAAAAGAATCAGAAAAGAAACACAGTATTCCTTCCCTGATTGCGAAGTAGGACTTTGCATTACACCATGCTTCCAATTGCACCCTACACAAAAAGACTTCTGAAATGTTTGGTAAAGTGCAAACTTCAAAATTCACAGCAAGTATGAGAGAAATTTTTGCAGAATTTGTAAACCATTCTTCACTGCATTCAGAATGTACTTGAGAAAAGCAAACATTTAAGGGGTTTTGTGATCCAAAACTGTAAAATAAAAAATATTGTAAAAGCATTAAAGTGAAAAAAATATAAAAAATTTCTTATTATTCTTATTCTATTAAGTATGGTACTTAATTATATGTAATAAAAAATATGCCTATTTTGGAAGCATCTCTGGTAAAAAAAATTAACCACTTAAGTTATAAAAGGTTGAATAAAGAATAAATTGATAAAATTAAATTTCCAATATATGTAAGATCTTTTTTTTTTTAATGTAGATTGTGCAAGCAATGTCTATAAAAACTGAAACTGAAATGTATCGTCGTAGTCAGAGTGAAATTGTGGATGGTGTCGGCCACACTATGGGAGCATTGTATTGGCAACTGAATGATATATGGCAGGCTCCATCTTGGTCTTCCATAGGTAAATACACAAATTTACAATACTGCCTGAATGATATTTTAAAAATGTTTGGTGCCTTCTATGAAGAATCATAAAACAATCTCAAATCGACAGCTTGAATGGAATTACAAACAAAGTTATTCATTAGTAATACTGTAGATTTTTAATTAAAATTTTAAAACTACTAGAACACAGAAGTTTCCTGAATTTTTATTTATAATTCAAAAATTAGACTTGACTAATTACCCTTGTCAGGGAAATGCACGAAATAGGTAAAAAAGAAAACAAATGAATCTCTTTTTAAATATAACAAATAGACACTATTACTATAAATTATTAACCACAAACATGGCATCTGACTCACAGAAACAGTACGAAAGCAGCACTCTCTGAATTCCGATTCCATTTTCAGGTGATTCTGAAGGATGTTGTAACCTAGAAATTATGTTGATCGATGATAACTATTATTTTTTTATAAAAAGATAATCCTATTTTGCCTGGTACTAAACATACCCTGATGATGTCATTACCCACAAATTCAATTGTTTAATTATTCTTTTGAAGGCTCTGTTTACAAAATTGAACCCAATTTTAATTCATTTTAATTGTACAAATCCAATTAATACTTACTGCTACTACTAAAAGCAATGAATGATTACTTTTAATTGCAATTATAAAAGTCATCAGTTACTTTTAATTGTTCTGTATATTTAAAATAATATGCTTAAGATTTGGGATTTTTGACACTTTAAAACATAGTCATGTCAAAAACGTAATCCTGTTTTGCTGTTATCCTACGTTCAGAGAACATTTTCTTTAAACATTGAAACTAGTTCATGTTTTTACATTTTTAGATTTATTTTTTATATTATCATAGAGAATGGCACTTAAAAAATTGATTCCTAGAGAAGTTTTTATAAAATTTCTAATAAATAAAGAAAATTGAGTAAAAAATATGGGTTTTTTTCAAAAGGTCTCATTTTTTAATAAATTAAATTATTTCAATATTTTTTGATGCAACCCATTTCTTATACAGTGGACTTGTGAATCGCCTTTTGAATCTTTGCTTCATTTACATTTGGTAAAAAATGTGGGTCCTTCAAAATCATACACGTTGAATTTTTAACACATTTTCATTACCTTTATATCTAACTAGCAAATGTAATATCATTTTAAAATGATCCAAATTCAAAGCTTTTAGGTGATTCACTAGTAAATACTATCAAAAGCATTCTCATAATCATTTTCGACAAAATATTTTAAGAACTTTTTGAGAAATTGAATTTCAAGTTTCAACATTTTATTAAAAATAACATTCCGTGAAAAAGGTATTTGAAGTTTATGAAAGCGACTTTAACTATTAAAAAATTAAAATACCTATTTAAAACTCCCCACACTTTCTTGCTTCAAAACTTTCTAATTACCAAGTTGCTAATTATTAAAAATATTAGAAAAATGTTTAAACTAATCTTCATGAAAATTTAAAAAGTTTTGTCCAAAAAATGCTCTTTAAATTAACAACTTCCAGTTCCGAAGTTGCTATTTCCGTTTTGTTTCGATAGCTGTCACTGATGTTTAAACAGCTGTCACTTTTCTTTAAAATGCCATAGAGACAGAACAAAAACAGATTTAGAATAGAGAAATAAAAAAATTATGATTTTTGGCTAAAAATGACGTTTTTAATGTGGACAGATACCTTCAGTTTTTTTTTTGTTTTTGTACTGTTAGAAAATATGTATATGCTTGGCATTTGACTTAATATTATTTTACTTTTTTTAACAGAATATGGTGGGAAATGGAAAATGTTGCACTACTATGCAAAGAATTTTTTTGCACCTGTTCTGGTTTCGCCATATGAAACAAATGGACTTATTTCAGTCAGTGTCATCTCTGATTTAGAGCAAGAATTAAATTTAACACTGTTTATCTCTGTTTACAATTGGTCTTCATTAAAAGCAAAATTCTCCAAAGTGGTAACATTCAAACAGGTATGTAATTTATATGTATTTCTGTATAATTAATTATGCATCTTTATGTTAGTAGTAACATTTTTATAGTGCTAGACCATAAATTCCCAACTTTGTTGTACTTTAGAGCAATTCTAGAAATCAGGAGGCACATTTTTGTTTTCTATAGTGTAATTTTAATTAAGATATACCAAATAATACATATTTGCCAACTTTTGTGGATTATCCATAAAATTTATGGTTTTTTATTTAAATTTTATGAATTTAGGAATGGACCAAAAAATTTTAGGGACATTTTGGAAAAATGATGCATTTTAGAATTAAAAAATATGAAAATTCAAAAATTTACTTTATTTTAGCCGAAATTTGTTACTGTAAAAACAGATTAAAAATTTTTATAAATAAATATGCTTTATATGTTTTAGATATCAAATTCATGTATGAACTTGCTAAAAATAAATAGTGACGTTACTGGACTAGATGTTATATTAGTTTTATCAGAGTTTTATAAATATGACTTTTCACAAATTTGGAATATTAAAAAAAAATATCAATTTCTTTAAAAGAATAAAGCTTAGTAAATCATAGATTGATAATTTAATATTTTATTTTATTGATTTTGCTATATAAATAAAAAAGAAAAAGAAAACCCAGTGTTTAGTGCCTCAGATTTTCCTTGAAATTACAGATTTTTCAGATAGGCTTAATCTTGGAGTCAGGGATTTTATGTGTTTCTAAAATTTAAACTTTCTATTAGTTTACATATTTCTATAGTTATACAATGCTGCACAGTTTTGATGGCATCCAAAAAAAAATTACCTATGAGATGATGCCAAATTTACCCAATAAACCTTGATTAAATAACTTTTATAGCATCAATATATAAATTTATTTTCATCCATTGAGCAATATTATGTTTACATATAGTATTCACAAAAATTTTCTTTTTAATAAGCAATTTTAAGAAAACTTTGTGGAATCGATAAGCCAGTAAAACATTTTTTCTCTCTTTCCCATTTTTGATATATATTTAATACTAGCAAGTGTGCCCGTGCTTCGCTACGATGAACTTAATATATTACTTTTAAACAAAGATTTTTTTTTCTTGCAAAACTCTCTAAATTCGTCACAGTTTAGTTCGAGTCATTGGCATATTTATATATTTCTATTATAAGTGTATTTTAACAATATTCAGTTTTTATACTTCAGTTTCCATTAAACTTGAGTTGTACATCCATAAGAGGTGAAAGCTTGTGCAAAATAAAAGAATTCGACAATAGTTTCAAAGAAATTCTCCTGCTTACTAAACATTCCGGACTACCCGGAAGCTGATCAACCATTGTCCAATTCACCAAAATGATCAAGAATCAAGCGTCGTTTTTGTCTCATGCAAAATTTTTATATATATTTTTCTTCCAAATCATGACTGATTTTGTAGTTATTCAGGATCGGTTTTAAACAGAGGATACTGGTCTTATTAGCCAATAATAATGCAGCAAAACAGTAAATAGTAGCCCTCCAAAACAAACCAAAAACAAAAGTGCTAATTTTGTTGGTATTAATAAATGTTGCCCAAAATGAAGGAAATTTATGACAAACCCCATAGTTTTGTATGAAACAGAAACACTCATTTATCTCGACAACCATATAAGATAACTATATAAAATTCAGGTTTTTATTTGCCCATGTGATTCACTGAAATGTGTACTTTTTTGTTATTAGAATATTGTTGATAAACATTTCATTGTAACATACCTAAAATGAACCAAGAATTGAATTTAAAATGAGTTCTCATATAAAAATGGTATAATTTGCGTCCCATAGAAATGAAAGTGAATCTTTTTATATCTCAATTTCCAGGTGAAATCGAACGGATGCGATGCAGACAATGTTTAAATAATATAAATAAGAAATGAATGAACAAGATACTTGAAGGAATGACATCATAATGATAGAAAAATATCGTTTTCACCTATGTATTATTTGATAAATTGATCTCCTGCTTTTTAACCGAGGAAAACTGCGCTCAAAACAAATACATGGGATTAACGGAATGATGTCCCGTTGCTAGAAATATTGCTTCTTTCCCTTAATTATGATGCGATCAATTAAAAAGTGAATCGTTTGCGTTTAACCGGGGAAAATAATGCTTGGAATAAGGACATAAAATGCTCAAAAAAGATTAAAGGAATGGATTTTGGACATTAAAAATTTACAACAACCTTCCTAGGGATGTACCTAATAATTTCCCAAATTTTCATGGCAATTGGATGTATGGTTTTTGAGTCTATCGAGTACAGAGAGACACAAATTCATTTTTTTATATATAGATGGATTAATAGTTCAATTCCTAAAATGATGTAATATTTCAATTGTAGAATTCCAGATGTTCTCAGCTCGTGGTCCAGCACAGCACAAATGACCTTTTGCAGAGTGGAGGCTGTTTCTCTCGGGCCACTTGCTTATTATATTTTGAATTATTTGATCTTGACCAAAAGCTCTTATCTACTAACACTTTGTTTCTTTCCGAATTCAACTCTGCTGTTGGAATAATGAAGCCTCAAATAAAAGTAAGCATTTTATTTTCCTGTCTTTTCATTAATTATATTTGCCGAAAATAATTAATTTATTTCATCAAGTCATGTAGCTTTTCTGTAAGAGATTTTTTTCTTTATATTTATTATAAAATTAAATATCTATGTTTTAAGTTACATGTATATTCAGTGTGTCTAGCAACTGGGTAAACCAGGAATTATCAGTGAATTTAAAAATTATAAATTAAAAAGAAAAAAATCAGTAAATTTCTGGGGGGAAAAATGTATTACAATGTTATAGTAAAATACAGTTACCTTGTTCTATGTTGCTAAAGTTTGTAAGTACATTCTTTTAAGATACTTTTAGGGTATATGTTATACTATTATTGATCGTGTAAAATAGTTAATTGTGTCATGTTCTTAACTATAAATAACTAGATTTAAACATGATTAACAGAAATGTACTACTATTTTACATACATGCCATACTGCTTGTAAATTTCGGTTATTTTATGAAAATTATGAATTTATTTCAATATTTATAAAAATGTTCATTTAGCGATTTTTTTTCCAATGTTAATACCAAGTGAAATATTAATTACTATTTAAACGTCAATTGATTTTGGAAATAATTTTGAGCATTTGTAAATGAAATTGCTTGAGCCCCTCTTCCTATTATTTTTTACTCGTCATGCCCCAGGTAAAATAGGTTTATTTATATTTTCCTGTCAATCAGAGGATTTTCTGCAAAATATGTTTAAAAAATAACAAATTCCACGAGTCAAAATTTAAAAAAAAATTGAATTTTTGTGTATTTTTTTAAATGCTTATTTGCTGTTAAATGAGAATATGGAAAAAATGAAAAAGGGAATCCTCAGAAAATGAAGGCATAGAAGGTCAAAAGAAAAAATCCTAATTGTATTTTTTTGTTTGCTTGCTAGCAAACAAAAAAAAAAAAAATGCCAATATTCAAAGAAGCTATCATGAAGCAAATTGAATCTTTAAAATAATAATATACAATTTTTCATTAATATACTAGGCTGCATGATTGAAATATAAACCAAATGAGAAAAAGCAGAATTGCTAGAAATGGTGTCGTTTATTTCAATGAAATGGATTAAACTTGTGTTCCTCATGCAGGCTATTCTGAAAACCTCACAGATAGACAAGAAGTTTTAAATGCATCAGGATTTTATTTGTTTATATAAAAATTTATATCTAAAACTAGTTTTATAAAAGAATTGAAAGAAAGTGTGTATTTATCAGGGAAGAAATGGGGAATTATAGGGAATTATCAGAGATTTTCTAAATGGTTTCCTCTTGGAAGCTGTAGTCTATTATATAATTTGACTATAGAACTGCATACAAAACATTTTTCTCACTGTGGCACTTTTGGGAGAAAAGGGGGGGGGTAAAAGAAATCTATGCCATTGTATTGAAACAAGTCTGCAAAAGCGTTTACAGACTATCGATAGTTTTTGTTAACATTCATCAAAATAGAAAATATTTTTTTCATAATCATAATATATACTTTATATTGTTACCTAAAAGTAAGTAAATTCTCTTCACCCAACACTAATACAGAAAATTCTAAGATATTTTCTATCTTGGTGCTTCTAACATGAAAAATTAAATTCTTGGATGATTGAATGAAATGAAACTTAGAATTTTCTTTAATTTAGGTGAACATAACAGGTCCAGTGAAGACTGATTTGTCGGACTTTACGTTTAACGTTCAACTGAAAACAGCAGCCATCGCTCCCTTTGTTTGGTTGAATGTTTTGGAGACACCTGGTGAATTTTCAGATAATGGGTTCATTTTGATGCACAAATCCCACAGTGTGCTGTTTGCCAGTAGTAAAAATATCACTTTAAAAGATATTTCCAAAAATTTCAGCATCATGTCTCTGTCTGACATCTGTATTGAAACTTAAATGCTGTTCATACTTTTTGGAAAATGAAATTTATTTTTAGTTTTAATAATTGTTTCTGTGCTCTTGTAATTCAGCAATAATTGAACAAAAGAGAGACTTTCAGTGGTATCTCAACAATACTTCATTAGTTATGATGAGCCAATAGTAACTACGTCAGAAAGAACATTTTTCCTAAAAGGCTTCGTGCATATATGAATCGAATACGAAATGGTAAACTTCCTGCTACTATTATTGTATTTGATTTCTTCTCCAAAGAAAAGTGTACATACTGTACATATTTTGTTTAAATATTTGAACTCGATGTGATGAATAAAAGATATTCTATATTGTTTTACAAATATTTATCCTTTTTACCATATACCCCATATTATTTCATGTGTTGAATAATATATGTAGAGCAGAGGTATACAAATACACAATCTTCTTTTTCTATTAAAGTATCCATCTACGTTTGGAGTTCTTTAAATGTAAAAACGAGTCCATGTTTTTACATTTTTAGATTTATTTTTTATATTATTATAGAGAATTGCACTTAAAAAATTGATTCGTGGAGAAGTTTTTATAAAATTTCTAATAATTGAAGAAATATTAGTACAAAATATTGGGTTTTTTCAAAAGGTCTCATTTTTTGATGCAACACATTTTTTATACACTGGACTAGTGAATCACCTGAAATCTTCAAAAATTCCTTCAAAATCATACCCATTGAATTTTTGATGAATTTTCATTACCTTTATAGATAACTGTGAGTGTAACATCCTTAAAAATGATCCAAATTTAAAGCTTTTAGGTCATTCACTAGTGAATAATACTATCAAAAGCATTCATAATAATTTTCAAAAAAATATTTTAAGAACTGTTTGAGAAATCCCATTTCAAGTTTCCACATTTAATTAAAAATACTGTTCCAAGAAAAACGCATTCGAAGTTTATGAAAGCAACTTTAACTGTTAAAAAGTATTAAAATACATGTTTAAAATTCCCCTTACTTTCTTGCTTCAAAACTTTGTAATTGCCAAGTTGCTAATTATTAAAAATACTAGAAAAATGTTTAAACTAATTTTCATGAAAATTTAAAAAGTTTTGTCTACAAAAAATGCTCTTTAAAAAGGCTTTAAATTCACGACTTCTGGTTCCGAAGTTGCTACTTCCGTGTTGTTACGAGAGTTGTCACTTTTCTTTAAAATGCCATAGAGACAAAATTTTGATACTGTAAAAATGAAATTTAAAAAAAAATTTAATTTTTTACTTTAGAAATATTTGAAAATTCAGAAATTTTTTTCATTTTAATAGAAATTTACATTGATATTAAGACCCCTATAAATATGCTTAATGTACCATGAGATAAAACTAATATAATCTCTAGTCCAGTGATGTCACTATTTATTTTTAGCAAGTTCATACGGTAATTTAATCATTTTTTTAAGTATGACATCTCAAAAAATAGAATAAGAAACATCCATTTTTTGAAAAAGATTTAAAGCTTAGTAAATCAGTCTGATAATTTAAGATTTTTATTTTACAGATTTTGCTAAATAGGTATTATGTTAAGTTCAAAATTTAGATGTTTTTCTAGAATCAAATCTAATTTTTAAAAATTAGCAGTGTGTTTTATTATATACTAGCCAGTGTGCCCGTGCTTTGCAACAGTGAACTTAATGTATTACTTTTAAACAAAGATTCTTTTTTGTGCATAATTCTCTAAACTCATCACAGTTTAGTTCGAGTCACTGGCATATTTATATATTTCTATTATAAGCGTATTATAACAATATTCAGTTTTTATACTACCGTATTACTACAGTACGTTAGTAAGCAACGTTAATAGATCTTGACATATTAAGTAGTAGAATAGGAAGAAGAGGTTTCGACAACAACAGTGCTAATTTTGTTGGCATCAAAAAATGTTTTCCAAAATGAAGGAAATTTATGACAAACCCCATGGTTTTGTATGAAATAGAAACACACGTTCACATCGACAACCCTATGAATATGAAGATAACTATATAAAATGATGGGTTTTTATTTACCACCCATGAGAGTCACTGAAGTTTGTACTTTTTGTGGTTAAAATACTGTTGATAAACATCTCATTGTAAAGTAAAAATGAACCAAGAATTAAATTTAAAATCAGTTCTCATATAAAAATATAATTTGTGTCACATAGAAATAGTTTTCACGTATTTATTATGTGATAAATTGAAAATTTTAACCAAGCTGCTGCTTTTAACAAAGGAAAACTACATTTAAAACAATAACATGGAATTAACGGAATGACGTCACATTTCTAAAAATTGTTGCTTCTTTCATTTAAATTAAAAAGTTGTGTTTAACCGAGGGAAATAATGACATAAAACACTCAAAAAAGAGGGAAGGAATGGATTTCGAGCATTAAAAATTTTCAAAAACCATACATGATTTAGTCATTTATTTGATAAATAGGCTCCTAGAATTTAAAAGAAAAATTTGATGATGAATATTTAAATATCTGGTTGACACAATTTAAATACCCTTTTAAATGTATTTTACAATTCAGTCCCACTCCCCCTTCATTGGCTGCTATTGACGCATTCAGATTTTTAAAATCATTCTTTACATTAATGGAAGAAATTAATGAATATGACGATGTTCTATATAAAATTGGCCCTCAGAATATATTAATGACCACTCATAAAAGCAGATTTCTTTTATTTTTAAACTTGGCTTTTTGTGAAATTTAAATTTTAAATATAAATTTGATTTAAAAAAAACCTTTTAATATCTAGGTTAGGCTTTTCACCAATTTCAAGTCAACAAGTCAAGATTCATCCAAAGTAACTTTTCAAACACTAATGATTTTTCCTAATTAAATTTTTTAGAAATTACATTTAAATAGTATGTTAACTGCAATATTTACTTGAGTATATAATAAAGTACTGTCAGTATTACTTCTACCATATACAACTCTAAAAGTATTTAGATTGAAAATAAGGAAGAAATATTTTGCATTTTTATTATTGTAACAGTAAATATATCAAACAAAAACTTTTATAGCTTTGATCCCATTATGGAACTTTAAGGATTAATTAATAACAATATGAATAAGTTTTGAGATTTTTTTCAAAATTTTAGAAACTAGGCTATTTTTAAAAATTAAATTTTAAATTAATTTTTTTTTTTAAATTTCAAATCATTTTGTACTGTATATCATATGAAAGCTCGTGAAGAGAGGTTTAAAATAATACCTCTAGCTTAATTAGTTTAGCACCAAGTGTCATTTAAAGATATGCTAACAGCGCATATTTTGGCCAAATCTGGCAACTTGAAAGCATTTTGACTTACAAACCAGTCATCGTTTGAACATAAGATTTGGGGATATTTTTTATACTCATGAAGTCACTTACTATTCCAAATTTAATCCAAATTGGAGATGGTCAGATAAAATTTGTTCCAAAATGGCATTGATTTCACATGGAATAAACCATTATCCAATCTATCAAAATAAAGATATTTTCTTAAGGTAAAATAGAGTAAAATGGCTCACATATATTTTGTACATTTCTTTTTACGAGTTTATATAGTGGTAAATGTTTTACTTCATGCCAATATACATTACAAAATTATGTAAACTTCAAAGTTACTAAATTTACCTAAATCCATTTGGCAATCAAATTCCAAATGGCTTTGTTTCTCACATTCGGAACAATTAAATTAAAAATAGCAAACTATTTTTTTCCACTAGACCATGATATTTTTCAGTTATGAATAATCCAGCAAAATTTTCCTCTTAAACTCAACTACATTATACTTTTTCAAAAGTAATAGTATTTACATGTATACACACAATATCAGTATATTAGATGAACTATTACACGTAATACGTATCCAAATATATAGTAGGAGCAGCTATTATTTAACCCTTTGCCTTCCCTGTACATCACATGATATACACATCTAAAGCTTTATACAATTATATGTTACAGGTTGGCATGTTTTTTGCCAAAGGTGGGAAAAAACCGTCCTGGCAAAAACACATTTTTGCCAAGTGGCAAAAATGGATATATTTTATTTACGGGGCTGTAACTATTTTAACTCTAATCTAAAGATACAAAATATACTGTTTTTAACATAGAATATTCAATGTGTTATTGAAACAGTAATCTAAATCTAAAGTTATACTAGCTAGAGATACAAAGAAAAAAGATGATAAAATGAAGATTGATTTTACAAGTTTTTATGTGCAATGTTGTTTTTAACATAATTATTAGCTTATTTCCCCTACAAACTGTAGGTTTAAACGTTTTGAGTACTTATATATAGCTTATATATGCATTACAATTAAATATATACACATAATTAAAGAATTACCATATTAAATTGATTAATAAAGAAAACATTTTTTATTCCATGCCTCCATCCTATAAATTTACTTACAAAAATAGAATATTGTATTTTCATTGCTAACATCAATGAAAATTATTTTAAATTGTCAAATTAATACTAATTGAAATACCTAATTAATATTCTGATTTAAGTCTCAATTGTATTATGTGCAAAATCATTTATTATTTTGTACATTTTTAAAATCCAGCCAGTTTTTCTAGATTTTGCCATTTTTTCCATTGTTCTGGCACAAAAATACCATTTTGTCGGCAAAATGACTAACCCTATTCCATGTCCTACACAGTGCACTATATTCCATATACAAGCTCTAATATGTTTTATATTGTGCATTACAAGTGATTTTACGAGCATAAAGTCATTAGATGTGTATAGAGTTGCAAAAAACCTGGGTTTTTATTTTATTTTTTAAGAAAAACCCATCTTGGGTGGGTTTTATCGGGGGTCTAGTTTTAAGAGGAGAGAGAGCAGGGGAAGTACCTTATTTCAGAAAAGATTAAATTGCTAAAACATTCTATTTTTATTAACTAAATATTCAAGAAATTATAATTTATACAAATAAATCTGTGTAAAGACTAAAAGTTTACTGACATCACACACAAAATGTTATATATTGACATATACCACCTATTTGAATGTTATCTTAACAAAGGATTACTTTTTATCTCTATTCTTTCACCCTTTAAAAAAACATTTTTGAAACTTGTTTTGCATAAAATTTTTGTCAAAGGTAATAGGCAATCAGTGTTTAGCCACAAAAAAAAAAAAAAAAAAAAAAAAAAAAAAAAAAAAAAAAGAGTCAAGTCCCAGGAACAAGGTAAGGTCATTTCTCAACAGTCAACACAACCTGTTTTCACAATGAAAGAAATTTTACACTATCCCTTTCTTGCTGACAAAAGAATTGAAAATTTTCTAAATTGCCGTGTTGGATTTACCATAGATTTGCAAATATTTTTCTGAATTTTGATAGACTGTATATATAATTCCACAGAATTCTTTAAAACTGAAAGAGGGTAAAAAACTAAGATAACAGTTTCTGAATATGAACAAAAATATCAATTTTTAAAAAACCTAATAAAACCTGCTTTAGAGTGGGTTTTACCCAGAAAAACCCAGGTGCGTTTTTTGCAACCCTGTGTGTATATCTGATATGTAATGAGCTGGACTTGACATGCAAAAGTTTAAACAGATATTCCTAAATCTTTAAATAATCCGGAAATCAATTTTAGGCTACACATTACTTTTGGATGATTCATACATAAAGATTTCATTGAACCAAAAATAAAATCTATTAATAGCAGGGCAGTTTGAGAAAAAGTTTGCCTAAAATTATATATTCAGAACCATTTAGCCGAAGTCAGTTGAGTTATATTGATGCTTTTTATATTTTAATATAATGGCGCCCAAATTTTAATATATTTTTAAAGGAAAAAATTAATAGAACAGGTGGTGCATGAAATTTATCAATTCTTAGAAGTCTTACTACATAAACCAATGTTAAAAATCGAGTTTTAAAGTTTAAATGCACTTTATTACCAAGGATAAATGCTAGCCAGACATTTGAAAATGTTGATTTTACTGATCTAAACTGGAAAAAATACCAACTGTTTTCTAAAAATATTGACTAACTTAAATAGAGTCATTGACAAAAGTTACTTTTATGAAACTTTTTTTTCCTTGTAAGCTTACTTTGAAATATATTTATTCCAGGGTTGACAAGATTTAAATCATAAATTAAGTCAGTTGATTTATTTAAAAGAATCACTGATTTAAATCATTTTTTCCACTTCTTTTAAAACCTCTATTCCAAAGACAGGAGAATTTGGAATCAGTCAGCACAGTAATACCAATAAGTCAATAGATGGCACGTGCTTCCCAAGAATTTAGAGGTTGTTATCAAAAAATATGTAGTAGGGGTAGTACAATGATTGATTAGTGGAATTCATTTTATGTCATGGGAGGTAAAGAGAGTATTACAGAACTTGAAGTCCAGTTTGTCTACCAAATAACGACAACCGTAGCTTCCTCTGCCAGAATAGAAAGACAGTTTTCTTTTGGTATTGTTCATTCTAGCCTTCGTAATCCATTAGGTGTGGATAAAGCATCGAAGCGAGTGTTTTTATTGAAACAATTAAATCCATGATTTGGTGTTTAAAAAAATATTGAAATAATTGTGATTTTTTTAAAGTAAATAGTTTGCATCAAAAGAATATTTAATTTGTTCTCTAAATTGACATCTTATTGAGTTTGCACTATCTAAAAAAGAATGAAATGTATTTAGATTAAAATTTATACATCTAATTTTAGGTAATCAGTGTGCAGAATATACTAGACAGATAAGATGTTACTTCTTATAACAAACTATTCTATATATATATATATTGCAAAAACATAGAAACCATTAAAATTAGTATTCAGAACAAAAATCAAAGAAATACAATTTAAATCAAATAAATCTAATTTTTTCTTATTTAAAAAAAAAAAAAAAAAAAATCATGATTTTTTTCCAACCTTGATTTAGATAAAGTGCAAATATGCAGAATATAAAATTAAATATGTATATATGTGATAGTAATTTATAGAGTTCTTTTATTGTATCATTGAACCTAAATAATTTAGTATCCTGCTGTCTGACTGAAATATAAACTGGCTAAGTTTTTGATAAATTTAACTGTAGCTAGGAGAATAGTTCACAGAATCACTAATTATAAATTTTGAACTTTTCCAATTTTTTAGAACTTGTAGCTTACCATTCAATACAGATAATCTAAAATATTGTATATGCTTAAAGAAGGTTTTCTGTTCCATGCATATAATTGTTATAGTTTTGTGTTAATTTCTTTTTGAAATCTCACAAAATTGGGTTTCGAGTGATCATGTCAGATTGGGTCCATTTTCTGCTTTTTATGGCATCTCATAAATAGTTAGAAAATAAGGCGAGATTAATTTGGTCTTTTAGGCACAAAATGATCTTTATAGTTATCACTTTTTCATTTAGCAAATTATGTAAAACTCACATTTACAGATTCCAGAGTAAAAATATGATTGGATAAACTATTAGATATACATTGCATAAAAACAATTGAAATTGGTATTAAGAAAAAAAAATTAAAAATCCAATTTAAATCAAATCTGATTAAAAAAAATCTTTTTCCCAACCCTGATTTGTTCATAAGTTCAAGTTCTAAGATGTTTGAGGTCAAGTTTGATAATAATGAAAATACATTTGGCAGGCTGGAGGACATTTCAAATAACTTCCCTTTGACATATACACTCATACAAAAACAAATATTATGCAATAGGATTGTATAAAAACGTCATGGCAAGCCTGGAAAATTACAAGAAACGTTAAATATTATATAACTTTCTAATAAACAGCAAAATGAGGAAAATATTTCATTTGTTACAAACCACAAAAATCTGCCTCTCTCCCACATATACACATTACAAATTAATGTCGCCGTTTACCCCAGAATATTCAGTTATTTGAAATCCACCCCTTATTTAAAGTAATTTTAGAATAAAGCATCACTTAAAAATTCAAGGAAATACACATTCAAAAGACTCATTTTTCATCCAATATCAACTGGATTCAAAATATCAACCAATATTAACTAATCTGAAAAAAAAAAATACTGTTATCAATTGTTTTTCATCTGATTAAATATTAGCATTTTAAAATACCAAGCCCATAATTTATAAAAGGATATAAAGTGAAGTTTATAGAAACCAGTCATTCAGAAACTCAAACACAAGAAAATAAATATAAATATAACAAAGACAAAGTTTAATTAAAGTAAATATACACACCCATTAATCTTGCCCCATAAAAATAACTTAAAGATGGCAAGATTCCATTTGGTTTGCTCAGTTGTCAGTTATAAACACTAACCAATGGACATGTGAACGCTGAGGACTATAGTCAATATAAATATAAAAGTCAGTTTCTAATGTGAAATGAATTTTTACAAGTTCAACAGAAATGACATCCGTGTGCTATAACAACTCTCATAGTTCTTCATGGTCATGTTCTTCGGCGTTATCTGAAGATTCCTGCTTTGGATCTTCCTCATCCACATCTTCGGTAATTTCGGGTTCTTCCTCTACTTGAGCATCCTCGGGTATACCTAAGCTTTTTCTCAAAAGTACTTCCACCCTCGATGCAAAACTGGATGTATCTCTTAGCATAAAACCAGACCTCAATGTCGCCGTTTCATACATAATACTTGCCATATTTCGGGCAGTTTCGTCCGATTTATCAGACTGAACCCTCCTTAACAGTTCTTTAATAAGAGGATGTCTTGGATTGATTTCTAAACTCTTCTTCTGACTTAAATAATATTCGCGAGTAGAATCTTGCATTTTACTATGAGCATTACTGATAGCTAATCGCTCCATATTACCAGTCCAACCAAACTGACTGGCTACTAAAGCACACGGAGAAGTATGCAACCGCTGGGAAACCTGAACTTTGGTGATTTTATCTTTTAAAGCATCATCTTCTAACCATTTTGTGAGAGGTTCAAATTCTTTCGTTAAAGCCTCTAGTAATTCTTTACCCTTTTCTCCTTCATCGAGCTTCAATCCATCTTTGGCAACATTTTGGAACTTTTTCCCTTCAAACTCTGGCAAAGCTGACACGGCATACTCATCTACGGGCTCTGTAAGATAAAGAACTTCGTAGTCTTTATTCAGAAGCCTTTCCACGAATGGAGATTTTTCAACCTCGTCAATGGATGCACCGGCAATGTAATAGATGTGCTCTTGTTTCTCTTTCATCCTTTCAACATATTCCGATAACGAAGTGAAGTTTTTAGAGTCATGAGAAGAGTAGAATCGAAGTAATTTAGCCAATCTTGTTCTGTTACTAGGATCCTCAATAACACCTAGTTTAATATTTGTGCTGTATTCTTTCCAGAATTTTTCATAATCTTCTTTTGGAATTTTCTTTATCATGTCTAGAGTCTTTCGAACTAATTTTTTCTTAATGACTTTCAAAAGTTTATGTTGCTGTAAAGTCTCCCTCGAAACATTCAGAGGCAAATCATCCGAGTCTACAACACCTCTTACGAAGCTTAAGTAATTGGGCATCATATCTTGGAAGTCGTCAGTAATAAAAACTCTACGTACATACAACTTAATGTGATCTACTTTTGCTCCATACCTGTTGAAAGATTCAGATGGCTGGACACTTGGTATGAAAAGGAGAGATTTGAAGGTCACCTCACCTTCAGCAATGAAATGAGTTTTAGCCAATGGATTAATAGAGTCCTTGGTTATCGATTTGTAAAATTCATTATATTCATCATCTTCAATATCTGCAGGTTTGCGGGTCCAAATCGGTTTGGCTACATTGATGAGTTCCCAGTCCCAAACGGTTTTTTCAACTTTCTTGGTCTTTGGCTTATCTTCTTTTTCTTCTTCTATTTTTGCATCTTCTTCCTCATCTGTAGATGGCTCAGACTTTTCAGGCTCCTCTTCTGCAATGGGTTCTTCAACTGTTTCAGTCTTACTGGACCACAGATAAATAGGAAAGTTTATAAACTGGCTATATTTCTTGATCAAATTACGCAAGGTATCCTCTTCCAAGAAGTCTCGAGCCTCTTCTTTCAAATAGAGACTGACGGTTGTACCACGAAGAAGAGTATCACCTCTTGGGTCTTCAACTATGTTGAACGAATCAGCATCAGACTCCCAAATGTATTGTTTATCGTCATTGTGCTTACTTGTAACAACAACTCTGTCAGCCACAAGGAAAGATGAATAAAATCCAACACCAAACTGTCCAATCATGTCACTCAACTCTGTAGCACTTTGGGTCTCCGATACTTTTTGAAGGAAATCTGACGTACCTGATTTAGCTATAGTTCCAAGATTGGTGACAAGCTCAGCTTTAGTCATACCAATACCGGTATCAGTTATATGAAGCACGTTATTTTCTTTATCACTTTTTATCCTAATTAACAAGTCCGTTGTCGCTGACAAAGCAGAGTTATCCGTTAAAGACAGTACTCTTATTTTATCCAACGCGTCCGAAGCATTTGATATAAGCTCGCGAAGGAAAATTTCTTTGTTTCGGTACAAAGAGTTAATAATTAGTTTCATCATACGATTCACTTCCGCTTGAAAATGAAACTTTTCAGCTCTCTCTCGCAATTCTTTTATTTGAGCGACATTAAGTCCATCAAGTTTGATAGCTTCTTCTTCTCTTTGCACGACTTCATCGTCAGTTCTAGAGCCATCCCTGCTACTGCCTATATCATTTTCCACTGCAGGTTCATCAATTTCATCTTCAGCAAGACAAACACCGGAATATAAAAGAAGTACCAATACAGAAAATATAAGCCACCGCATTTTAAATGCCTTTTAACTCCTAAGTCAACAAACAGTCATTCACAATTAAAGTACCGGCACGACCGGCTGCAGATCCTTTTGAATGAAATAAAACTGACGTGTTATTACCGATAAACGTGGTCTGCGTTCATTGGTCAATAAATATAAATTAAGTTGAGATGTACAACCAACGATGAACCAAATGTTTTTTACATTTCCCAAATAAAAAGCTAATTAGATTCAAGTTTCTTTAAATCTTTCGTAAAATGTTTGTCTATTTTTTTCATATCAAAACAGGCATTCTGTTATTTTTTCTTGATAGACAGCTTGATTTAAAACATATCGATAGTTAGAAATATTTTATCGTTATAGAGTAAGCCCAATTGCATCACTGTGTATACGTAATCTTTCTCGAGTTTTCTAGATCATCCAGCGGTCAGCAACCTTACAAACCCCACTTAAAACCTCCGAGACTTTTTTTTCTTTTTAATTTAATTACATTTATAAAACAATATTTAGAGAACTTAATCTTTATTTATATATAACGCATCTGTATTTAACATAACAATTAAAATTTTTTATTTCATTATAACAAAATGATTATAAAAGAAAGGAACTATTACTAGACAGGAAGTTCAGGACTTGTACTAGAATCAGTGTATGTTGCGGACCGATAAAAATATAAAAACTCGGTAATCAAAATATAAAATGTGTTATTAATATTAGTTTTTTCTTAATTTTTATAATACAAAAAAAAATTACAATTTTAAAGTCACTTTCTAGTAAACCACCACTAAATCTTGATCATGTTCCATATTATTCAGATCAATCAAAACAGTCATCAGAATCAAACACTTTCAAAATTCTGGGACTTTTAGAAAACGCAGCAGTAGCTCGATAAAATATACAGATAGATTCTATTCTTTGCTTTCGGTATCATAGTGAATTAAAAAAAAAGAGTTAATTTGGTTTGAGTTATTTAAACTTTTTAAGTAACAGTTTATTTTTTATAGTTTTTATTATTTTTTATTGATGTTTGAAGTGAGCGATAATTTATTTGTGAATGTTTGGAAATGCTTTTGTGCAGAAAATACTGGTCATTACTTATATTATGATAATTATTTGTCCTTTATTCCTATTCGTTTAATACCTTTGCTTCCACTGAATTAAACTTTTTTTTTTTTTTTTAATCTAGATGTTTCTGTTATGGGACTGATTGAGAACTTCAGATTTCCTATTCATGGCACTTCATGGAAACTTTGAAATTTAAAGTTTACTTAAGTTTAACTAAGTTTATTTTAGCTCAACTCGTAAGCTTCTAAATTACGGGCGCTACCATATTCACTCCGACTAGAGTCACGGGTGAAAATGACGATCTTCAGAATCACTGTCGCATGCCTGGATTATGTCGGCCAAGCGACTATTTCATACCATATTGCCATCGAGTGACATAGTAACAGGAGCTTCTGCACAGTGAATCGGTACCCAGCTATGTGCGCATGTCCGCGGACTTAGCCGTATTTTTATGTCGTTTTCTACCTGTTCTGCTCTAATGCGCATGCGCATGTACTTAGAAATCTATTTCGGTACCGATTCACCGAAAGATGCTGTGGCAACCCTTGATGAGCTTGGCATAGCAAATGCCATAATAGTAACCATATTGGCAACTTCAAATTAATAGCCAAACTGTCGCCATGAATTGTGTTTATATAGCTGATGATTAAATGTCGGATTTCTAAGTTTTGTCGATGAGATCAGCAGATTTATCTCAAGTTTTATTAAATACTTTATTTATAGATCAGATTGAAAAGCAGAATATTGTAAAATCTTTTAACAACGGTCAGTTTTTTATAAATTCATGCTAAAAAGGCGGAATAAATGTGCTGTTTCCTGCTATTTGTCTTAGAGTTTTGACAAACTGACTCAATGCTACTTCAGGTTTTAAGAATTTCAGATATGTAGTAAAATTAATATAGCATTAATAAGAGTGAGTTGTATTAAAGTAAGCAAGATATTCTACATAATAATAGCATTATTGCATATATTTCATGTGTAATTGTATGTATGGTGTTTTTATTTAATTTCCTGTTATTTGAGATTGTGGATGTTATCTCTATGGTATAACTGTATAATATATGGCTTAACTATATAATATGATATAACTATATAATAATAATAATAATAATATAGTTATGAGATAACTATATAATAATAATCTCTTTATTAATAATGTACGCAGTTGTTTTGATGTAATTTATTCCAAGGTTCTCAGCTGTATTTCCTTAGATTTCTGTAAAGTTTAATGTAGGGAGTACTTAATATAAATCTAAAATCTAAGTCTTGAATATCATTTAGTTTTACCTCTTAAAAGTAAAATTTTAATATTTACAAATTTGTAAGTTAAATGTAATTATGAAAGTAAAAAGTTTAATCTTGCAAACCTGATACATTTTGTTTATATAATTTATTCAAAATGGCTGAAATGTAGTTTAACAAACCAACAGTATATTATTCCAAAATTGTCATTATAAATTATGAACTTTTCTAATTTATGTTCTCAAGTATATCATTAAAAAATTAAAATTCAGAGAAAATATTGTAAGTAATAATTCTAGTTTTATACACTACCTATAAGCTTCTGTGTGTATAACTTTCAAAGATTAGAAGATGGTGAAAATAATTCTGAGAAATATATTAATTTATAAAAGAAAAATACCAGAAATCATTTTTCTCTTTTCAGTAGTATAAAATTGTATCTGTAATGTTTTTTTAGCATTATTTTGAAAGGTGACCCAAGTAGTGAATGGGATAAAATATTTTCAATATTTGCTTCAATGAAATATATATATAGTATTTATACATATGACAATATTAATAATATTTTATTTTATATATTTTGACAAGACTAAATCTTTTTGTGAAAAAAAAAGAGCTAAATGAAACTAATTCAATTAATATGGGAAATATATATTATTATAATAGGATTTATGATTTGTAAACTGTGTAACTGTAAGGCTGTATATTGAAAAGTATTATCAAATTCAACTCTATATTTCTTTGGTCTGTTTTATAGATAAGTATTATTCTGAACAAAGTGTAGTGAAGGCTATATTATTAAACTATCAACAATTTATTATTATACTTTTTTATATCTTTGCTCTTTTTCAGTTAGTTTCTCATTTTATTGAACTTTATTCTGGAAAATTAACTATTTCCTTTTTCATAAAGTATTTCTTTTCTTCCGTGTAAAATATTTATAGTATATATTTCTAATGGTCAAGATATATGTTGGCCAAATTTATTTCTGAAATAATTCAAAATTGTATTTTGTGAAGATATTATTTTAGTTATTTTAATGTTTTGACAATGGAAAAGCTAGATGAATACTTGATAAATACTGCTATGAAGAATATAAGCAGTATTTAATTGAGTGTTTTTTTGGCTATAAAAATTCAAAGCAGTGTTCACACATTTATTATTTTATATTATTTCGTTATTTTTATTTTGTCAACTTTGAAATGTGAACCATATTAATTAAAAATTTACTATCAATTCAATTTCCCTTTTTTTGGATTTTTACAACAAAGTATCATAGAGGAGAGCTAATTTAAACTGCTGAACTGAAAACTAATTGTAAAATATGTAAGACTACAGAAAAGAAAAAAATTATATTATGACTGTGGATAATTTGTCAGTATAATTATTTTTGCCAATCTCATTATATTTGTATAAACTATTATGATTTCTTGAAATTTTTCTAATCAGACATGTATCAGATATTAAAAAATCATAGAACTTAAAATTTTGTAATCATTAAAAATCATTCAACAAGTATTTGAAACTGTTTTACATAATACGTAATAAGTAACGTTAATATGTAAAGAATGAATTATACAATAGAAAAAGTCACAAATAAAATATGTGGTAAGTAGAAATGTTAATTAGTATTTACATTCTTAAAAGTTAAAGAAAAAAGGTGAATGTACATTAACAGAGTTGCTTCATGACGAATAAAACCAAAAAAAATATATCAAAAGTTGGACATTTGTTTTCCACAACTGTTCAAAACCATAAAAATAATTTCATAATTTTTAACTTAATCATATCATATGACAAGACGAACTCTTGTGTAGTTTCTATGGCATTTAAATTGTAGTGTAAGTTCCTCTGTCAAGCGTGCATAACATTATGCAAATTTACTAAATTCAATTTCTAGCTAATAAGTTGCTCTTAAATAAATTGAAAGCAAAACAAAGATCATGATGATTGAAATATATTTTGTGAATACAGTAAAATATTGACACGATGTATATAATGTTAAATTTAAAAATAACTTAAATCTAAGCATGCTAAATTAATGAATAAGATTTAGATACTTTCCCAATTGGTTTCAACAAAAGTTTGTATTAAAGAGATGATAAAATGAGTTTGTATTAAATAAGAATTAATTTTCAAATCATGTGTCAAGCCAAAATGTTTATGTGTATGAGTATAAAATATGTTAGAACAGTGATTAAAACAGGATTAAAACAGTGCTACTGGAAGTTTTTAATTATATTTTTGTGCATTAGAAATGGGATGAAAAATACAAATTTCAGTGAGAAAACATTAAAAATTATCTTATGCACGATTGAAAAAATTTAAATTATAAGATTGCCAATTGTAAAATTATTAAGTTCTTATCAGAATGTCTTGTTTTATTTTTAAAATCAAATATTGAATTATTGTTGGCCAACTTGAGCGAATACGATAACAATATAACAACCTTTATCTAACTTTCTCAAAAGTAAAATTAATAAGAATGCGCCAAAGTCAGCGATAATGCGCCGACTATTATAAACCTGAACTTGAGCTAAACAGCATAGAAATAAGTCAAAGTCCGTGAGCATGCGCAGATAGCTGGGTACCGATTCACTGTGCAGAAGCTCCTCATAGTAACTGGTTCGTGACTCCTCCTACTACGGCTACACCCCCAATTACGTTTCTGATAAAGGCGGAGCTAATTGATGTAGTCTTCTTCACTCTACTGACCAATCAAAAAATTGGAAACAGTGTAGATATTCTTAACTGTAAAAATTAACTGCGTTTTATTTTCAGAACCATGTGCTGTATTAGTCCTAGTTACTTTGAATGTGTGGTGCCATGTCTAATGAACTCTGTGATTAATAATTATTAATTTTGTGATAGTTTATGCTTGATATGATAATGGATATATACCAAAGAGTGATGGGGAATAAAGGTATAGTTTAATTTTTTATCATTTAATCTATGTAGATAATTGCTTCAATTTTCAAACTTGTCCGTCATTTTTTTATTTTATAAACTATTTATCTATTACTCAGCAGTTTATAATATGCTGTCTATAAGAAACTTTTTTGATAGTGATTTGTATATTTCTAATTGCATATTCGTACTTGTTTTATTACTTACCATCTTTTTATCATGAAATGTCAATGGAAAAAAGTGTTTAAGTGGGCTTTATTGATGCACACACACACACACACACACACACACACACACACACACATATATATATATATATATATATATATATATATATATATATATATATATATATATATATATATATATATACACATATGTAACCATTCACATATGCTTTCATATATTTATGTACCAGGTTATTTATCCTTCCTTTTATACAAAAAATTTAAAATTTGAGTTTTTACATGTTATATACAACTTTGAAATAATTTTATGTTTAAAAAGTTATTCTATTCAAAAGCTATTGTTCATTTCCTTTTTTATATAATTCTAAATGTGAATATCATGAAGTTTTAATCACGAGTTATAAAACTTTGAAAACACTTGTTAATATTTTTTGATTTCTATATTTTGTTTGATCGCGGTTTATTGTTTCTCTATTTGTTATTATTTTGAGCTATGGTATATTATCTTGTATTTTTATACTTAATATGCACATTCTAACTTATAAAAACGTTTTAGATGTTGAAATCGAAGTTTGCTAAATAGAAATTCAATAATGTATGATGTGTCTACTTCAAATGCACATACCTAATGAATCTCCTTTTGGCTGCATATTTATAATTTTGTTTCAATTCGAAAAGTCACTAATACACATTTTAAAATAATTATTCATTTTACTATTTGGATTGTTTAATAAATGTAATTTAAGTATATTAATTTTTTTTAGTATGATTTGTTAATGTCTTATTACATTGGTATGTTATTAACTATGAAACACAAAGTGTTGAAGGAGTTTAACAATTTTTATTCTACCCACACAATAATTATAATTTTAGTAAATCTATGCATAAACATTTGTAGCATTGGGGAAATTAATTTTATTTTTCTTCTTATGTTATAAAATTATTTTTATAATTATTAAAATGTTATTATACAACTATATATGCTATGATTATTCTATGTGACTCTATTTTACTTTATTTTGTGTGTGTATGTGTTAGATAGATCTTAAATGCATAGTGGAAGCAAAATATTAAATATTGTCTTTGTTCATAAATGTTTAATTTTCTCCAAGAAGTGTTTAAAAAGATTTTAAACACTTTTATGAATCTAAAAAAATAATCTATAAAATTTAACATAGATCATATAATACTAATTTTTTTTTTCTCTTTGCTTGTGAATGTATTTATTTTATTGAATATTAGATTTAGGAATAAACAACTGTTTCTGAAAATATTTTTTATACAGATTAAAAGACAATTTACCAAAATATACTTTATTAAGCAATTGATTAGATCTATGATATTGTTATTAAGTAACAAGATTCATTTACTACTAAAAATATAAGTAGTAATCTAATTGCTTATTATGTTAAAGTGTATCCATCTGTATAATTTTTGTAATTAATTTAAGATTAGGCATCTGA
>CM063501.1:3166507-3184007 GCA_032207245.1 Pardosa pseudoannulata
CACGCTGATATACAATTATCCATAGTTCAAAAGAAATAAAGTGTTGATAAAGGGGTCCGTTTCAGAAATATGAAGAAAATCTGAAAATATGACAAAAAATGAAATTGCCAAAACCGGAATGGACGCAATTCTCTTCTTAAAATTCTGATGAAATATAATAAATATAGTATGTGCGTGTTCCTCGTGAACAGACCTACACGCTGATATACAATTATCCATAGTTCAAAAGAAATAAAGTGTTGATAAAGGGGTCCGTTTCAGAAATATGAAGAAAATCTGAAAATATGACAAAAAATGAAATTGAAAAAACCGGAATGGACGCAATTCTCTTCTTAAAATTCTGATGAAATATAATAAATATAGTATGTGCGTGTTCCTCGTGAACAGACCTACACGCTGATATACAATTATCCATAGTTCAAAAGAAATAAAGTGTTGATAAAGGGGTCCGTTTCAGAAATATGAAGAAAATCTGAAAATATGACAAAAAATGAAATTGCAAAAACCGGAATGGACGCAATTCTCTTCTTAAAATTCTGATGAAATATAATAAATATAGTATGTGCGTGTTCCTCGTGAACAGACCTACACGCTGATATACAATTATCCATAGTTCAAAAGAAATAAAGTGTTGATAAAGGGGTCCGTTTCAGAAATATGAAGAAAATCTGAAAATATGACAAAAAATGAAATTGCAAAAACCGGAATGGACGCAATTCTCTTCTTAAAATTCTGATGAAATATAATAAATATAGTATGTGCGTGTTCCTCGTGAACAGACCTACACGCTGATATACAATTATCCATAGTTCAAAAGAAATAAAGTGTTGATAAAGGGGTCCGTTTCAGAAATATGAAGAAAATCTGAAAATATGACAAAAAATGAAATTGCCAAAACCGGAATGGACGCAATTCTCTTCTTAAAATTCTGATGAAATATAATAAATATAGTATGTGCGTGTTCCTCGTGAACAGACCTACACGCTGATATACAATTATCCATAGTTCAAAAGAAATAAAGTGTTGATAAAGGGGTCCGTTTCAGAAATATGAAGAAAATCTGAAAATATGACAAAAAATGAAATTGCCAAAACCGGAATGGACGCAATTCTCTTCTTAAAATTCTGATGAAATATAATAAATATAGTATGTGCGTGTTCCTCGTGAACAGACCTACACGCTGATATACAATTATCCATAGTTCAAAAGAAATAAAGTGTTGATAAAGGGGTCCGTTTCAGAAATATGAAGAAAATCTGAAAATATGACAAAAAATGAAATTGCCAAAACCGGAATGGACGCAATTCTCTTCTTAAATATCTAATGAAATATAATAAATATAGTATGTGCGTGTTCCTCCTGAACAGACCTACACGCTGATATACAATTATCCATAGTTCAAAAGAAATAAAGTGTTGATAAAGGGGTCCGTTTGAGAAATATGAAGAAAATCTGAAAATATGACAAAAAATGAAATTGCAAAAACCGGAATGGACGCAATTCTCTTCTTAAAATTCTAATGAAATATAATAAATATAGTATGTGCGTGTTCCTCGTGAACAGACCTACACGCTGATATACAATTATCCATAGTTCAAAAGAAATAAAGTGTTGATAAAGGGGTCCGTTTCAGAAATATGAAGAAAATCTGAAAATATGACAAAAAATGAAATTGCCAAAACCGGAATGGACGCAATTCTCTTCTTAAAATTCTAATGAAATATAATAAATATAGTATGTGCGTGTTCCTCGTGAACAGACCTACACGCTGATATACAATTATCCATAGTTCAAAAGAAATAAAGTGTTGATAAAGGGGTCCGTTTCAGAAATATGAAGAAAATCTGAAAATATGACAAAAAATGAAATTGCAAAAACCGGAATGGACGCAATTCTCTTCTTAAAATTCTAATGAAATATAATAAATATAGTATGTGCGTGTTCCTCGTGAACAGACCTACACGCTGATATACAATTATCCATAGTTCAAAAGAAATAAAGTGTTGATAAAGGGGTCCGTTTCAGAAATATGAAGAAAATCTGAAAATATGACAAAAAATGAAATTGCAAAAACCGGAATGGACGCAATTCTCTTCTTAAAATTCTAATGAAATATAATAAATATAGTATGTGCGTGTTCCTCGTGAACAGACCTACACGCTGATATACAATTATCCATAGTTCAAAAGAAATAAAGTGTTGATAAAGGGGTCCGTTTCAGAAATATGAAGAAAATCTGAAAATATGACAAAAAATGAAATTGCAAAAACCGGAATGGACGCAATTCTCTTCTTAAAATTCTGATGAAATATAATAAATATAGTATATGCGTGTTCCTCGTGAACAGACCTACACGCTGATATACAATTATCCATAGTTCAAAAGAAATAAAGTGTTGATAAAGGGGTCCGTTTCAGAAATATGAAGAAAATCTGAAAATATGACAAAAAATGAAATTGCAAAAACCGGAATGGACGCAATTCTCTTCTTAAAATTCTAATGAAATATAATAAATATAGTATGTGCGTGTTCCTCGTGAACAGACCTACACGCTGATATACAATTATCCATAGTTCAAAAGAAATAAAGTGTTGATAAAGGGGTCCGTTTCAGAAATATGAAGAAAATCTGAAAATATGACAAAAAATGAAATTGCAAAAACCGGAATGGACGCAATTCTCTTCTTAAAATTCTAATGAAATATAATAAATATAGTATGTGCGTGTTCCTCGTGAACAGACCTACACGCTGATATACAATTATCCATAGTTCAAAAGAAATAAAGTGTTGATAAAGGGGTCCGTTTGAGAAATATGAAGAAAATCTGAAAATATGACAAAAAATGAAATTGCAAAAACCGGAATGGACGCAATTCTCTTCTTAAAATTCTGATGAAATATAATAAATATTGTGTGTGCGTGTTTCTCGTGAACAGACCTACACGCTGATATACAATTATCCATAGTTCAAAAGAAATAAAGTGTTGATAAAGGGGTCCGTTTCAGAAATATGAAGAAAATCTGAAAATATGACAAAAAATGAAATTACCAAAACCGAAATGGACGCAATTCTCTTCTTAAAATTCTAATGAAATATAATAAATATAGTATGTGCGTGTTCCTCGTGAACAGACCTACACGCTGATATACAATTATCCATAGTTCAAAAGAAATAAAGTGTTGATAAAGGGGTCCGTTTCAGAAATATGAAGAAAATCTGAAAATATGACAAAAAATGAAATTGCCAAAACCGGAATGGACGCAATTCTCTTCTTAAAATTCTAATGAAATATAATAAATATAGTAAATGTGCGTGTTCCTCGTGAACAGACCTACACGCTGATATACAATTATCCATAGTTCAAAAGAAATAAAGTGTTGATAAAGGGGTCCGTTTCAGAAATATGAAGAAAATCTGAAAATATGACAAAAAATGAAATTGCCAAAACCGGAATGGACGCAATTCTCTTCTTAAAATTCTAATGAAATATAATAAATATAGTATGTGCGTGTTCCTCGTGAACAGACCTACACGCTGATATACAATTATCCATAGTTCAAAAGAAATAAAGTGTTGATAAAGGGGTCCGTTTCAGAAATATGAAGAAAATCTGAAAATATGACAAAAAATGAAATTGCCAAAACCGGAATGGACGCAATTCTCTTCTTAAAATTCTAATGAAATATAATAAATATAGTATGTGCGTGTTCCTCGTGAACAGACCTACACGCTGATATACAATTATCCATAGTTCAAAAGAAATAAAGTGTTGATAAAGGGGTCCGTTTCAGAAATATGAAGAAAATCTGAAAATATGACAAAAAATGAAATTGCCAAAACCGGAATGGACGCAATTCTCTTCTTAAAATTCTAATGAAATATAATAAATATAGTATGTGCGTGTTCCTCGTGAACAGACCTACACGCTGATATACAATTATCCATAGTTCAAAAGAAATAAAGTGTTGATAAAGGGGTCCGTTTCAGAAATATGAAGAAAATCTGAAAATATGACAAAAAATGAAATTGCCAAAACCGGAATGGACGCAATTCTCTTCTTAAAATTCTGATGAAATATAATAAATATAGTATGTGCGTGTTCCTCGTGAACAGACCTACACGCTGATATACAATTATCCATAGTTCAAAAGAAATAAAGTGTTGATAAAGGGGTCCGTTTCAGAAATATGAAGAAAATCTGAAAATATGACAAAAAATGAAATTGCAAAAACCGGAATGGACGCAATTCTCTTCTTAAAATTCTGATGAAATATAATAAATATTGTATGTGCGTGTTCCTCGTGAACAGACCTACACGCTGATATACAATTATCCATAGTTCAAAAGAAATAAAGTGTTGATAAAGGGGTCCGTTTCAGAAATATGAAGAAAATCTGAAAATATGACAAAAAATGAAATTGCCAAAACCGGAATGGACGCAATTCTCTTCTTAAAATTCTAATGAAATATAATAAATATAGTATGTGCGTGTTCCTCGTGAACAGACCTACACGCTGATATACAATTATCCATAGTTCAAAAGAAATAAAGTGTTTATAAAGGGGTCCGTTTGAGAAATATGAAGAAAATCTGAAAATATGACAAAAAATGAAATTGCAAAAACCGGAATGGACGCAATTCTCTTCTTAAAATTCTAATGAAATATAATAAATATAGTATGTGCGTGTTCCTCGTGAACAGACCTACACGCTGATATACAATTATCCATAGTTCAAAAGAAATAAAGTGTTGATAAAGGGGTCCGTTTCAGAAATATGAAGAAAATCTGAAAATATGACAAAAAATGAAATTGCCAAAACCGGAATGGACGCAATTCTCTTCTTAAAATTCTAATGAAATATAATAAATATAGTATGTGCGTGTTCCTCGTGAACAGACCTACACGCTGATATACAATTATCCATAGTTCAAAAGAAATAAAGTGTTGATAAAGGGGTCCGTTTCAGAAATATGAAGAAAATCTGAAAATATGACAAAAAATGAAATTGCCAAAACCGGAATGGACGCAATTCTCTTCTTAAAATTCTAATGAAATATAATAAATATAGTATGTGCGTGTTCCTCGTGAACAGACCTACACGCTGATATACAATTATCCATAGTTCAAAAGAAATAAAGTGTTGATAAAGGGGTCCGTTTCAGAAATATGAAGAAAATCTGAAAATATGACAAAAAATGAAATTGCAAAACCGGAATGGACGTCATTCTCTTCTTAAAATTCTGATGAAATATAATAAATATAGTATATGCGTGTTCCTCGTGAACAGACCTACACGCTGATATACAATTATCCATAGTTCAAAAGAAATAAAGTGTTGATAAAGGGGTCCGTTTCAGAAATATGAAGAAAATCTGAAAATATGACAAAAAATGAAATTGCCAAAACCGGAATGGACGCAATTCTCTTCTTAAAATTCTAATGAAATATAATAAATATAGTATGTGCGTGTTCCTCGTGAACAGACCTACACGCTGATATACAATTATCCATAGTTCAAAAGAAATAAAGTGTTGATAAAGGGGTCCGTTTCAGAAATATGAAGAAAATCTGAAAATATGACAAAAAATGAAATTGCCAAAACCGGAATGGACGCAATTCTCTTCTTAAAATTCTGATGAAATATAATAAATAAAGTATATGCGTGTTCCTCGTGAACAGACCTACACGCTGATATACAATTATCCATAGTTCAAAAGAAATAAAGTGTTGATAAAGGGGTCCGTTTCAGAAATATGAAGAAAATCTGAAAATATGACAAAAAATGAAATTGCCAAAACCGGAATGGACGCAATTCTCTTCTTAAAATTCTGATGAAATATAATAAATATAGTATGTGCGTGTTCCTCGTGAACAGACCTACATGCTGATATACAATTATCCATAGTTCAAAAGAAATAAAGTGTTGATAAAGGGGTCCGTTTCAGAAATATGAAGAAAATCTGAAAATATGACAAAAAATGAAATTGCAAAAACCGGAATGGACGCAATTCTCTTCTTAAAATTCTGATGAAATATAATAAATATAGTATATGCGTGTTCCTCGTGAACAGACCTACACGCTGATATACAATTATCCATAGTTCAAAAGAAATAAAGTGTTGATAAAGGGGTCCGTTTGAGAAATATGAAGAAAATCTGAAAATATAACAAAAAATGAAATTGCCAAAAACCGGAATGGACGCAATTCTCTTCTTAAAATTCTGATGAAATATAATAAATATAGTATGTGCGTGTTCCTCGTGAACAGACCTACACGCTGATATACAATTATCCATAGTTCAAAAGAAATAAAGTGTTGATAAAGGGGTCCGTTTCAGAAATATGAAGAAAATCTGAAAATATGACAAAAAATGAAATTGCCAAAAACCGGAATGGACGCAGTTCTCTTCTTAAAATTCTGATGAAATATAATAAATATAGTATGTGCGTGTTCCTCGTGAACAGACCTACACGCTGATATACAATTATCCATAGTTCAAAAGAAATAAAGTGTTGATAAAGGGGTCCGTTTCAGAAATATGAAGAAAATCTGAAAATATGACAAAAAATGAAATTGCAAAAACCGGAATGGACGCAATTCTCTTCTTAAAATTCTGATGAAATATAATAAATATAGTATGTGCGTGTTCCTCGTGAACAGACCTACACGCTGATATACAATTATCCATAGTTCAAAAGAAATAAAGTGTTGATAAAGGGGTCCGTTTCAGAAATATGAAGAAAATCTGAAAATATGACAAAAAATGAAATTGAAAAACCCGAATGGACGCAAGTCTCTTCTTAAAATTCTGATGAAATATAAGAAATATGATGTGTGCGTGTTCCTCGTGAACAGACCTACACGCTGATATACAATTATCCGTAGTTCAAAAGAAATAAAGTGTTGATAAAGGGGTCCGTTTCAGAAATATGAAGAAAATCTGAAAATATGACAAAAAATGAAATTGCAAAAACCGGAATGGACGCAATTCTCTTCTTAAAATTCAGATGAAATATAATAAATATAGTATGTGCGTGTTCCTCGTGAACAGACCTACACGCTGATATACAATTATCCATAGTTCAAAAGAAATAAAGTGTTGATAAAGGGGTCCGTTTCAGAAATATGAAGAAAATCTGAAAATATGACAAAAAATGAAATTGCAAAAACCGGAATGGACGCAATTCTCTTCTTAAAATTCTGATGAAATATAATAAATATAGTATATGCGTGTTCCTCGTGAACAGACCTACACGCTGATATACAATTATCCATAGTTCAAAAGAAATAAAGTGTTGATAAAGGGGTCCGTTTCAGAAATATGAAGAAAATCTGAAAATATGACAAAAAATGAAATTGCAAAAACCGGAATGGACGCAATTCTCTTCTTAAAATTCTAATGAAATATAATAAATATAGTATGTGCGTGTTCCTCGTGAACAGACCTACACGCTGATATACAATTATCCATAGTTCAAAAGAAATAAAGTGTTGATAAAGGGGTCCGTTTCAGAAATATGAAGAAAATCTGAAAATATGACAAAAAATGAAATTGCCAAAACCGGAATGGACGCAATTCTCTTCTTAAAATTCTAATGAAATATAATAAATAGAGTATATGCGTGTTCCTCGTGAACAGACCTACACGCTGATATACAATTATCCATAGTTCAAAAGAAATAAAGTGTTGATAAAGGGGTCCGTTTCAGAAATATGAAGAAAATCTGAAAATATGACAAAAAATGAAATTGCAAAAACCGGAATGGACGCAATTCTCTTCTTAAAATTCTAATGAAATATAATAAATATAGTATGTGCGTGTTCCTCGTGAACAGACCTACACGCTGATATACAATTATCCATAGTTCAAAAGAAATAAAGTGTTGATAAAGGGGTCCGTTTCAGAAATATGAAGAAAATCTGAAAATATGACAAAAAATGAAATTGCCAAAACCGGAATGGACGCAATTCTCTTCTTAAAATTCTGATGAAATATAATAAATATAGTATATGCGTGTTCCTCGTGAACAGACCTACACGCTGATATACAATTATCCATAGTTCAAAAGAAATAAAGTGTTGATAAAGGGGTCCGTTTCAGAAATATGAAGAAAATCTGAAAATATGACAAAAAATGAAATTGCAAAAACCGGAATGGACGCAATTCTCTTCTTAAAATTCTAATGAAATATAATAAATATAGTATGTGCGTGTTCCTCGTGAACAGACCTACACGCTGATATACAATTATCCATAGTTCAAAAGAAATAAAGTGTTGATAAAGGGGTCCGTTTCAGAAATATGAAGAAAATCTGAAAATATGACAAAAAATGAAATTGCAAAAACCGGAATGGACGCAATTCTCTTCTTAAAATTCTGATGAAATATAATAAATATAGTGTGTGCGTGTTCCTCGTGAACAGACCTACACGCTGATATACAATTATCCATAGTTCAAAAGAAATAAAGTGTTGATAAAGGGGTCCGTTTCAGAAATATGAAGAAAATCTGAAAATATGACAAAAAATGAAATTGCCAAAACCGGAATGGACGCAATTCTCTTCTTAAAATTCTAATGAAATATAATAAATATAGTATGTGCGTGTTCCTCGTGAACAGACCTACACGCTGATATACAATTATCCATAGTTCAAAAGAAATAAAGTGTTGATAAAGGGGTCCGTTTCAGAAATATGAAGAAAATCTGAAAATATGACAAAAAATGAAATTGCAAAAACCGGAATGGACGCAATTCTCTTCTTAAAATTCTAATGAAATATAATAAATATAGTATGTGCGTGTTCCTCGTGAACAGACCTACACGCTGATATACAATTATCCATAGTTCAAAAGAAATAAAGTGTTGATAAAGGGGTCCGTTTCAGAAATATGAAGAAAATCTGAAAATATGACAAAAAATGAAATTGCAAAAACCGGAATGGACGCAATTCTCTTCTTAAAATTCTAATGAAATATAATAAATATAGTATGTGCGTGTTCCTCGTGAACAGACCTACACGCTGATATACAATTATCCATAGTTCAAAAGAAATAAAGTGTTGATAAAGGGGTCCGTTTCAGAAATATGAAGAAAATCTGAAAATATGACAAAAAATGAAATTGCAAAACCGGAATGGACGCAATTCTCTTCTTAAAATTCTAATGAAATATAATAAATATAGTATGTGCGTGTTCCTCGTGAACAGACCTACACGCTGATATACAATTATCCATAGTTCAAAAGAAATAAAGTGTTGATAAAGGGGTCCGTTTCAGAAATATGAAGAAAATCTGAAAATATGACAAAAAAATGAAATTCAAAAACCGGAATGGACGCAATTCTCTTCTTAAAATTCTGATGAAATATAATAAATATAGTATATGCGTGTTCCTCGTGAACAGACCTACACGCTGATATACAATTATCCATAGTTCAGAAGAAATAAAGTGTTGATAAAGGGGTCCGTTTGAGAAATATGAAGAAAATCTGAAAATATGACAAAAAATGAAATTGCAAAAACCGGAATGGACGCAATTCTCTTCTTAAAATTCTGATGAAATATAATAAAAATGGTGTGTGCGTGTTTCTCGTGAACAGACCTACACGCTGATATACAATTATGCATAGTTCAAAAGAAATAAAGTGTTGATAAAGGGGTCCGTTTCAGAAATATGAAGAAAATCTGAAAATATGACAAAAAATGAAATTGCCAAAACCGGAATGGACGCAATTCTCTTCTTAAAATTCTGATGAAATATAATAAATATGGTGTGTGCGTGTTCCTCGTGAACAGACCTACACGCTGATATACAATTATCCATAGTTCAAAAGAAATAAAGTGTTGATAAAGGGGTCCGTTTCAGAAATATGAAGAAAATCTGAAAATATGACAAAAAATGAAATTGCAAAAACCGGAATGGACGCAATTCTCTTCTTAAAATTCTAATGAAATATAATAAATATAGTATGTGCGTGTTCCTCGTGAACAGACCTACACGCTGATATACAATTATCCATAGTTCAAAAGAAATAAAGTGTTGATAAAGGGGTCCGTTTCAGAAATATGAAGAAAATCTGAAAATATGACAAAAAATGAAATTGCCAAAACCGGAATGGACGCAATTCTCTTCTTAAAATTCTGATGAAATATAATAAATATAGTATGTGCGTGTTCCTCGTGAACAGACCTACACGCTGATATACAATTATCCATAGTTCAAAAGAAATAAAGTGTTGATAAAGGGGTCCGTTTCAGAAATATGAAGAAAATCTGAAAATATGACAAAAAATGAAATTGCAAAAACCGGAATGGACGCAATTCTCTTCTTAAAATTCTGATGAAATATAATAAATATAGTATATGCGTGTTCCTCGTGAACAGACCTACACGCTGATATACAATTATCCATAGTTCAAAAGAAATAAAGTGTTGATAAAGGGGTCCGTTTCAGAAATATGAAGAAAATCTGAAAATATGACAAAAAATGAAATTGCCAAAACCGGAATGGACGCAATTCTCTTCTTAAAATTCTGATGAAATATAATAAATATAGTATATGCGTGTTCCTCGTGAACAGACCTACACGCTGATATACAATTATCCATAGTTCAAAAGAAATAAAGTGTTGATAAAGGGGTCCGTTTGAGAAATATGAAGAAAATCTGAAAATATGACAAAAAATGAAATTGCAAAAACCGGAATGGACGCAATTCTCTTTTTAAAATTCTGATGAAATATAATAAATATAGTATGTGCGTGTTCCTCGTGAACAGACCTACACGCTGATATACAATTATCCATAGTTCAAAAGAAATAAAGTGTTGATAAAGGGGTCCGTTTCAGAAATATGAAGAAAATCTGAAAATATGACAAAAAATGAAATTGCAAAAACCGGAATGGACGCAATTCTCTTCTTAAAATTCTGATGAAATATAATAAATATGGTGTGTGCGTGTTCCTCGTGAACAGACCTACACGCTGATATACAATTATCCATAGTTCAAAAGAAATAAAGTGTTGGTAAACGGGTCCGTTTGAGAAATATGAAGAAAATCTGAAAATATGACAAAAAATGAAATTGCAAAAACCGGAATGGACGCAATTCTCTTCTTAAAATTCTAATGAAATATAATAAATATAGTATGTGCGTGTTCCTCGTGAACAGACCTACACGCTGATATACAATTATCCATAGTTCAAAAGAAATAAAGTGTTGATAAAGGGGTCCGTTTCAGAAATATGAAGAAAATCTGAAAATATGGCAAAAAATGAAATTGCCAAAAAAGGAATGGACGCAATTCTCTTCTTAAAATTCTAATGAAATATAATAAATATAGTATGTGCGTGTTCCTCGTGAACAGACCTACACGCTGATATACAATTATCCATAGTTCAAAAGAAATAAAGTCTTGATACCGGGGTCCATTTCAGAAATATGAAGAAAATCTGAAAACATGACAAAAAATGAAATTGTAAAAACCGGAATGGACGCAATTCTCTTCTTAAAATTCTGATGAAATATAATAAATATAGTATATGCGTGTTCCTCGTGAACAGACCTACACGCTGATATACAATTATCCATAGTTCAAAAGAAATAAAGTGTTGATAAAGGGGTCCGTTTCAGAAATATGAAGAAAATCTGAAAATATGACAAAAAATGAAATTGCAAAAACCGGAATGGACGCAATTCTCTTCTTAAAATTCTGAGTAAATATAATAAATATAGTATATGCGTGTTCCTCGTGAACAGACCTACACGCTGATATACAATTATCCATAGTTCAAAAGAAATTAAGTCTTGATACCGGTGTCCATTTCAGAAATAGGAAGAAAATCTGAAAACATGACAAAAAATGAAATTGCAAAAACCGGAATGGACGCAATTCTCTTCTTAAAATTCTAATGAAATATAATAAATATAGTATGTGCGTGTTCCTCGTGAACAGACCTACACGCTGGTATACAATTATCCATAGTTCAAAAGAAATTAAGTCTTGATACCGGGGTCCATTTCAGAAATATGAAGAAAATCTGAAAACATGACAAAAAATGAAATTGCAAAAACCGGAATGGACGCAATTCTCTTCTTAAAATTCTAATGAAATATAATAAATATAGTATGTGCGTGTTCCTCGTGAACAGACCTACACGCTGGTATACAATTATCCATAGTTCAAAAGAAATTAAGTCTTGATACCGGGGTCCATTTCAGAAATATGAAGAAAATCTGAAAACATGACAAAAAATGAAATTGCAAAAACCGGAATGGACGCAATTCTCTTCTTAAAATTCTGATGAAATATAATAAATATAGTATGTGCGTGTTCCTCGTGAACAGACCTACACGCTGATATACAATTATCCATAGTTCAAAAGAAATAAAGTGTTGATAAAGGGGTCCATTTCAGAAATAGGAAGAAAATCTGAAAACATGACAAAAAATGAAATTGCAAAAACCGGAATGGACGCAATTCTCTTCTTAAAATTCTAATGAAATATAATAAATATAGTATGTGCGTGTTCCTCGTGAACAGACCTACACGCTGATATACAATTATCCATAGTTCAAAAGAAATAAAGTGTTGATAAAGGGGTCCGTTTCAGAAATATGAAGAAAATCTGAAAATATGACAAAAAATGAAATTGCCAAAACCGGAATGGACGCAATTCTCTTCTTAAAATTCTAATGAAATATAATAAATATAGTATGTGCGTGTTCCTCGTGAACAGACCTACACGCTGATATACAATTATCCATAGTTCAAAAGAAATAAAGGGTTGAAACGTGGGTCCGTTTCAGAAATATGAAGAAAATCTGAAAATCTGACAAAAAATGAAATTGCAAAACCGGAATGGACGCAATTCTCTTCTTAAAATTCTAATGAAATATAATAAATATAGTATGTGCGTGTTCCTCGTGAACAGACCTACACGCTGGTATACAATTATCCATAGTTCAAAAGAAATTAAGTCTTGATACCGGGGTCCATTTCAGAAATAGGAAGAAAATCTGAAAACATGACAAAAAATGAAATTGCAAAAACCGGAATGGACGCAATTCTCTTCTTAAAATTCTAATGAAATATAATAAATATAGTATGTGCGTGTTCCTCGTGAACAGACCTACACGCTGATATACAATTATCCATAGTTCAAAAGAAATAAAGTGTTGATAAAGGGGTCCGTTTCAGAAATATGAAGAAAATCTGAAAATATGACAAAAAATGAAATTGCCAAAACCGGAATGGACGCAATTCTCTTCTTAAAATTCTAATGAAATATAATAAATATAGTATGTGCGTGTTCCTCGTGAACAGACCTACACGCTGATATACAATTATCCATAGTTCAAAAGAAATAAAGTGTTGATAAAGGGGTCCGTTTCAGAAATATGAAGAAAATCTGAAAATATGACAAAAAATGAAATTGCCAAAACCGGAATGGACGCAATTCTCTTCTTAAAATTCTAATGAAATATAATAAATATAGTATGTGCGTGTTCCTCGTGAACAGACCTACACGCTGATATACAATTATCCATAGTTCAAAAGAAATAAAGTGTTGATAAAGGGGTCCGTTTCAGAAATATGAAGAAAATCTGAAAATATGACAAAAAATGAAATTGCAAAAACCGGAATGGACGCAATTCTCTTCTTAAAATTCTGATGAAATATAATAAATATAAAATGTGCGTGTTCCTCGTGAACAGACCTACACGCTGATATACAATTATCCATAGTTCAAAAGAAATAAAGTGTTGATAAAGGGGTCCGTTTCAGAAATATGAAGAAAATCTGAAAATATGACAAAAAATGAAATTGCCAAAACCGGAATGGACGCAATTCTCTTCTTAAAATTCTGATGAAATATAATAAATATAGTATATGCGTGTTCCTCGTGAACAGACCTACACGCTGATATACAATTATCCATAGTTCAAAAGAAATAAAGTGTTGATAAAGGGGTCCGTTTCAGAAATATGAAGAAAATCTGAAAATATGACAAAAAATGAAATACAAAAACCGGAATGGACGCAATTCTCTTCTTAAAATTCTAATGAAATATAATAAATATAGTATGTGCGTGTTCCTCGTGAACAGACCTACACGCTGATATACAATTATCCATAGTTCAAAAGAAATAAAGTGTTGATAAAGGGGTCCGTTTCAGAAATAGGAAGAAAATCTGAAAACATGACAAAAAATGAAATTGCAAAAACCGGAATGGACGCAATTCTCTTCTTAAAATTCTAATGAAATATAATAAATATAGTATGTGCGTGTTCCTCGTGAACAGACCTACACGCTGATATACAATTATCCATAGTTCAAAAGAAATAAAGTGTTGATAAAGGGGTCCGTTTCAGAAATATGAAGAAAATCTGAAAATATGACAAAAAATGAAATTGCAAAAACCGGAATGGACGCAATTCTCTTCTTAAAATTCTAATGAAATATAATAAATATAGTATGTGCGTGTTCCTCGTGAACAGACCTACACGCTGATATACAATTATCCATAGTTCAAAAGAAATAAAGTGTTGATAAAGGGGTCCGTTTACGAAATATGTAGAAAATCTGAAAATATGACAAAAAATGAAATTGCCAAAATTGGAATGGACGCAATTCTCTTCTTAAAATTCTAATGAAATATAATAAATATAGTATGTGCGTGTTCCTCGTGAACAGACCTACACGCTGATATACAATTATCCATAGTTCAAAAGAAATAAAGTGTTGATAAAGGGGTCCGTTTCAGAAATATGTAGAAAATCTGAAAATATGACAAAAAATGAAATTGCCAAAACCGGAATGGACGCAATTCTCTTCTTAAAATTCTGATGAAATATAATAAATATAGTATGTGCGTGTTCCTCGTGAACAGACCTACACGCTGATATACAATTATCCATAGTTCAAAAGAAATAAAGTGTTGATAAAGGGGTCCGTTTAAGAAATATGAAGAAAATCTGAAAATATGACAAAAAATGAAATTGCCAAAATCGGAATGGACGCAATTCTCTTCTTAAAATTCTGATGAAATATAATAAATATAGTATGTGCGTGTTCCTCGTGAACAGACCTACACGCTGATATACAATTATCCATAGTTCAAAAGAAATAAAGTGTTGATAAAGGGGTCCGTTTCAGAAATATGAAGAAAATCTGAAAATATGACAAAAAATGAAATTGCCAAAACCGGAATGGACGCAATTCTCTTCTTAAAATTCTGATGAAATATAATAAATATAGTATGTGCGTGTTCCTCGTGAACAGACCTACACGCTGATATACAATTATCCATAGTTCAAAAGAAATAAAGTGTTGATAAAGGGGTCCGTTTCAGAAATATGAAGAAATTCTGAAAATATGACAAAAAATGAAATTGAAAAACCCGAATGGACGCAAGTCTCTTCTTAAAATTCTGATGGAATATAAGAAATATGATGTGTGCGTGTTCCTCGTGAACAGACCTACACGCTGATATACAATTATCCATAGTTCAAAAGAAATAAAGTGTTGATAAAGGGGTCCGTTTCAGAAATATGAAGAAATTCTGAAAATATGACAAAAAATGAAATTGCCAAAAATGGAATGGACGCAATTCTCTTCTTAAAATTCTAATGAAATATAATAAATATAGTATGTGCGTGTTCCTCGTGAACAGACCTACACGCTGATATACAATTATCCATAGTTCAAAAGAAATAAAGTGTTGATAAAGGGGTCCGTTTAAGAAATATGAAGAAAATCTGAAAATATGACAAAAAATGAAATTGTCAAAACCGGAATGGACGCAATTCTCTTCTTAAAATTCTGATGAAATATAATAAATATAGTATGTGCGTGTTCCTCGTGAACAGACCTACACGCTGATATACAATTATCCATAGTTCAAAAGAAATAAAGTGTTGATAAAGGGGTCCGTTTACGAAATATGAAGAAAATCTGAAAATATGACAAAAAATGAAATTGCCAAAATTGGTATGGCGCAATTCTCTTCTTAAAATTCTGATGAAATATAATAAATATAGTATATGCGTGTTCCTCGTGAACAGACCTACACGCTGATATACAATTATCCATAGTTCAAAAGAAATAAAGTGTTGATAAAGGGGTCCGTTTCAGAAATATGAAGAAAATCTGAAAATATGACAAAAAATGAAATTGCCAAAACCGGAATGGACGCAATTCTCTTCTTAAAATTCTGATGAAATATAATAAATATAGTATGTGCGTGTTCCTCGTGAACAGACCTACACGCTGATATACAATTATCCATAGTTCAAAAGAAATAAAGTGTTGATAAAGGGGTCCGTTTCAGAAATATGAAGAAAATCTGAAAATATGACAAAAAATGAAATTGCCAAAACCGGAATGGACGCAATTCTCTTCTTAAAATTCTAATGAAATATAATAAATATAGTATGTGCGTGTTCCTCGTGAACAGACCTACACGCTGATATACAATTATCCATAGTTCAGAAGAAATAAAGTGTTGATAAAGGGGTCCGTTTCAGAAATATGAAGAAAATCTGAAAATATGACAAAAAATGAAATTGCCAAAACCGGAATGGACGCAATTCTCTTCTTAAAATTCTAATGAAATATAATAAATATAGTATGTGCGTGTTCCTCGTGAACAGACCTACACGCTGATATACAATTATCCATAGTTCAAAAGAAATAAAGTGTTGATAAAGGGGTCCGTTTCAGAAATATGAAGAAAATCTGAAAATATGACAAAAAATGAAATTGCAAAAACCGGAATGGACGCAATTCTCTTCTTAAAATTCTGATGAAATATAATAAATATAGTATGTGCGTGTTCCTCGTGAACAGACCTACACGCTGATATACAATTATCCATAGTTCAAAAGAAATAAAGTGTTGATAAAGGGGTCCGTTTCAGAAATATGAAGAAAATCTGAAAATATGACAAAAAATGAAATTACCAAAACCGAAATGGACGCAATTCTCTTCTTAAAATTCTGATGAAATATAATAAATATGGTGTGTGCGTGTTCCTCGTGAACAGACCTACACGCTGATATACAATTATCCATAGTTCAAAAGAAATAAAGGCTTGATACCGGGGTCCGTTTGAGAAATATGAAGAAAATCTGAAAATATGACAAAAAATGAAATTGCAAAAACCGGAATGGACGCAATTCTCTTCTTAAAATTCTGATGAAATATAATAAATATAGTATGTGCGTGTTCCTCGTGAACAGACCTACACGCTGATATACAATTATCCATAGTTCAAAAGAAATAAAGTGTTGATAAAGTGGTCCGTTTCAGAGATATGAAGAAAATCTTAAAATATGACAAAAAATGAAATTGCAAAAACCGGAATGGACGCAATTCTCTTCTTAAAATTCTGATGAAATATAATAAATACAGTATGTGCGTGTTCCTCGTGAACAGACCTACACGCTGATATACAATTATCCATAGTTCAAAAGAAATAAAGTGTTGATAAAGGGGTCCG
>CM063501.1:3194007-3201507 GCA_032207245.1 Pardosa pseudoannulata
GTTTTAAAGAAGGCAGTATTTTTCGCTGTCATAGGTAGCCTATTTATACTAAATTTTAGAATCGGATCTATAGTTTAGGAGAAAATAAACATTACTCTTTGAATTTTGCTAACTATGGATGCATCTATCAATTCCAGGTCCAACCTCTTCATTAAATCTAGGACAGACGTACAGATAACTTAGGCTATTATTATATTGGGGATACTACAAAAAAACTAAGGATGAACAGAAGTCTTTAACATGATTCGAATAATTCATATATATATATATATATCGTTCAACATTCAATTAAGCATATTTTCATGTCTTGCATACATTTTGTTTCAGAATATAAATATATTCTAAAGGAATGCTAGAGTAACGCTCTAGTAATTTGAAAGTACAGACACAACCAAGATGCCATCTCTAGGTATAGTTTCGGAACTTAATACACTGAGGCAGAAGTCTTATTTCCCATGCCCCCGCTACCTTTAATGACCATGCCGGATCTGACCTATTCGAGCCTCAGACTTTCGAACCATTGGTTAAGAAATCTTGCTGACAAGGCTACCATGGCTATCTTACTCTTACAACGTTATAAGCTTGTATACAGATTATAAGCTTGGATGTATGTACACGCATAACTATTTGCTATGACACGTGTAATAAGTATATTATCAAATAAATTTTAACTATAGCTATTAGTCAGGAGCTTAGTTTATGTACCTACTGGGGAAAGTATGAGGAAATATTTGAAATTTCCTAAACTCTTGATCCAATTGAAATCCTGTAATCAGACCATTGAAATATTCAATTATGAAATTTATAATTAATATAGGGAACCACTGTCAGGGATTTAAATGCTTGACACATTAGATTGCTAGCACACCTCTTTAGATATAACCGAAGTAGACGAGTCCCTTCCCTAAAAAAAAGAGGAAGCAGTGACGTGGGTGCACATTGATGGCAATCTTTTGCCTCAGATAGAAGTCTGATAAAGACATCCTTGTTTTGAGAAAGGCTGTAGATCTTACGAAAATTGTGATGTGATTATAGACCTACAGCTTACTATAAAAAAGCTGGATTTAGTACCAAAAGAGTATCAGTGGTTAACTTCCCCTAAATGAAATAGATTGTAGTAAAGTCCGAATATCTGCAGGAGTCAAAAACAAGGACAGTGGTAACTTTACTGTTATATCTAACAATCCATAATCATGTAGTCATAAAAGTGAGCAGAACTTTGAATCCAGTAAAATGTTTGCTGTACGTGTGCAAATAAAGACATCAGTTTAAAATTATATTTTATTTCGTCTTTTGAAATACATTGCTATGCACAATATTGATTAGATATTTTATTGAAATAAATATAAATTAACATTTAATATTCTCAAAACTTTATCGAAATATGTCACTTGCAGTAATACATACGACAAAAATAGTAAACCAGAAACACTGTACAAATCCAAGTAGACATACAGAACAAGTTTAGAAGTAGACGATTTACAGTAATCTTAGCATCTACTCTTACAATTTGATTTAAAACTGCTCAATTTTGTCACAAGCCAAGGAACTTTAAGCTGTTTAGAAAATTAAATATTTAGAGGAACACAAAAATTTGGATGTACTTCCTACACATCACTTGACCCATGTTTTGACATCGCTGCATCACAATATTATTCAGGTTTCAAAAACATGGATATGCACTTAAAATTAGTCCAAATTTCTGAGTAGAATATCGTATGGTCCTTTTTACAACAAGCTGGTATTCTTATGGTTATCAATATATTTATCTAGAACAATTTGAAAAATAAACACCATTACTGTAAAAACTAAACTACGAACTATACTAAAAGCTAAAAAAGCATGCTTCAAAGTACTCCAATATATATGTGTATATATAACATAACCTATGCCTATTTAATATACTAAATATTAATGTAAAATACAAACTACATTAAACTATTTTAAAAACATGGCCATGCTTCAGTTTTAAATTCCTGAAACCTTCATCCCGTTTTACCTTTGAAACAATGTACAAAGTGCTATCAGTTTCTAAAGCCCCAAGTTCATTCAATACAATACATATAGGTACTAATTTCAACAATATTTGTCAGTTTTTGTTAAACGTATCACGGAAAACATGGTAAAAAGCACTTTACATCCGTCAAACAATCATACAGAAGGACGAGTCTAAAATTCACAGTAAGTTGAACAATATTTCTAACAATAATCTGGTTTCACAGTGTATAATGTTAAAATATACAGTTACAGTAGATACCTTTCTTAAAATTTCTAACAACTTCTGTAGTATGACGTATTCCACACTGTCCTCAGTCACCGCTTTCATTCCCAATTCGAATGCCGATGATTAAAACTTTCGGGAATATTTTCTTCATCAGTGGACACACAAGTTCTGGAACTTGTCAGCATTCTGAAAATATTTATTAAACTAAATGCTTAAATATATAGATATAACGAGTCCATTTTATAGTGTAAAACGGCCAGGAAATTATCTTGCCATTGCTTTCTAACCAACAATCGTAGACAATTTTTAATAAAAGGTAAAAAGATTACAAATTAACTTTTACAAATAATTTAATAATGGTATTTACGTAAAACCTAAAATTTTTAGATAAGTCGTAATTATTAACACAAGCTTTTATCTATAGATTTAGAAGCACCTTGGTAAATTTAAAAATAAAACTTTAAAAGTGTTATATACTGCTGTACCGTACTTTTTATTTTAGATTCATTCCGTGGATGAATAACGTTGAGAGTATTTACGGTCTCGATCGGTACGTACTGCCCAATACATTCAATCTTCGTTAGAATTTTTGAGAAAAAATACATCTTTACTCGTAGGTGTCTTACCATTAATTGTTTGTACTATAAATGCGGACTTTAGTTATCCAAGACACCTATGAAAAAAAAAAAAAGCTATTGGAAACAGTAAGTCATAACTGCTAATCATATACAATATTTTATACCATATATTTATAATTGGTCAAGGTCATTGGGTTTAACGGAGCACCTAGCGAAGTTTAAGGTACTCACTTTAAACTCGTAAGCAGATCAAAACAAATTTAGGCCTCTAGGTAAAAGTGATCTAAAAAATTTGAATACACTCCAGCTCACAAGGAAGCGAGGAGCTGAGGACGTTCTCGTAAAAAATTACGAGTCAACAACGCGTTGTCTAATTAGGGGATAATTAGACTGGAACCTTGACAATGACCATTCGGTATGGTTAACAGCAATGCATGGATTCAACATGAAGCTCAGAAATAAAAATTACAATAGTAAAAATAGGGACAGTAGAAAGTTACAACTTGGCACGGCAAATAAAAATAAACGAAAAGTGACAGCACTAACGAGATATTTTAATTGGTTGCCCATTCGTGGTGTACCGCTAAACACAAAGATTTACATCATTCTCAAAATACCAAGATATAAATATTCAGCTATCAAAATTTAAACATTTACTTTCTATAAACTTTGGATTTCGCCTCATTCCTCAAATGTCACCCCTACTTTAAAAATGAAGTTTTGATTAGATTCATCAAAAATTCAAATGATGTAAAAAAATTTGAGTCGCCTATCAATAGTGCCACGCACTAACAAGTTGTTTCGTTTTTGGGTTTTGTCTACTTCGGTCTACTTTTTGCAACACGAGGGCTAATGAGACCGAGACCTACTGCTTAAAGCCGATTCCGAACATCCATGCGATAGTGAGATTCGAACCCACGAACTCCGGTTCCGAATGCTAGTACCCTAACCATTCGGCCATCGTTCGGTAGTTGTTTCGTTTTATTTATATACGAAGTGTCTCGTAGAAGTGAATATAAAGAAAATTGTTGAACATAAGCTATTGACAAGATATAAAAATAATGCAATTCATTCTATAGCAACGTTTGCAATGAAATACCTCAGGTCTAGAACATTCAACAATTCTGTTGTAAATATTTAAAATTAGTTTTAAGAATTCAGAACCAGAGATCTTTGATGCAGATTTTAAGTACATTTAAAGTTGGATTTGAAATTTAAACATTGGCATACAATTTTCTTACCCTTTCATACGGGATCCACGGCATTCATCAGACTTTACTCCAGCTACTTTTCAGTTGTTGGAATACAATAAAACTTTCCTGTAGGTTACTCCGACTCTTCACACATCGTTGAGGGATTTCCAGAACAGTAAGAATGACACGAGAAATCCAACATATCTTGATGACGGATTTGGTTCAACACTCGACAGGTGTATTTTGGAGTCGTAACATCGCAGTTTTCTTCTGTATAGCTTGATGCATTTAACAAATTTTAAGAAACCTCATGATAGCTAGAGCAGTATAAAGCGTCTCATTTAGAATTGTAAATAGAATACTTTTACTATTGTCATTAGGTTTTTTACACTTACTACGCAACGAAGTAAAATATATTTCACTATGACACATTCTTAATATACGAAACATTTTCTGGCTCAATAATCTAGTTTGTAAGGACTCATTCATGACAAGCATTTGTGTTTAACACATAGTACAGGACACAGATAATGAAATTCAAAAACGAATTCCTAATATCGTATGAATAAGATTAGGAGTAATGCAATGATTTTGCGCACTGTCTGCTTTTTTTGATACAAGAGGGCAAACTAGACCAGGGCATACAGCTCATCCCGTATTTTACCTCGTGAAATAAAATTTTTCACTAGTTACAGAATAATTACGTCATTTTTTTATGAGTAATAACATTTAAAACCTAATCTTAATATTTCAAAAGAATTTTAGTACATGTTTTCCACAAATAGTTATTTTAACAAAATAAGTTATGTCCGATTCAAAAGTCTAAGAATTTAAAATTCTGAAAAATCAACTTTACAAATATTCATTAATATACTTAAAAATTGTATTAGCTGTGAACAAACAAGAAAGTTGTATACTTATAAAAATAGCAGTAAAGATTGAAACTCTCCTACGTTTAGAACATAAAATATGGTTTTAAGCCAATTCCGAACGGCTACGAACATCCACGCCTTCAGCGGAATTCAAGCCTTTAAGTCTGGCACAAAAAAAAAAAGCTCCTTACCCATCGCGCATATGTTTGATGGGTACAAATATAAAGGTTCGGGAAAAATGTCAAAACAAAAAAATTGCTGAACATTGACTGAATAATAAACAATCTAAATAAGTTTTAACTTATGTGAAGTTTCTTGGCACCTTGCACATTATATTACAGAAACTTTGTTTTAGTTTAAAATTAGAAATTCTGTTCTCATTTTTTTTTTGTTTTATATTAATTTTACAATTGATAGGATGAGTAAAGAAGTTACTGATTTAAGTACGATACCTATGTGTCAAGCCTTAAATATTACATCTTAAAAAGTTTTCTAATTAGGAAATTAGAATCTAAATATTGGGAAGAAGGACCTCTATATATATATATTCTTGTATCTAATGCTATATATATATCGTCATTTCTACTTCATTCTTTCTACGAATATACCAGATTTGACAGAAATTTCATTAAAAACATTTGCCTAAATTTATGCGCGTTGCTTCTCGTTTTCGGGTATTTAGAAAGTTAAAAAAGAAAATACAGGAAAGAAAAAAGAACTTATTGTTAGACCCAATGAAACAAATAGAAAAAAAAAATCTGTTCCCCTGCCGAAAACGAGAAGATTACAAATTTAGTTTTAAACAATTTAATATAAATTTTGAATAACGTTTCTGCTTAAAGATATTAATTAAATTACCTAACATTTCTGTCAAACCTGACAATCCTTTACTTAGGATACTGTTTCGACTTCCGTTATTTTATATTATTATATTGAGCAGCTTTAAATTTTTACTTCTACTTAAATAGTTTTATCATTCATGATTATTATCAGGCCTCGTGTTAGCTTAATGATTAGGTTTGGAGCACTACGGTCTATATTTTGCAACACGAAGGTTAATAAGACTGGGACCTAATACTTAAGGCCAATTCAGAACTGCTACGAACAGTCATTCCACGGTCGGATTCAAACCCACGAACTCCGGTATCAACTATGAACTCAATAACTGTTCGGCCATCGTTTGGAGTCTTTAGCTTAGTGATATCTCTAGAAAAATGAGCCAGTGACATTCCTTTCAAAAATGCATTTGATCGAAATTTAACATTGTTCTTTAATTTGACATCTTGTGATTTCCCAAATTGTACCTATTAAAGAAAAGAACGCAACAGTTAAATTCGAGCAAGTACCAGTCAATACTAGTTAACGTTTCCAGTAATTTCAATTGCAAGAAACTTTAACCATCGTAACAATACCGACTTTAACATATCAAAAAGAATCCAATTCTTTTGTTTGCAATAACTATAAAAAATTACTAGAAAAAAATTCATTCGTAAGAGTATAAACATAAACAGCATAAATAAATTAATAGCTGATATCCATAAACATCTACATTTAGAACAATAACCGATAATTTAAGTTTTTAATCCTAAACTTACATAAAATTAGAGAAATACGACTATTGATATTTCAAAATAGTGTATTGTTGGAAACGAGATAAATTATATCGTTAAATTTATCGAAATTTCATTTAATTTAGAATTTAAATTTGAAAACTGTCGAATTTCTAGGTTATGTATCATGAACTACCGGTTGTTTGCATTTACCTATATATTGAAAATATTAAGTCTGAAATCAGATAAGATTTCCTTTTAGCCGATGCGTATTTTTTGTTACAAATAATGTTCATTTGAAAACTAATTTTATAGAACTATTAAGATCAAATGAATCTCGATATTTACAGGCGATATTATGAACTCGCTCACCGTTCTGCCATCGTTTGGAGTCTTTAGCTTAAAGATATCTCTAGAAAATTGAGTCAGTGACAGTCCTTTCAAAAATGCATTCTCTTGATTGAAATTTAACACTGTTCATTAATTAGACATCTTGCGATTCTCCAAATTGCACCTATTAAAGAAAAAAATACAACAGTTAAATTCGAGCAAGTACCAGTCAATACAAGTTAATCACTTTTCTAGTAACTGAAACGATTAAACTTTAACAACCATCGTAACAATACTGGATTTAACACAACACAATACAATGCTTCTGTTTGTAATAAATAAAAAAAATCTAGAAAAATCATTCATAAGAGTTGCATGCAATAATCCATAAACAGCTTTATTTTTAATAAAATTAAAGTTTTTTATTCTAAATTTCTATAGAATTTAGAGAAATACGACTACTATTGATATTTCGCAATTTTAATTGTTGGAAACGTGGCATAAATTTAACGATATAATTTATCACAATTTCATTTAATTTAACCTTAAATTTGAAAACTCACTAGAATTGCTAGCTTTGAATTTCTAGTTTATCATGAATTAACGGTTGTTTGCATTATAGACTACATATTGAAAATATTAAGTCTGAAATCTGAGAATAAGATGTTCTTTTAGCAGATACGTATTTTCTGTTACAGAAAATGTTCCTTTGCAAACTAAATATTTTATAGAATACTTGAGGAAATTAATCTC
>CM063501.1:3207150-3282150 GCA_032207245.1 Pardosa pseudoannulata
CTCAAACGGATCCCTTATTCAACACTTTATATCTTTTGAACTATGGATAATTGTATATCAGCGTGTAGGTCTGTTCACGAGGAACAAGAACATACTATATTTATTATATTTCATCAGAATTTTAAGAAGAGAATTGCGTCCATTCCGGTTTGAGCAATTTCATTTTTTTATCATATTTTAAGATTTTTCTTCATATTTCTCAAAACGGATCCCTTATCAACACTTTATTTGTTATGAACTATAATCATTGTATATCAGCGTGTAGGTCTATTCACGAGGAACACGCACATACTATATTTATTATATTTCATCAGAATTTTAAGAAGAGAATTGCGTCCATTCCGGTTTTAGCAATTTCATTTTTTATCATATTTTAAGATTTTCTTCATATTTCTCAAACGGATCCCCTTATCAACACTTTATTTGTTATGAACTATGGATCATTGTATATCAGCGTGTAGGTCTATTCACGAGGAACACGCACATACTATATTTTTTATATTTCATCAGAATTTTAAGAAGAGAATTGCGTCCATTCCGGTTTTAGCAATTTCATTTTTTATCATATTTTAAGATTTTCTTCATATTTCTCAAACGGATCCCCTTATCAACACTTTATTTGTTATGAACTATGGATCATTGTATATCAGCGTGTAGGTCTATTCACGAGGAACACGCACATACTATATTTATTATATTTCATCAGAATTTTAAGAAGAGAATTGCGTCCATTCCGATTTTTGCAATTTCATTTTTTGTCATATTTTCAGATTTTTATCATATTTCTCAAACGGATCCCCTTATCAACTCTTTATTTCTTATGAACTATGGATCATTGTATATCAGCGTGTAGGTCTATTCACGAGGAACACGCACATACTATATTTATTATATTTCATCAGAATTTTAAGAAGAGAATTGCGTCCATTCCGATTTTTGCAATTTCATTTTTGTCATATTTTCAGATTTTCTTCATATTTCTCAAACGGACACCTTTATCAACCCTTTATTTCTTTTGAACTATGGATAATTGTATATCAGCGTGTAGGTCTATTCACGAGGAACACGCACATACTATATTTATTATATTTCATCAGAAATTTTAAGAAGAGAATTGCGTCCATTCCGGTTTTAGCAATTTCATTTTTTTATCATATTTTAAGGATTTTCTTCATATTTCTCAAACGGATCCCCTTATCAACACTTTATTTGTTATGAACTATGGATCATTGTATATCAGCGTGTAGGTCTGTTCACGAGGAACACGCACATACTATATTTATTATATTTCATCAGAATTTTAAGAAGAGAATTGCGTCCATTCCGGTTTTGCAATTTTCATTTTTTATCAAAATTTTTAAGATTTTCTTCATATTTCTCAACGGACCCCTTTATCAACCACTTTATTTCTTTTGAACAACTATGGATAGAAATTGTATATCAGCGTGTAGGTCTGTTCACGAGGAACACGCACATACTATATTTATTATATTTCATCAGAATTTTAAGAAGAGAATTGCGTCCATTCCGGTTTTTGCAATTTCATTTTTTGTCATAATTTAAGATTTTCTTCATATTTCTCAAACGGATCCCCTTTATCAACACTTTTTTTTCTTTTGAAACAAAACTATGGATAATTGTATATCAGCGTGTAGGTCTGTTCACGAGGAACACGCACATACTATATTTATTATATTTCATCAGAATTTTAAGAAGAGAATTGCGTCCATTCCGGTTTTTAGCAATTTCATTTTTTATCATATTTAAGATTTTCTTCATTTATTTCTCAAACGGACCCCTTTATCACCACTTTATTTCTTTTGAACTATGGATAATTGTATATCAGCGTGTAGGTCTATTCACGAGGAACACGCACATACTATATTTATTATATTTCATCAGAATTTTAAGAAGAGAATTGCGTCCATTCCGGTTTTAGCAATTTCATTTTTTATCATATTTTACGATTTTCTTCATATTTCTCAAACGGATCCCCTTATCAACACTTTATTTGTTATGAACTATGGATCATTGTATATCAGCGTGTAGGTCTGTTCACGAGGAACACGCACATACTATATTTATTATATTTCATCAGAATTTTAAGAAGAGAATTGCGTCCATTCCGGTTTTTGCAATTTCATTTTTTATCATGTTTTCAGATTTTCTTCATATTTCTCAAACGGACCCCTTTATCACCACTTTATTTCTTTTGAACTATGGATAATTGTATATCAGCGTGTAGGTCTGTTCACGAGGAACACGCACATACTTTATTTATTATATTTCATCAGAATTTTAAGAAGAGAATTGCGTCCATTCCGGTTTTTGCAATTTCATTTTTTGTCATATTTTCAGATTTTCTTCATATTTCTCAAACGGACCCCGGTATCAAGCCTTTATTTCCTATGAACTATGGATAATTGTATATCAGCGTGTAGGTCTGTTCACGAGGAACACGCACATACTATATTTATTATATTTCATCAGAATTTTAAGAAGAGAATTGCGTCCATTCCGGTTTTTGCAATTTCATTTTTTATCATATTTCAGATTTTCTTCATATTTCTCAAACGGATCCCCTTATCAACACTTTATTTCTTCTGAACTATGGATAATTATATATCAGCGTGTAGGTCTGTTCACGAGGAACACGCACATACTATATTTATTATATTTCATCAGAATTTTAAGAAGAGAATTGCGTACATTCCGGTTTTAGCAATTTCATTTTTTGTTATATTTTCAGATTTTCTCCATATTTCTCAAAGGGACCCTTTTATCAACACTTTATTTCTTATGAACTATGGATCATTGTATATCAGCGTGTAGGTCTATTCACGAGGAACACGCACATACTATATTTATTATATTTCATCAGAATTTTAAGAAGAGAATTGCGTCCATTCCGGTTTTAGCAATTTCATTTTTTATCATATTTTCAGATTTTCTCCATATTTCTCAAACGGATCCCCTTATCAACACTTTATTTGTTATGAACTATGGATCATTGTATATCAGCGTGTAGGTCTATTCACGAGGAACACGCACATACTATATTTATTATATTTCATCAGAATTTTAAGAAGAGAATTGCGTCCATTCCGGTTTTAGCAATTTCATTTTTTATCATATTTTAAGATTTTCTTCATATTTCTCAAACGGATCCCCTTATCAACCACTTTATTTCTTTATGAACTATGGATCATTGTATATCAGCGTGTAGGTCTATTCACGAGGAACACGCACATACTATATTTATTATATTTCATCAGAATTTTAAGAAGAGAATTGCGTCCATTCCGGTTTTAGCAATTTCATTTTTTTATCATATTTTAAGATTTTCTTCATATTTCTCAAACGGATCCCCTTATAGACACTTTATTTGTTATGAACTATAGATCATTGTATATCAGCGTGTAGGTCTATTCACGAGGAACACGCACATACTATATTTGTTATATTTCATCAGAATTTTAAGAAGAGAATTGCGTCCATTCCGGTTTTTGCAATTTCATTTTTTATCATATTTTCAGATTTTCTTCATATTTCTCAAACGGATCCCCTTATCAACACTTTATTTGTTATGAACTATGGATCATTGTATATCAGCGTGTAGGTCTATTCACGAGGAACACGCACATACTATATTTATTATATTTCATCAGAATTTTAAGAAGAGAATTGCGTCCATTCCGGTTTTTGCAATTTCATTTTTTTATCATATTTTAAGATTTTCTTCATATTTCTCAAACGGATCCCCTTATCAACACTTTTATTTGTTATGAACTAATGGATCATTGTATATCAGCGTGTAGGTCTGTTCACGAGGAACACGCACATACTATATTTATTATATTTCATCAGAATTTTAAGAAGAGAATTGCGTCCATTCCGGTTTTAGCAATTTCATTTTTTATCATTATTTAAGATTTTCTTCATATTTCTCAAACGGATCCCCTTATCAACACTTTATTTGTTATGAACTATGGATCATTGTATATCAGCGTGTAGGTCTGTTCACGAGGAACACGCACATACTATATTTATTATATTTCATCAGAATTTTAAGAAGAGAATTGCGTCCACCATTCCGGTTTTAGCAATTTCATTTTTTATCATATTTTAAGATTTTCTTCATATTTCTCAAACGGATCCCCTTATCAACACTTTATTTGTTATGAACTATGGATCATTGTATATCAGCGTGTAGGTCTATTCACGAGGAACACGCACATACTATATTTATTATATTTCATCAGAATTTTAAGAAGAGAATTGCGTCCATTCCGGTTTTAGCAATTTCATTTTTTATCATATTTTAAGATTTTTATCATATTTCTCAAACGGACCCCTTTATCAACACTTTATTTCTTCTGAACTATGGATAATTGTATATCAGCGTGTAGGTCTGTTCACTATTAATACGCACATACTATATTTATTATATTTCATCAGAATTTTAAGAAGAGAATTGCGTCCATTCCGGTTTTTGCAATTTCATTTTTTGTCATCTTTTCAGATTTTCTTCATATTTCTCAAACGGACCCCTTTATCACCACTTTATTTCTTTTGAACTATGGACAATTGTATATCAGCGTGTAGGTCTGTTCACGAGGAACACGCACATACTATATTTATTATATTTCATCAGAATTTTAAGAAGAGAATTGCGTCCATTCCGGTTTTTGCAATTTCATTTTTTATCATGCTTTCAGATTTTCTTCATATTTCTCAAACGGATCCCCTTATCAACACTTTATTTGTTATGATGTATGGATAATTGTATATCAGCGTGTAGGTCTATTCACGAGGAACACGCACATACTATATTTATTATATTTCATCAGAATTTTAAGAAGAGAATTGCGTCCATTCCGGTTTTAGCAATTTCATTTTTTATCATATTTTAAGATTTTTTTCATATTTCTCAAACGGATCCCCTTATCAACACTTTATTTGTTATGAACTATGGATCATTGTATATCAGCGTGTAGGTCTATTCACGAGGAACACGCACATACTATATTTATTATATTTCATCAGAATTTTAAGAAGAAATTTGCGTCCATTCCGGTTTTAGCAATTTCATTTTTTGTTATATTTTCAGATTTTTCTTAATATTTCTCAAACGGACCCCTCTATCAACACTTTATTTCTTTTGAACTATGGATCATTGTATATCAGCGTGTAGGTCTGTTCACGAGGAACACGCACATACTATATTTATTATATTTCATCAGAATTTTAAGAAGAGAATTGCGTCCATTCCGGTTTTAGCAATTTCATTTTTGTCATATTTTCAGATTTTCTTCATATTTCTCAAACGGATCCCTTTATCACCACTTTATTTCTTTTGAACTATGGATAATTGTATATCAGCATTTAGGTCCTTTCACGAGGAACACGCACATACTATATTTATTATATTTCATCAGAATTGTAAGAAGAGAATTGCGTCAATTCCGGTTTTTGCAATTTCATTTTTATCATATTTTCAGATTTTCTTCATATTTCTCAAACGGATCCCCTTATCACCACTTTATTTGTTATGAACTATGGATCATTGTATATCAGCGTGTAGGTCTGTTCACGAGGAACACGCACATACTATATTTATTATATTTCATCAGAATTTTAAGAAGAGAATTGCGTCCATTCCGGTTTTTGCAATTTCATTTTTGTCAGATTTTCAGATTTTCTTCATATTTCTCAAACGGACCCCGGTATCAAGACTTTATTTCTTCTGAACTATGGATAATTGTATATCAGCGTGTAGGTCTGTTCACGAGGAACACGCACATACTATATTTATTATATTTCATCAGAATTTTAAGAAGAGAATTGCGTCCATTCCGGTTTTTGCAATTTCATTTTTTATCATGTTTTCAGATTTTCTTCATATTTCTCAAACGGACCCCTTATCAACACTTTATTTGTTATGAACTATGGATAATTGTATATCAGCGTGTAGGTCTGTTCACGAGGAACACGCACATACTATATTTATTATATTTCATCAGAATTTTAGGAAGAGAATTGCGTCCATTCCGGTTTTTGCAATTTCATTTTTTATCATGTTTTCAGATTTTCTTCATATTTCTCCAACGGATCCCCTTATCAACACTTTATTTGTTATGAACTATGGATCATTGTATATCAGCGTGTAGGTCTGTTCACGAGGAACACGCACATACTATATTAATTATATTTCATCAGAATTTTAAGAAGAGAATTGCGTCCATTCCGGTTTTTGCAATTTCATTTTTTTTTATCATATTTTAGATTTTCTTCATATTTTCTCAAACGGATCCCCTTATCAACACTTTATTTGTTATGAACTATGGATAATTGTATATCAGCGTGTAGGTCTATTCCACGAGGAACACGCACATACTATATTTATTATATTTCATCAGAATTTTAAGAAGAGAATTGCGTCCATTCCGGTTTTAGCAATTTTCATTTTTTTATCATATTTTAAGATTTTCTTCCTATTTCTCAAACGGACCCCTTTATCACCACTTTATTTCTTTTGAACTATGGACAATTGTATATCAGCGTGTAGGTCTGTTCACGAGGAACACGCACATACTATATTTATTATATTTCATCAGAATTTTAAGAAGAGAATTGCGTCCATTCCGGTTTTTGCAATTTCATTTTTTATCATATTTTAAGATTTTCTTCATATTTCTCAAACGGATCCCCTTATCAACACTTTATTTGTTATGAACTATGGATCATTGTATATCAGCGTGTAGGTCTATTCACGAGGAACACGCACATACTATATTTATTATATTTCATCAGAATTTTAAGAAGAGAATTGCGTCCATTCCAGTTTTAGCAATTTCATTTTTTATCATATTTTAAGATTTTCTTCATATTTCTCAAACGGATCCCCTTATCAACACTTTATTTCTTTTGAACTATGGATAATTGTATATCAGCGTGTAGGTCTGTTCACGAGGAACACGCACATACTATATTTATTATATTTCATCAGAATTTTAAGAAGAGAATTGCGTCCATTCCGGTTTTTGCAATTTCATTTTTTATCATATTTTAAGATTTTCTTCATATTTCTCAAACGGACACCTTTATCAACCCTTTATTTCTTTTGATGTATGGATAATTGTATATCATCGTGTAGGTCTATTCACGAGGAACACGCACATACTATATTTATTATATCTCATCAGAATTTTAAGAAGAGAATTGCGTCCATTCCGGTTTTAGCAATTTCATTTTTTGTCATATTTTCAGATTTTCTTCATATTTCTCAAACGGACCCCTTATCAACAACTTTATTTCTTTTGAACTATGGATAATTGTATATCAGCGTGTAGGTCTATTCACGAGGAACACGCACATACTATATTTATTATATTTCATCAGAATTTTAAGAAGAGAATTGCGTCCATTCCGGTTTTTGCAATTTCCTGTTTGTCATATTTTCAGATTTTCTTCATATTTCTCAAACGGATCCCCTTATCAACACTTTATTTGTTATGAACTATGGATCATTGTATATCAGCGTGTAGGTCTGTTCACGAGGAACACGCACATACTATATTTATTATATTTCATCAGAATTTTAAGAAGAGAATTGCGTCCATTCCGGTTTTTGCAATTTCATTTTTTGTCATGTTTTCAGATTTTCTTCCTATTTCTCAAACGGACCCCTTTATCAACACTTTATTTTTTGAACTATGGATAATTGTATATCAGCGTGTAGGTCTGTTCACGAGGAACACGCACATACTATATTTATTATATTTCATCAGAATTTTAAGAAGAGAATTGCGTCCATTCCGGTTTTTGCAATTTCATTTTTTGTCATATTTTCAGATTTTCTTCATATTTCTCAAACGGACACCGGTATCAAGATTTTATTTCTTCTGAACTATGGATCATTGTATATCAGCGTGTAGGTCTATTCACGAGGAACACGCACATACTATATTTATTATATTTCATCAGAATTTTAAGAAGAGAATTGCGTCCATTCCGGTTTTTGCAATTTCATTTTTTATCATGTTTTCAGATTTTCTTCATATTTCTCAAACGGACCCCGGTATCAAGCCTTTATTTCCTTTGAACTATGGATAATTGTATATCAGCGTGTAGGTCTATTCACGAGGAACACGCACATACTATATTTATTATATTTCATCAGAATTTTAAGAAGAGAATTGCGTCCATTCCGGTTTTTGCAATTTCATTTTTTATCATGTTTTCAGATTTTCTTCATATTTCTCAAACGGATCCCCTTATCAACACTTTATTTGTTATGAACTATGGATCATTGTATATCAGCGTGTAGGTCTATTCACGAGGAACACGCACATACTATATTTATTATATTTCATCAGAATTTTAAGAAGAGAATTGCTTCCATTCCGGTTTTAGCAATTTCAATTTTTGTCATATTTTCAGATTTTCTTCCTATTTCTCAAACGGACCCCTTTATCACCACTTTATTTCTTTTGAACTATGGATAATTGTATATCAGCGTGTAGGTCTATTCACGAGGAACACGCACATACTATATTTATTATATTTCATCAGAATTTTAAGAAGAGAATTGCGTCCATTCCGGTTTTTGCAATTTCATTTTTTGTCATATTTTCAGATTTTCTTCATATTTCTCAAACGGACCCGTTTATAAACACTTTCATTCTTTTGAACTATGGATAATTGTATATCAGCGTGTAGGTCTATTCACGAGGAACACGCACATACTATATTTATTATATTTCATCAGAATTTTAAGAAGAGAATTGCGTCCATTCCGGTTTTTGCAATTTCATTTTTTGTCATGCTTTCAGATTTTCTTCATATTTCTCAAACGGATCCCCTTATCCACACTTTATTTGTTATGAACTATGGATCATTGTATATCAGCGTGTAGGTCTATTCACGAGGAACACGCACATACTATATTTATTATATTTCATCAGAATTTTAAGAAGAGAATTGCGTCCATTCCGGTTTTAGCAATTTCATTTTTCATCATATTTTAAGATTTTCTTCATATTTCAATTTACATTTTTTATCATAATTTTAAATTTTTCTTCATATTTCACAAACGGACACCTTAACAACCCTTTATTTCTTTTGATGTATGGATACTTGTTATATCATCAGGTCTAACAGAGGAACATCTCACATACTATATTTATATATCCCAGAATTTAAGAAGATAATTGCGTATCGGTTTTAGTAAACATTTTTTACTTTATTTTTTGTTATGATTCCCCTTATCAACAACTTTATTTGTTTATATGGATCATTGTAGGTCTATTATATCAGCACATAACTATATTTAATAAATTATCATCGTGTAGTCATTCCGATTTTCTATTGTCACGATTTCTTCATATTTCTCAAAGGACACTTAATCAACACTTTTGATGTATGGCACATACTATGAACACGCACATTTATTATATTTCATCAGAATTTTAAGAAGAGAATTGCGTCCATTCCGGTTTTTGCAATTTCATTTTTTGTCATATTTTCAGATTTTCTTCCTATTTCTCAAACGGTCCCCTTTATAAACACTTTATTTCTTTTGAACTATGGATAATTGTATATCAGCGTGTAGGTCTATTCACGAGGAACACGCACATACTATATTTATTATATTTCATCAGAATTTTAAGAAGAGAATTGCGTCCATTCCGGTTTTTGCAATTTCATTTTTTATCATGATTTCAGATTTTCTTCATATTTCTCAAACGGACCCCGGTATCAAGCCTTTATTTCCTTTGAACTATGGATCATTGTATATCAGCGTGTAGGTCTGTTCACGAGGAACACGCACATACTATATTTATTATATTTCATCAGAATTTTAAGAAGAGAATTGCGTCCATTCCGGTTTTTGCAATTTCATTTTTTGTCATATTTTCAGATTTTCTTCATATTTCTCAAACGGACCCCTTTATCAACACTTTATTTCTTTTGAACTATGGATAATTGTATATCAGCGTGTAGGTCTGTTCACGAGGAACACGCACATACTATATTTATTATATTTCATCAGAATTTTAAGAAGAGAATTGCTTCCATTCCGGTTTTTGCAATTTCATTTTTTGTCATATTTTCAGATTTTCTTCATATTTCTTAAACGGACCCCTTTAACAACACTTTATTTCTTTTGAACTATGGATAATTGTATATCAGCGTGTAGGTCTATTCACGAGGAACACGCACATACTATATTTATTATATTTCATCAGAATTTTAAGAAGAGAATTGCGTCCATTCCGGTTTTTGCAATTTCATTTTTTGTCATATTTTCAGATTTTCTTCATATTTCTCAAACGGACCCCTTACTCAAACACTTTATTTGTTATGAACTATTTATCATTGTATATCATCGTGTAGGTCTATTCACGAGGAACACGCTTATACTATATTTACTATATCTCATCAGAATTTTAAGAAGAGAATTGCGTCCATTCCGGTTTTAGCAATTTCATTTTTATCATATTTTAAGATTTTCTTCATATTTCTCAAACGGATCCCCTTATCAACACTTTATTTGTTATGAACTATGGAACATTGTATATCACAGTGTAGGTCTATTCACGAGGAACACGCACATACTATATTTATTATATTTCATCAGAATTTTAAGAAGAGAATTGCGTCCATTCCGGTTTTTGCAATTTCATTTTTTGTCATATTTTCAGATTTTCATATTTCTGAAACGGACCCCTTTTATCAACACTTGATTTGTTATGAACTATGGATCATTGTATATCAGCGTGTAGGTCTATTCACGAGGAACACGCACATACTATATTTATTATATTTCATCAGAATTTTAAGAAGAGAATTGCGTCCATTCCGGTTTTTGCAATTTCATTTTTTGTCATATTTTAAGATTTTCTTCATATTTCTCAAACGGACCCCTTTATCAACCCTTTATTTCTTTTGAACTCTGGACAATTGTATATCAGCGTGTAGGTCTGTTCACGAGGAACACGCACATACTATATTTATTATATTTCATCAGAATTTTAAGAAGAGAATTGCGTCCATTGCGATTTTGGCAATTTCATTTTTTGTCATATTTTCAGATTTTCTTCATATTTCTCAAACGGACCCTTTTATAAACACTTTATTTGTTTTGAACTATGGATAATTGTATATCAGCGTGTAGGTCTATTCACGAGGAACACGCACATACTATATTTATTATATTTCATCAGAATTTTAAGAAGAGAATTGCGTCCATTCCGGTTTTTGCAATTTCATTTTTTGTCATATTTTCAGATTTTCTTCATATTTCTCAAACGGACAACTTTATCAACCCTTTATTTCTTTTGAACTATGGATAATTGTATATCAGCGTGTAGGTCTGTTCACGAGGAACACGCACATACTATATTTATTATATTTCATCAGAATTTTAAGAAGAGAATGGCGTCCATTCCGGTTTTGGCAATTTCATTTTTTGTCATATTTTCAGATTTTCTTCCTATTTCTCAAACGGACCCCTTTTTCACCACTTTATTTCTTTTGAACTATGGATATTTGTATATCAGCGTGTAGGTCTGTTCACGAGGAACACGCACATACTATATTTATTATATTTCATCAGAATTTTAAGAAGAGAATTGCGTCCATTCCGGTTTTTGCAATTTCATTTTTTGTCATATTTTCAGATTTTCTTCATATTTCTCAAACGGACCCCTTTATCAACACTTTATTTCTTTTGAACTATGGATCATTGTATATCAGCGTGTAGGTCTGTTCACGAGGAACACGCACATACTATATTTATTATATTTCATCAGAATTTTAAGAAGAGGATTGTGTCCATTCCGGTTTTTGCAATTTCATTTTTTGTCATATTTTCAGATTTTCTTCATATTTCTCAAACGGACCCCTTTATCACCACTTTATTTCTTTTGAACTATGGACAATTGTATATCAGCGTGTAGGTCTGTTCACGAGGAACACGCACATACTATATTTATTATATTTCATCAGAATTTTAAGAAGAGAATTGCGTCCATTCCGGTTTTGCAATTTCATTTTTTGTCATATTTTCAGATTTTCTTCATATTTCTCAAACGGATCCCCTTATCAACACTTTATTGTTATGAACTATGGATCATTGTATATCAGCGTGTAGGTCTGTTCACGAGGAACACGCACATACTATATTTATTATATTTCATCAGAATTTTAAGAAGAGAATTGCGTCCATTCCGGTTTTTGCAATTTCATTTTTTGTCATATTTAAGATTTTCTTCATATTATCTCAAACGGATCCCCTTATCAACACTTTATTTGTTATGAACTATGGATCATTGTATATCAGCGTGTAGGTCTATTCACGAGGAACACGCACATACTATATTTATTATATTTCATCAGAATTTTAAGAAGAGAATTGCGTCCATTCCGGTTTTTGCAATTTCATTTTTTGTCATATTTTCAGATTTTCTTCATATTTCTCAAACGGACCCCTTTATCAAGCCTTTATTTCTTTTGAACTATGGATAATTGTATATCAGCGTGTAGGTCTGTTCACGAGGAACACGCACATACTATATTTATTATATTTCATCAGAATTTTAAGAAGAGAAATGCGTCCATTCCGGTTTTTGCAATTTCATTTTTTGTTATATTTTCAGATTTTCTCCATATTTCTGAAACGGATCCCTTATACAACACTTTATTTGTTATGAACTATGGATCATTGTATATCAGCGTGTAGGTCTATTCACGAGGAACACGCACATACTATATTTATTATATTTCATCAGAATTTTAAGAAGAGAATTGCGTCCATTCCGGTTTTTGCAATTTCATTTTTTGTCATATTTTCAGATTTTCTTCATATTTCTCAAACGGATCCCCTTATCAACACTTTATTTGTTATGAACTATGGATCATTGTATATCAGCGTGTAGGTCTATTCACGAGGAACACGCACATACTATATTTATTATATTTCATCAGAATTTTAAGAAGAGAATTGCGTCCATTCCGGTTTTTGCAATTTCATTTTTTGTCATATTTTCAGATTTTCTTCATATTTCTCAAACGGATCCCCTTATCAACACTTTATTTGTTATGAACTATGGATCATTGTATATCAGCGTGTAGGTCTGTTCACGAGGAACACGCACATACTATATTTATTATATTTCATCAGAATTTTAAGAAGAGAATTGCGTCCATTCCGGTTTTAGCAATTTCATTTCTTATCATATTTCAGATTTTCTTCATATTTCTCAAACGGACCCCTATATCAACACTTTATTTCTTTTGAACTATGCATAATTGTATATCAGCGTGTAGGTCTGTTCACGAGGAACACGCACATACTATATTTATTATATTTCATCAGAATTTTAAGAAGAGAATTGCGTCCATTCCGGTTTTTGCAATTTCATTTTTTGTCATATTTTCAGATTTTCTTCATATTTCTTAAACGGACCCTTTTATCAACACTTTATTTCTTTTGAACTATTTATAATTGTATATCAGCGTGTAGGTCTGTTCACGAGGAACACGCACATACTATATTTATTATATTTCATCAGAATTTTAAGAAGAGAATTGCGTCCATTCCGGTTTTTGCAATTTCATTTTTTGTCATATTTTCAGATTTTCTACATATTTCTCAAACGGACCCCTTTATCAACCCTTTATTTCTTTTGAACTCTGGATAATTGTATATCAGCGTGTAGGTCTGTTCACGAGGAACACGCACATACTATATTTATTATATTTCATCAGAATTTTAAGAAGAGAATTGCGTCCATTCCGGTTTTTGCAATTTCATTTTTTGTCATATTTTCAGATTTTCTTCATATTTCTCAAACGGATCCCCTTATCCACACTTTTTATTTGTTATGAAACTATGGATAATTGTATATCAGCGTGTAGGTCTATTCACGAGGAACACGCACATACTATATTTATTATATTTCATCAGAATTTTAAGAAGAGAATTGCGTCCATTCCGGTTTTTGCAATTTCATTTTTTGTCATATTTTCAGATTTTCTTCATATTTCTCAAACGGATCCCCCTTATCAACACTTTATTTGTTATGAACTATGGATCATTGTATATCAGCGTGTAGGTCTGTTCACGAGGAACACGCACATACTATATTTATTATATTTCATCAGAATTTTAAGAAGAGAATTGCGTCCATTCCGGTTTTTGCAATTTCATTTTTTATCATATTTTCAGATTTTCTTCATATTTCTCAAACGGATCCCCTTATCAACACTTTATTTGTTATGAACTATGGATCATTGTATATCAGCGTGTAGGTCTGTTCACGAGGAACACGCACATACTATATTTATTATATTTCATCAGAATTTTAAGAAGAGAATTGCGTCCATTCCGGTTTTAGCAATTTCATTTTTTATCATATTTAAGATTTTTCTTCATATTTCTCAAACGGATCCCCTTATCAACACTTTATTTGTTATCAACTATGGATCATTGTATATCAGCGTGTAGGTCTGTTCACGAGGAACACGCACATACTATATTTATTATATTTCATCAGAATTTTAAGAAGAGAATTGCGTCCATTCCGGTTTTTGCAATTTCATAATTTGTTATATTTTAAGATTTTCTTCATATTTCTCAAACGGACCCCGGTATCAAGCCTTTATTTCTTTTGAACTATGGATAATTGTATATCAGCGTGTAGGTCTGTTCACGAGGAACACGCACATACTATATTTATTATATTTCATCAGAATTTTAAGAAGAGAATTGCGTCCATTCCGGTTTTTGCAATTTCATTTTTTATCATGTTTTCAGATTTTCTTCATATTTCTCAAACGGATCCCCTTATCAACACTTTATTTGTTTATGAACTATGGATAATTGTATATCAGCGTGTAGGTCTGTTCACGAGGAACACGCACATACTATATTTATTATATTTCATCAGAATTTTAAGAAGAGAATTGCGTCCATTCCGGTTTTTGCAATTTCATTTTTTGTCATATTTTCAGATTTTCTTCATATTTCTCAAACGGACCCCGGTATCACCACTTTATTTGTTATGAACTATGGATAATTGTATATCAGCGTGTAGGTCTGTTCACTATTAATACGCACATACTATATTTATTATATTTCATCAGAATTTTAAGAAGAGAATTGCGTCCATTCCGGTTTTTGCAATTTCATTTTTTGTCATATTTTCAGATTTTTATCATATTTCTCAAACGGACCCCTTTATCAAAACTTTATTTCTTTTGAACTATGGATAATTGTATATCAGCGTGTAGGTCTATTCACGAGGAACACGCACATACTATATTTATTATATTTCATCAGAATTTTAAGAAGAGAATTGCGTCCATTCCGGTTTTTGCAATTTCATTTTTTGTCATATTTTCAGATTTTCTTCATATTTCTTAAACGGACAAATTTATCAACCCTTTATTTCTTTTGAACTATGGATAATTGTATATCAGCGTGTAGGTCTATTCACGAGGAACACGCACATACTATATTTATTATATTTCATCAGAATTTTAAGAAGAGAATTGCGTCCATTCCGGTTTTTACAATTTCATTTTTTGTCATATTTTGAGATTTTCTTCATATTTCTCAAACGTACCCCTTTATCAACCCTTTATTTGTTATGAACTATGGATAATTGTATATCATCGTGTAGGTCTATTCACGAGGAACACGCACATACTATATTTATTATATCTCATCAGAATTTTAAGAAGAGAATTGCGTCCATTCCGGTTTTTGCAATTTCATTTTTTATCATATTTTCAGATTTTCTTCATATTTCTCAAACGGACACCCTTATCAACACTTTATTTGTTTTGAACTATGGATAATTGTATATCAGCGTGTAGGTCTATTCACGAGGAACACGCACATACTATATTTATTATATTTCATCAGAATTTTAAGAAGAGAATTGCGTCCATTCCGATTTTTGCAATTTCATTTTTTATCATATTTTAAGATTTTCTTCATATTTCCTCAAACGGATCCCCCTTATCAACACTTTATTTGTTATGAACTATGGATCATTGTATATCAGCGTAAAAAAAAAAAAAAAAGGGTAGGTTCTATTCACGAGGAACACGCACATACTATATTTATTATATTTCATCAGAATTTTAAGAAGAGAATTGCGTCCATTCCGGTTTTTGCAATTTCATTTTTTATCATGTTTTCAGATTTTCTTCATATTTCTCAAACGGACCCCTTATCCAACACTTTATTTGTTATGAACTATGGATCATTGTATATCAGCGTGTAGGTCTATTCACGAGGAACACGCACATACTATATTTATTATATTTCATCAGAATTTTAAGAAGAGAATTGCGTCCATTCCGGTTTTAGCAATTTCATTTTTTGTCATATTTTCAGATTTTCTTCATATTTCTCAAACGGACCCCGGTATCAACACTTTATTTGTTATGAACTATGGATCATTGTATATCAGCGTGTAGGTCTGTTCACGAGGAACACGCACATACTATATTTATTATATTTCATCAGAATTTTAAGAAGAGAATTGCGTCCATTCCGGTTTTTGCAATTTCATTTTTTGTCATATTTTAAGATTTTCTTCATATTTCTCAAACGGATCCCCTTATCAACACTTTATTTGTTATGAACTATGGATCATTGTATATCAGCGTGTAGGTCTATTCACGAGGAACACGAACATACTATATTTATTATATTTCATCAGAATTTTAAGAAGAGAATTGCGTCCATTCCGGTTTTTGCAATTTCATTTTTGTCATATTTTCAGATTTTCTTCATATTTCTCAAACGGATCCCCTTATCAACACTTTATTTGTTATGAACTATGGATCATTGTATATCAGCGTGTAGGTCTATTCACGAGGAACACGCACATACTATATTTATTATATTTCATCAGAATTTTAAGAAGAGAATTGCGTCCATTCCGATTTTTGCAATTTCATTTTTGTCATATTTTCAGATTTTCTTCATATTTCTCAAACGGACACCTTTATCAACCCTTTATTTCTTTTGATGTATGGATAATTGTATATCATCGTGTAGGTCTATTCACGAGGAACACGCACATACTATATTTATTATATCTCATCAGAATTTTAAGAAGAGAATTGCGTCCATTCCGGTTTTTGCAATTTCATTTTTTGTCATATTTTCAGATTTTCTTCATATTTCTCAAACGGACCCCTTTATCAACACTTTATTTCTTTTGAACTATGGATAATTGTATATCAGCGTGTAGGTCTATTCACGAGGAACACGCACATACTATATTTATTATATTTCATCAGAATTTTAAGAAGAGAATTGCGTCCATTCCGGTTTTTGCAATTTCATTTTTTGTTATATTTTCAGCTTTTCTTCATATTTCTCAAACGGATCCACTTATCAACCCTTTATTTGTTATGAACTATATATCATTGTATATCAGCGTGTAGGTCTATTCACGAGGAACACGCACATACTATATTTATTATATTTCATCAGAATTTTAAGAAGAGAATTGCGTCCATTCCGGTTTTTGCAATTTCATTTTTTGTCATATTTTCAGATTTTCTTCATATTTCTCAATCGGATCCCCTTATCAACACTTTATTTGTTATGAACTATGGATCATTGTATATCAGCGTGTAGGTCTATTCACGAGGAACACGCACATACTATATTTATTATATTTCATCAGAATTTTAAGAAGAGAATTGCGTCCATTCCGGTTTTTGCAATTTCATTTTTTGTCATATTTTCAGATTTTCTTCATATTTCTCAAACGGACCCTTTATCAACCCTTTATTTCTTTTGAACTATGGATAATTGTATATCAGCGTGTAGGTCTGTTCACGAGGAACACGCACATACTATATTTATTATATTTCATCAGAATTTTAAGAAGAGAATTGCGTCCATTCCGGTTTTTGCAATTTCATTTTTGTCATATTTTCAGATTTTCTTCATATTTCTCAAGCGGACACCTTTATCAACCCTTTATTTCTTTTGATTTATGGATAATTGTATATCAGCGTGTAGGTCTGTTCACGAGGAACACGCACATACTATATTTATTATATTTCATCAGAATTTTAAGAAGAGAACGACGTCCATTCCGGTTTTTGCAATTTCATTTTTTGTCATATTTTCAAGATTTTCTTCATATTTCTCAAACGGATCCCCTTATCAACACTTTATTTGTCTTTTGAACTATGGATAATTGTATATCAGCGTGTAGGTCTATTCACGAGGAACACGCACATACTATATTTATTATATTTCATTAGAATTTTAAGAAGAGAATTTCGTCCATTCCGGTTTTTGCAATTTCATTTTTTGTCATATTTTCAGATTTTCTTCATATTTCTCAAACGGACCCCGGTATCAAGCCTTTTTTTCTTTTGAACTATGGATAATTATATATCAGCGTGTAGGTCTATTCACGAGGAACACGCACATACTATATTTATTATATTTCATCAGAATTTTAAGAAGAGAATTGCGTCCATTCCGGTTTTTGCAATTTCATTTTTTGTTATATTTTAAGATTTTCTCCATATTTCTGAAACGGACCCCTTTATCAACACTTTATTTCTTCTGAACTATGGATCATTGTATATCAGCGTGTAGGTCTAGTTCACGAGGAACACGCACATACTATATTTATTATATTTCATCAGAATTTTAAGAAGAGAATTTCGTCCATTCCGGTTTTAGCAATTTCATTTTTTATCATATTTTAAGATTTTCTTCATATTTCTCAAACGGATCCCCTTATCAACACTTTATTTGTTATGAACTATGGATAATTGTATATCAGCGTGTAGGTCTATTCACGAGGAACACGCACATACTATATTTATTATATTTCATCAGAATTTTAAGAAGAGAATTGCGTCCATTCCGGTTTTTGCAATTTCATTTTTTATCATGTTTTCAGATTTTCTTCATATTCTCATCAAACGGATCCCCTTATCAACACTTTATTTGTTATGAACTATGGATCATTGTATATCAGCGTGTAGGTCTATTCACGAGGAACACGCACATACTATATTTATTATATTTCATCAGAATTTTAAGAAGAGAATTGCGTCCATTCCGGTTTTTGCAATTTCATTTTTTATCATGTTTTCAGATTTTCTTCATATTTCTCAAACGGATCCCCTTATAAACACTTTATTTGTTATGAACTTTGGATCATTGTATATCAGCGTGTAGGTCTTCACGAGGAACACGCACATACTATATTTATTATATTTCATCAGAATTTTAAGAAGAGAATTGCGTCCATTCCGGTTTTTGCAATTTCATTTTTTTTCAGATTTTCAGATTTTCTTCCTATTTCTCAAACGGACCCCTTTATCACCACTTTATTTCTTTTGAACTATGGATAATTGTATATCAGCGTGTAGGTCTGTTCACGAGGAACACGCACATACTATATTTATTATATTTCATCAGAATTTTAAGAAGAGAATTGCGTCCATTCCGGTTTTAGCAATTTCATTTTTTGTCATATTTTCAGATTTTCATCATATTTCTCAAACGGACCCCTTTATCAACACTTTATTTCTTTTGAACTATGGATAATTGTATATCAGCGTGTAGGTCTATTCACGAGGAACACGCACATACTATATTTATTATATTTCATCAGAATTTTAAGAAGAGAATTGCGTCCATTCCGGTTTTTGCAATTTCATTTTTTGTCATATTTTCAGATTTTCTTCATATTTCTCAAACGGACCATTTTATCAACACTTTATTTCTTTTGTTGTATGGATAATTGTATATCAGCGTGTAGGTCTGTTCACGAGGAACACGCACATACTATATTTATTATATTTCATCAGAATTTTAAGAAGAGAATTGCGTCCATTCCGGTTTTTGCAATTTCATTTTTTGTTATATTTTCAGATTTTTCTTAATATTTCTCAAACGGACCCCCTTATCAACACTTTATTTCTTTTGAACTATGGATAATTGTATATCAGCGTGTAGGTCTATTCACGAGGAACACGCACATACTATATTTATTATATTTCATCAGAATTTTAAGAAGAGAATTGCGTCCATTCCGGTTTTAGCAATTTCATTTTTTGTCATATTTTCAGATTTTCTTCATATTTCTCAAACGGACCCCTTTATCAACACTTTTATTTGTTATGAAACTATGGATCATTGTATATCAGCGTGTAGGTCTATTCACGAGGAACACGCACATACTATATTTATTATATTTCATCAGAATTTTAAGAAGAGAATTGCGTCCATTCCGGTTTTTGCAATTTCATTTTTTGTTATATTTTCAGATTTTCTTCATATTTCTCAAACGGATTCCCCTTATCAAACACTTTATTTCTTTTGAACTATGGATAATTGTATATCAGCGTGTAGGTCTGTTCACGAGGAACACGCACATACTATATTTATTATATTTCCTCAGAATTGTAAGAAGTTAATTGCGTCCATTCCGGTTTTTGCAATTTCATTTTTTGTCATATTTTCAGATTTTCTTCATATTTCTCAAACGAACCCCTTTATCAACACTTAATTTCTTTTGAACTATGGATAATTGTATATTACCTTGCAGGTCTATTCACGAGGAACACGCACATACTATATTTATTATATTTCATCAGAATTTTAAGAAGAGAATTGCGTCCATTCCGGTTTTTGCAATTTCATTTTTATCATATTTTCAAGATTTTCTTCATATTTCTCAAACGGATCCCCTTATCAACACTTTATTTGTTATGAACTATGGATCATTGTATATCAGCGTGTAGGTCTATTCACGAGGAACACGCACATACTATATTTATTATATTTCATCAGAATTTTAAGAAGAGAATTGCGTCCATTCCGGTTTTAGCAATTTCATTTTTTGTTATATTTTCAGATTTTTCTTCATATTTCTCAAACAAACCCCATTATCAAGCCTTTATTTCCTTTGAACTATGGATCATTGTATATCAGCGTGTAGGTCTGTTCACGAGGAACACGCACATACTATATTTATTATATTTCATCAGAATTTTAAGAAGAGAATTGCGTCCATTCCGGTTTTTGCAATTTCATTTTTATCATATTTACAGATTTTCTTCCTATTTCCTCAAACGGATCCCCCTTATCAACACTTTATTTGTTATGAAACTATGGATCATTGTATATCAGCGTGTAGGTCTATTCACGAGTAACACGCACATACTATATTTATTATTTTTCATCAGAATTTTAAGAAGAGAATTGCGTCGATTCCGGTTTTAGCAATTTAATTTTTTATCATATTTTAAGATTTTCTTCATATTTCTCAAACGGACCCCTTTATAAACACTTTTTTTTTTGAACTATGGATAATTGTATATCAGCGTGTAGGTCTGTTCGAGAACACGCACATACTATATTTATTATATTTCATCAGAATTTTAAGAAGAGAATTGCGTCCATTCCGGTTTTAGCAATTTCATTTTTTATCATATTTTAAGATTTTCTTCATATTTCTCAAACGGATCCCCTTATCAACACTTTATTTGTTATGAACTATGGATAATTGTATATCAGCGTGTAGGTCTGTTCACGAGGAACACGCACATACTATATTTATTATAATTCATCAGAATTTTAAGAAGAGAATTGCGTCCATTCCGGTTTTTGCAATTTCATTTTTTGTCATATTTTCAGATTTTCTTCATATTTCTCAAACGGATCCCCTTATCAACACTTTATTTGTTTTTGAACTATGGATAATTGTATATCAGCGTGTAGGTCTATTCACGAGGAACACGCACATACTATATTTATTATATTTCATCAGAATTTTAAGAAGAGAATTGCGTCCATTCCGATTTTTGCAATTTCATTTTTGTCATATTTTCTTCATATTTCTCAAACGGATCCCCTTATCAACACTTTATTTGTTATGAACTATGGATCATTGTATATCAGCGTGTAGGTCTATTCACGAGGAACACGCACATACTATATTTATTATATTTCATCAGAATTTTAAGAAGAGAATTGCGTCCATTCCGGTTTTGCAATTTCATTTTTTGTCATATTTTAAGATTTTCTTCATATTTCTCAAACGGATCCCCTTATCAACACTTTATTTGTTATGAACTATGGATCATTGTATATCAGCGTGTAGGTCTGTTCACGAGGAACACGCACATACTATATTTATTATATTTCATCAGAATTTTAAGAAGAGAATTGCGTCCATTCCGGTTTTAGCAATTTCATTTTTTATCATATTTTAAGATTTTCTTCATATTTCTCAAAAAAAAACGGATCCCCTTATCAACACTTTATTTGTTATGAACTATGGATCAATTGTATATCAGCGTGTAGGTCTGTTCACGAGGAACACGCACATACTATATTTATTATATTTCATCAGAATTTTAAGAAGAGAATTGCGTCCATTCCGGTTTTGCAATTTCATTTTTTATCATATTTTTAAGATTTTCTTCATATTTCTCAAACGGATCCCCTTATCCACACTTTATTTGTTATGAACTATGGATCATTGTATATCAGCGTGTAGGTCTATTCACGAGGAACACGCACATACTATATTTATTATATTTCATCAGAATTTTAAGAAGAGAATTGCGTCCATTCCGGTTTTTGCAATTTCATTTTTTATCATGTTTTCAGATTTTCTTCATATTTCTCAAACGGATCCCCTTATCCACACTTTATTTGTTATGAACTATGAATCATTGTATATCAGCGTGTAGTTCTATTCACGAGGAACACGCACATACTATATTTATTATATTTCATCAGAATTTTAAGAAGAGAATTGCGTCCATTCCGGTTTTTGCAATTTCATTTTTTATCATAATTTCAGATTTTCTTCATATTTCTGAAACGGATCCCCTTATCAACACTTTATTTGTTATGAATTATGGATCATTGTATATCAGCGTGTAGGTCTATTCACGAGGAACACGCACATACTATATTTATTATATTTCATCAGAATTTTAAGAAGAGAATTGCGTCCATTCCCGTTTTAGCAATTTCATTTTTTATCATATTTTAAGATTTTCTTCATATTTCTCAAACGGATCCCCTTATCAACACTTTATTTGTTATGAACTATGGATAATTGTATATCAGCGTGTAGGTCTATTCACGAGGAACACGCACATACTATATTTATTATATTTCATCAGAATTTTAAGAAGAGAATTGCGTCCATTCCGGTTTTTGCAATTTCATTTTTTATCATATTTTCAGATTTTCTTCATATTTCTCAAACGGATCCCCTTATCAACACTTTATTTGTTATGAACTATGGATAATTGTATATCAGCGTGTAGGTCTGTTCACGAGGAACACGCACATACTATATTTATTATATTTCATCAGAATTTTAAGAAGAGAATTGCGTCCATTCCGGTTTTAGCAATTTCATTTTTTATCATATTTTAAGATTTTCTTCATATTTCTCAAACGGATCCCCTTATCAACACTTTATTTGTTATGAACTATGGATCATTGTATATCAGCGTGTAGGTCTATTCACGAGGAACACGCACATACTATATTTATTATATTTCATCAGAATTTTAAGAAGAGAATTGCGTCCATTCCGGTATTTGCAATTTCATTTTTTGTCATGTTTTCAGATTTTCTTCCTATTTCTCAAACGGACCCCTTTATCACCACTTTATTTCTTTTGAACTATGGATAATTGTATATCAGCGTGTAGGTCTATTCACGAGGAACACGCACATACTATATTTATTATATTTCATCAGAATTTTAAGAAGAGAATTGCGTCCATTCCGATTTTTGCAATTTCATTTTTGTCATATTTTCAGATTTTCTTCATATTTCTCAAACGGACACCTTTATCAACCCTTTATTTCTTTTGATGTATGGATAATTGTATATCATCGTGTAGGTCTGTTCACGAGGAACACGCACATACTATATTTATTATATTTCATCAGAATTTTAAGAAGAGAATTGCGTCCATTCCGATTTTTGCAATTTCATTTTTTTCATATTTTCAGATTTTCTTCCTATTTCTCAAACGGACCCCTTTATCAACCCTTTATTTCTTTTGAACTATGGATAATTGTATATCAGCGTGTAGGTCTATTCACGAGGAACACGCACATACTATATTTATTATATTTCATCAGAATTTTAAGAAGAGAATTGCGTCCATTCCGGTTTTTGCAATTTCATTTTTTATCATATTTTAAGATTTTCTTCATATTTCTCAAACGGATCCCCTTATCAACACTTTATTTGTTATGAACTATGGATCATTGTATATCAGCGTGTAGGTCTATTCACGAGGAACACGCACATACTATATTTATTATATTTCATCAGAATTTTAAGAAGAGAATTGCGTCCATTCCGGTTTTTGCAATTTCATTTTTTATCATTTTTCCAGATTTTCTTCATATTTCTCAAATGGACCAATTTATCAACACTTTATTTCTTTTGAACTATGGATAATTGTATATCAGCGTGTAGGTCTGTTCACGAGGAACACGCACATACTATATTTATTATATTTCATCAGAATTTTAAGAAGAGAATTGCGTCCATTTCGGATTTTGGCCATTTCATTTTTTGTCATATTTTTAAGATTTTCTTCATATTTCTCAAACGGATCCCCTTATCAACATTTATTTGTTATGAACTATGGATCATTGTATATCAGCGTGTAGGTCTATTCACGAGGAACACGCACATACTATATTTATTATATTTCATCAGAATTTTAAGAAGAGAATTGCGTCCATTCCGGTTTTTGCAATTTCATTTTTTATCATATTTTCAGATTTTCTTCATATTTCTCAAACGGATCCCCTTATCAACACTTTATTTGTTATGAACTATGGATCATTGTATATCAGCGTGTAGGTCTATTCACGAGGAACACGCACATACTATATTTATTATATTTCATCAGAATTTTAAGAAGAGAATTGCGTCCATTCCGGTTTTGCAATTTCATTTTTTATCATATTTTAAGATTTTCTTCATATTTCTCAAACGGACCCCGGTATCAAGCCTTTATTTCTTTTGAACTATGGATAATTGTATATCAGCGTGTAGGTCTATTCACGAGGAACACGCACATACTATATTTATTATATTTCATCAGAATTTTAAGAAGAGAATTGCGTCCATTCCCGTTTTAGCAATTTCATTTTTTTATCATATTTTAAGATTTTCATCATATTTCTGAAACGGACCCCTTTATCAACACTTTATTTCTTTTGAACTATGGATAATTGTATATCAGCGTGTAGGTCTATTCACGAGGAACACGCACATACTATATTTATTATATTTCATCAGAATTTTAAGAAGAGAATTGCGTCCATTCCGGTTTTTGCAATTTCATTTTTTATCATGATTTCAGATTTTCTTCATATTTCTCAAACGGATCCCCTTATCACTAATTTATTTGTTATGAACTATGGATCATTGTATATCAGCGTGTAGGTCTGTTCACGAGGAACACGCACATACTATATTTATTATATTTCATCAGAATTTTAAGAAGAGAATTGCGTCCATTCCGGTTTTAGCAATTTCATTTTTTATCATATTTTAAGATTTTCTTCATATTTCTCAAACGGATCCCCTTATCAACACTTTATTTGTTATGAAAAACTATGGATAATTGTATATCAGCGTGTAGGTCTATTCACGAGGAACACGCACATACTATATTTATTATATTTCATCAGAATTTTAAGAAGAGAATTGCGTCCATTCCGGTTTTAGCAATTTCATTTTTTATCATATTTTAAGATTTTCTTCATATTTCTCAAACGGATCCCCTTATCAACACTTTATTTGTTATGAACTATGGATCATTGTATATCAGCGTGTAGGTCTATTCACGAGGAACACGCACATACTATATTTATTATATTTCATCAGAATTTTAAGAAGAGAATTGCGTCCATTCCGATTTTTGCAATTTCATTTTTTATCATATTTTAAGATTTTCTTCATATTTCTCAAACGGATCCCCCTTATCAACACTTTATTTGTTATGAAACTATGGATCATTGTATATCAGCGTGTAGGTTCTATTCACGAGGAACACGCACATACTATATTTATTATATTTCATCAGAATTTTAAGAAGAGAATTGCGGTCCATTCCGGTTTTAGCAATTTCATTTTTATCATATTTTAAGATTTTCTTCATATTTCTCAAACGGACCCCTTTATCAACACTTTATTTCTTTTGAACTATGGATAATTGTATATCAGCGTGTAGGTCTGTTCACGAGGAACACGCACATACTATATTTATTATATTTCATAAGAATTTTAAGAAGAGAATTGCGTCCATTCCGATTTTTGCAATTTCATTTTTGTCATATTTTCAGATTTTCTTCATATTTCTCAAACGGACACCTTTATCAACCCTTTATTTCTTTTGATGTATGGATAATTGTATATCATCGTGTAGGTCTATTCACGAGGAACACGCACATACTATATTTATTATATCTCATCAGAATTTTAAGAAGAGAATTGCGTCCATTCCGGTTTTAGCAATTTCATTTTTTATCATATTTTAAGATTTTCTTCATATTTCTCAAACGGATCCCCTTATCAACACTTTATTTGTTATGAACTATGGATCATTGTATATCAGCGTGTAGGTCTGTTCGCGAGGAACACGCACATACTATATTTATTATATTTCATCAGAATTTTAAGAAGAGAATTGCGTCCATTCCGGTTTTAGCAATTTCATTTTTTATCATATTTTAAGATTTTCTTCATATTTCTCAAAACGGATCCCCTTATCAACACTTTATTTGTTATGAACTATGGATAATTGTATATCAGCGTGTAGGTCTGTTCACGAGGAACACGCACATACTATATTTATTATATTTCATCAGAATTTTAAGAAGAGAATTGCGTCCATTCCGGTTTTTGCAATTTCATTTTTTGTCATATTTTCAGATTTTCTTCATATTTCTCAAACGGATACCCTTATCAACACTTTATTTGTTTTGAACTATGGATAATTGTATATCAGCGTGTAGGTCTATTCACGAGGAACACGCACATACTATATTTATTATATTTCATCAGAATTTTAAGAAGAGAATTGCGTCCATTCCGGTTTTAGCAATTTCATTTTTTATCATATTTTAAGATTTTCTTCATATTTCTCAAACGGATCCCCTTATCAACACTTTATTTGTTATGAACTATGGATCATTGTATATCAGCGTGTAGGTCTATTCACGAGGAACACGCACATACTATATTTATTATATTTCATCAGAATTTTAAGAAGAGAATTGCGTCCATTCCGGTTTTTGCAATTTCATTTTTTGTCATATTTTCAGATTTTCTTCATATTTCTCAAACGGACCCCTTTATCAACACTTTATTTCTTTTGAACTATGGATAATTGTATATCAGCGTGTAGGTCTTTTCACGAGGAACACGCACATACTATATTTATTATATTTCATCAGAATTTTAAGAAGAGAATTGCGTCCATTCCGGTTTTTGCAATTTCATTTTTTGTCATATTTTCAGATTTTCTTCATATTTCTCAAACGGATCCCCTTATCAACACTTTATTTGTTATGAATTATGGATCATTGTATATCAGCGTGTAGGTCTGTTCACGAGGAACACGCACATACTATATTTATTATATTTCATCAGAATTTTAAGAAGAGAATTGCGTCCATTCCGGTTTTAGCAATTTCATTTTTTATCATATTTTAAGATTTTCTTCATATTTCTCAAACGGTTCCCCTTATCAACACTTTATTTGTTATGAACTATGGATCATTGTATATCAGCGTGTAGGTCTGTTCACGAGGAACACGCACATACTATATTTATTATATTTCATCAGAATTTTAAGAAGAGAATTGCGTCCATTCCGGTTTTAGCAATTTCATTTTTATCATATTTTAAGATTTTCTTCATATTTCTCAAACGGATCCCCTTATCAACACTTTATTTGTTTGAACTATGGATAATTGTATATCAGCGTGTAGGTCTGTTCACGAGGAACACGCACATACTATATTTATTATATTTCATCAGAATTTTAAGAAGAGAATTGCGTCCATTCCGGTTTTTGCAATTTCATTTTTTGTCATTTTTTCAGATTTTCTTCCTATTTCCCTCAAACGGATCCCCTTATCACAACACTTTATTTGTTTATGAACTATGGATCATTGTATATCAGCGTGTAGGTCTATTCACGAGGAACACGCACATACTATATTTATTATATTTCATCAGAATTTTAAGAAGAGAATTGCGTCCATTCCGGTTTTTGCAATTTCATTTTTTGTCATATTTTCAGATTTTCTTCATATTTCTCAAACGGATCCCCTTATCAGCACTTTATTTGTTATGAACTATTGATGATTGTATATCAGCGTGTAGGTCTATTCACGAGGAACACGCACATACTATATTTATTATATTTCATCAGAAATTTAAGAAGAGAATTGCGTCCATTCCGGTTTTTGCAATTTCATTTTTTGTCATATTTTCAGATTTTCTTCATATTTCTCAAACGGACCCCTTTGTCAACCTTTATTTCTTTTGAACTATGGATCATTGTATATCAGCGTGTAGGTCTGTTCACGAGGAACACGCACATACTATATTTATTATATTTCATCAGAATTTTAAGAAGAGAATTGCGTCCATTCCGGTTTTTGCAATTTCATTTTTTATCATGTTTTCAGATTTTCTTCATATTTCTCAAACGGATCTCCTTATCAACACTTTATTTGTTATGAACTATGGATAATTGTATATCAGCGTGTAGGTCTATTCACGAGGAACACGCACATACTATATTTATTATATTTCATCAGAATTTTAAGAAGAGAATTGCGTCCATTCCGGTTTTTGCAATTTCATTTTTTGTCATATTTTCAGATTTTCTTCATATTTCTCAAACGGACCCCTTTATCAACACTTTATTTCTTTTGAACTATGGATAATTGTATATCAGCGTGTAGGTCTATTCACGAGGAACACGCACATACTATATTTATTATATTTCATCAGAATTTTAAGAAGAGAATTGCGTCCATTCCGGTTTTTGCAATTTCATTTTTTATCATGTTTTCAGATTTTCTTCATATTTCTCTCAAAAACGGATCCCCCACCGGGTCCCCGGGGGGGGGGGGGGGGGGGGGGGGGGGGGGGGGGGGGGGGGGGGGGGGGGGGGGGGGGGGGGGGGCCCCCCGGCCCTTATCAACACTTTTATTTGTTATGAACTATGGATCATTGTATATCAGCGTGTAGGTCTATTCACGAGGAACACGCACATACTATATTTATTATATTTCATCAGAATTTTAAGAAGAGAATTGCGTCCATTCCGATTTTTGCAATTTCATTTTTGTCATATTTTCAGATTTTCTTCATATTTCTCAAACGGACACCTTTATCAACCCTTTATTTCTTTTGATGTATGGATAATTGTATATCATCGTGTAGGTCTATTCACGAGGAACACGCACATACTATATTTATTATATCTCATCAGAATTTTAAGAAGAGAATTGCGTCCATTCCGGTTTTTGCAATTTCATTTTTGTCATATTTTCAGATTTTCTTCATATTTCTCGGAAAACGGATCCCCTTATCAACACTTTATTTGTTATGAAACTATGGATCATTGTATATCAGCGTGTAGGTCTGTTCACGAGGAACACGCACATACTATATTTATTATATTTCATCAGAATTTTAAGAAGAGAATTGCGTCCATTCCGGTTTTTGCAATTTCATTTTTTGTCATATTTTCAGATTTTCTTCATATTTCTCAAACGGACCCCTTATTCAACACTTTATTTTTGTTATGAACTATGGATCATTGTATATCAGCGTGTAGGTCTGTTTCACGAGGAACACGCACATACTATATTTATTATATTTCATCAGAATTTTAAGAAGAGAATTGCGTCCATTCCGGTTTTTGCAATTTCATTTTTTGTCATATTTTCAGATTTTCTTCATATTTCTGTCAAAACGGATCCCCTTATCAACACCTTTATTTCTGTTTGAACTATGGATAATTGTATATCAGCGTGTAGGTCTATTTCACGAGGAACACGCACATACTATATTTATTATATTTCATCAGAATTTTAAGAAGAGAATTGCGTCCATTCCGGTTTTAGCAATTTCATTTTTTATCATATTTTCAGATTTTCTACATATTTCTTAAACGGACCCCTTTATCAACACTTTATTTGTTTTGAACTATGGATAATTGTATATCAGCGTGTAGGTCTGTTCACGAGGAACACGCACATACTATATTTATTATATTTCATCAGAATTTTAAGAAGAGAATGGCGTCCATTCCGGTTTTTGCAATTTCATTTTTTATCATATTTTCCGATTTTCTTCATATTTCTCAAACGGATCCCCTTATCAACACTTTATTTGTTTGAACTATGGATAATTGTATATCAGCGTGTAGGTCTTCACGAGGAACACGCACATACTATATTTATTATATTTCATCAGAATTTTAAGAAGAGAATTGCAGTCCATTCCAATTTTTTGCAATTTCATTTTTGTCATATTTTCAGATTTTCTTCATATTTCTCAAACGGACACCTTTATCAACCCTTTATTTCTTTTGAACTCTGGATAATTGTATATCAGCGTGTAGGTCTGTTCACGAGGAACACGCACATACTATATTTATTATATTTCATCAGAATTTTAAGAAGAGAATTGCGTCCATTCCGGTTTTTGCAATTTCATTTTTTGTCATATTTTAAGATTTTCTTCATATTTCTCAAACGGACCCCTTATCAACAGCGTGTAGGGACTATTCACGAGGACACGAAACATACTATATTTATTATATTTCATCAGAATTTTAAGAAGAGAATTGCGTCCATTCCGGTTTTTGCAATTTCATTTTTTATTATAATTTTCTTAAACTATGGATCATTGTATATCAGCGTGTAGGTCTATTCACGAGGAACACGCACATACTATATTTATTATATTTCATCAGAATTTTAAGAAGAGAATTGCGTCCATTCCGGTTTTAGCAATTTCATTTTTTATCATATTTTAAGATTTTCTTCATATTTCTCAAACGGATCCCTTTATCAACACTTTATTTGTTATGAACTATGGATAATTGTATATCAGCGTGTAGGTCTATTCACGAGGAACACGCACATACTATATTTATTATATTTCATCAGAATTTTAAGAAGAGAATTGCGTCCATTCCGGTTTTAGCAATTTCATTTTTTATCATTTTCAGATTTTCTTCATATTTCTCAAACGGATCCCCTTATCAAACACTTTATTTCTGTTATGAACTATGGATAATTGTATATCAGCGTGTAGGTCTGTTCACGAGGAACACGCACATACTATATTTATTATATTTCATCAGAATTTTAAGAAGAGAATTGCGTCCATTCCGGTTTTTGCAATTTCATTTTTTATCATGTTTTCAGATTTTCTTCATATTTCTCAAACGGACCCCTTATCAACACTTTATTTGTTATGAACTATGGATCATTGTATATCAGCGTGTAGGTCTATTCACGAGGAACACGCACATACTATATTTATTATATTTCATCAGAATTTTAAGAAGAGAATTGCGTCCATTCCGGTTTTTGCAATTTCATTTTTTGTCATATTTTCAGATTTTCTTCATATTTCTCAAACGGACCCCGGTATCAACACTTTATTTGTTATGAACTATGGATAATTGTATATCAGCGTGTAGGTCTATTCACGAGGAACACGCACATACTATATTTATTATATTTCATCAGAATTTTAAGAAGAGAATTGCGTCCATTCCGGTTTTAGCAATTTCATTTTATTCATATTTTTAAAAGATTTTCTTCATATTTCTGAAACGGACCCCTTTATCAACACTTTATTTCTTTTGAACTATGGATAATTGTATATCAGCGTGTAGGTCTATTCACGAGGAACACGCACATACTATATTTATTATATTTCATCAGAATTTTAAGAAGAGAATTGCGTCCATTCCGGTTTTTGCAATTTCATTTTTTGTCATATTTTCAGATTTTCTTCATATTTCTCAAACGGATCCCCTTATCAACACTTTATTTGTTATGAACTATGGATCATTGTATATCAGCGTGTAGGTCTATTCACGAGGAACACGCACATACTATATTTATTATATTTCATCAGAATTTTAAGAAGAGAATTGCGTCCATTCCGGTTTTTGCAATTTCATTTTTTGTCATATTTTCAGATTTTCTTCATATTTCTCAAACGGACCCCGGTATCAACACTTTATTTGTTATGAACTATGGATCATTGTATATCAGCGTGTAGGTCTATTCACGAGGAACACGCACATACTATATTTATTATATTTCATCAGAATTTTAAGAAGAGAATTTGCGTCCATTCCGGTTTTTGCAATTTCATTTTTTGTCATATTTTCAGATTTTCTTCATATTTCTCAAACGGATCCCCTTATCAAACACTTTATATTTGTTTGAACTATGGTTAATTGTATATCAGCGTGTAGGTCTATTCACGAGGAACACGCACATACTATATTTATTATATTTCATCAGAATTTTAAGAAGAGAATTGCGTCCATTCCGGTTTTAGCAATTTCATTTTTTATCATATTTTAAGATTTTCTTCATATTTCTCAAACGGATCCCCTTATCAACACTTTATTTGTTATGAACTATGGATCATTGTATATCAGCGTGTAGGTCTATTCACGAGGAACACGCACATACTATATTTATTATATTTCATCAGAATTTTAAGAAGAGAATTGCGTCCATTCCGGTTTTAGCAATTTCATTTCTTATCATATTTTAAGATTTTCTTCATATTCCTCAAACGGATCCCCTTATAAACACTTTATTTGTTATGAACTATGGATCATTGTATATCAGCGTGTAGGTCTATTCACGAGGAACACGCACATACTATATTTATTATATTTCATCAGAATTTTAAGAAGAGAATTGCGTCCATTCCGGTTTTTGCAATTTCATTTTTTATCATGTTTTCAGATTTTCATTCATATTTCTCAAACGGATCCCCTTATCAACACTTTATTTGTTATGAACTATGGATCATTGTATATCAGCGTGTAGGTCTGTTCACGAGGAACACGCACATACTATATTTATTATATTTCATCAGAATTTTAAGAAGAGAATTGCGTCCATTCCGGTTTTTGCAATTTCATTTTTTATCATGTTTTCAGATTTTCTTCATATTTTCTCAAACGGATCCCCTTATCAACACTTTATATTTGTTATGAACTATGGATCATTGTATATCAGCGTGTAGGTCTGTTCACGAGGAACACGCACATACTATATTTATTATATTTCATCAGAATTTTAAGAAGAGAATTGCGTCCATTCCGGTTTTTGCAATTTCATTTTTTGTCATATTTTCAGATTTTCTTCATATTTCTCAAACGGACCCCTTTATCAACCCTTTATTTCTTTTGAACTATGGATAATTGTATATCAGCGTGTAGGTCTATTCACGAGGAACACGCACATACTATATTTATTATATTTCATCAGAATTTTAAGAAGAGAATTGCGTCCGTTCCGGTTTTTGCAATTTCATTTTTTGTCATAATTTCAGATTTTCTTCATATTTCTCAAACGGATCCCCTTTATCAACACTTTATTTGTTATGAACTATGGATCATTGTATATCAGCGTGTAGGTCTATTCACGAGGAACACGCACATACTATATTTATTATATTTCATCAGAATTTTAAGAAGAGAATTGCGTCCATTCCGGTTTTTGCAATTTCATTTTTTGTCATATTTTCAGATTTTCTTCATATTTCTCAAACCCCTTTATCAACACTTTATTTGTTATGAACTATGGATAATTGTATATCAGCGTGTAGGTCTATTCACGAGGAACACGCACATACTATATTTATTATATTTCATCAGAATTTTAAGAAGAGAATTGCGTCCATTCCGGTTTTTGCAATTTCATTTTTTTCATATTTTAAGACTTTCTTCATATTTCTCAAACGGATCCCCTTATCAACACTTTATTTGTTATGAACTATGGATCATTGTATATCAGCGTGTAGGTCTATTCACGAGGAACACGCACATACTATATTTATTATATTTCATCAGAATTTTAAGAAGAGAATTGCGTCCATTCCGATTTTTGCAATTTCATTTTTGTCATATTTTTAGATTTTCTTCATATTTCTCAAACGGACACCTTTATCAAACTTTATTTCTTTTGATGTATGGATAATTGTATATCATCGTGTAGGTCTATTCACGAGGAACACGCACATACTATATTTATTATATTTCATCAGAATTTTAAGAAGAGAATTGCGTCCATTCCGGTTTTTGCAATTTCATTTTTTGTCATATTTTCAGATTTTCTTCATATTTCTCAAACGGACCCCGGTATCAACCCTTTATTTCTTTTGAACTATGGATAATTGTATATCAGCGTGTAGGTCTATTCACGAGGAACACGCACATACTATATTTATTATATTTCATCAGAATTTTAAGAAGAGAATTGCGTCCATTCCGGTTTTTGCAATTTCATTTTTTGTCATATTTTCAGATTTTCATCATATTTCTCAAACGGACCCCTTTATCAAAACTTTATTTCTTTTGAACTATGGATAATTGTATATCAGCGTGTAGGTCTATTCACGAGGAACACGCACATACTATATTTATTATATTTCATCAGAATTTTAAGAAGAGAATTGCGTCCATTCCGGTTTTTGCAATTTCATTTTTTGTCATATTTTCAGATTTTCTTCATATTTCTCAAACGGATCCCCTTATAAACACTTTATTTGTTATGAACTATGGATCATTGTATATCAGCGTGTAGGTCTATTCACGAGGAACACGCACATACTATATTTATTATATTTCATCAGAATTTTAAGAAGAGAATTGCGTCCATTCCGGTTTTAGCAATTTCATTTTTTATCATATTTTAAGATTTTCTTCATATTTCTCAAACGGATCCCCTTATCAACACTTTATTTGTTATGAACTATGGATAATTGTATATCAGCGTGTAGGTCTGTTCTCGAGGAACACGCACATACTATATTTATTATATTTCATCAGAATTTTAAGAAGAGAATTGCGTCCATTCCGGTTTTTGCAATTTCATTTTTTGTCATATTTTCAGATTTTCTTCATATTTCTCAAACGGTTACCCTTATCAACACTTTATTTGTTATGAATTATGGATCATTGTATATCAGCGTGTAGGTCTGTTCGCGAGGAACACGCACATACTATATTTATTATATTTCATCAGAATTTTAAGAAGAGAATTGCATCCATTCCGGTTTTTGCAATTTCATTTTTTATCATATTTTAAGATTTTCTTCATATTTCTCAAACGGATCCCCTTATCAATACTTTATTTGTTATGAACTATGGATCATTGTATATCAGCGTGTAGGTCTATTCACGAGGAACACGCACATACTATATTTATTATATTTCATCAGAATTTTAAGAAGAGAATTGCGTCCATTCCGGTTTTAGCAATTTCATTTTTTGTCATATTTTAAGATTTTCTTCATATTTCTCAAACGGACCCCTTTATCAACACTTTATTTCTTTTGAACTATGGATAATTGTATATCAGCGTGTAGGTCTGTTCACGAGGAACACGCACATACTATATTTATTATATTTCATCAGAATTTTAAGAAGAGAATTGCGTCCATTCCGGTTTTGCAATTTCATTTTTTGTCATGTTTCCTCTTCAGATTCTCTTCATATTTCTTAAACAAACCCCTTTATCAACACTTTATTTGTTATGAACTATGGATAATTGTATATCAGCGTGTAGGTCTGTTCACGAGGAACACGCACATACTATATTTATTATAATTCATAAGAATTTTAAGAAGAGAATTGCGTCCATTCCGGTTTTAGCAATTTCATTTTTGTCATATTTTCAGATTTTCTTCATATTTCTCAAACGGACATCTTTATCAACACTTTATTTGTTTTGAACTATGGATAATTGTATATCAGCGTGTAGGTCTGTTCACGAGGAACACGCACATACTATATTTATTATATTTCATCAGAATTTTAAGAAGAGAATTGCGTCCATTCCGGTTTTAGCAATTTCATTTTTTGTCATATTTTAAGATTTTCTTCATATTTCTCAAACGGATCCCCTTATCAACACTTTATTTGTTATGAACTATGGATCATTGTATATCAGCGTGTAGGTCTATTCACGAGGAACACGCACATACTATATTTATTATATTTCATCAGAATTTTAAGAAGAGAATTGCGTCCATTCCGGTTTTAGCAATTTTCATTTTTTTCATATTTTAAGATTTTCTTCATATTTCTCAAACGGATCCGCTTATCCACACTTTATTTGTTATGAACTATGGATCATTGTATATCAGCGTGTAGGTCTATTCACGAGGAACACGCACATACTATATTTATTATATTTCATCAGAATTTTAAGAAGAGAATTGCGTCCATTCCGGTTTTAGCAATTTCATTTTTTATCATATTTTAAGATTTTCTTCATATTTCTCAAACGGACCCCTTTATCAACCCTTTATTTCTTTTGAACTCTGGATAATTGTATATCAGCGTGTAGGTCTATTCACGAGGAACACGCACATACTATATTTATTATATTTCATCAGAATTTTAAGAAGAGAATTGCGTCCATTCCGATTTTTGCAATTTCATTTTTGTCATATTTTCAGATTTTCTTCATATTTCTCAAACGGACCCCTTTATCAACACTTTATTTCTTTTGAACTATGGATCATTGTATATCAGCGTGTAGGTCTATTCACGAGGAACACGCACATACTATATTTATTATATCTCATCAGAATTTTAAGAAGAGAATTGCGTCCATTCCGGTTTTAGCAATTTCATTTTTTATCATATTTTAAGATTTTCTTCATATTTCTCAAACGGATCCCCTTATCAACACTTTATTTGTTATGAACTATGGATCATTGTATATCAGCGTGTAGGTCTATTCACGAGGAACACGCACATACTATATTTATTATATTTCATCAGAATTTTAAGAAGAGAATTGCGTCCATTCCGGTTTTAGCAATTTCATTTTTTATCATATTTTCAGATTTTCTTCATATTTCTCAAACGGACCCCTTTATCAACACTTTATTTCTTTTGAACTATGGATAATTGTATATCAGCGTGTAGGTCTTTTCACGAGGAACACGCACATACTATATTTATTATATTTCATCAGAATTTTAAGAAGAGAATTGCGTCCATTCCGGTTTTTGCAATTTCATTTTTTGTCATATTTTCAGATTTTCTTCATATTTCTCAAACGGACCCCTTTATCAACACTTTATTTCTTCTGAACTATGGATAATTGTATATCAGCGTGTCGGTCTGTTCACGAGGAACACACACATACTATATTTATTATATTTCATCAGAATTTTAAGAAGAGAATTGCGTCCATTCCGGTTTTTTTCATTTTCATTTTTTATCATATTTTCAGATTTTCTTCATATTTCTCAAACGGACCCCTTTATCAACACTTTATTTCTTCTGAACTATGGATAATTGTATATCAGCGTGTAGGTCTGTTCACGAGGAACACGCACATACTATATTTATTATATTTCATCAGAATTTTAAGAAGAGAATTGCGTCCATTCCGGTTTTAGCAATTTCATTTTTTATCATATTTCAGATTTTCTTCATATTTCACTCAAACGGATCCCCTTATCAACACTTTATTTGTTATGAACTATGGATCATTGTATATCAGCGTGTAGGTCTATTCACGAGGAACACGCACATACTATATTTATTATATTTCATCAGAATTTTAAGAAGAGAATTGCGTCCATTCCGGTTTTTGCAATTTCATTTTTTATCATATTTTAAGATTTTCTTCATATTTCTCAAACGGATATCCTTATCAACACTTTATTTGTTATGAACTATGGATCATTGTATATCAGCGTGTAGGTCTATTCACGAGGAACACGCACATACTATATTTATTATATTTCATCAGAATTTTAAGAAGAGAATTGCGTCCATTCCGATTTTTGCAATTTCATTTTTGTCATATTTTCAGATTTTCTTCATATTTCTCAAACGGATCCCCTTATCAACACTTTATTTGTTATGAACTATGGATCATTGTATATCAGCGTGTAGGTCTATTCACGAGGAACACGCACATACTATATTTATTATATTTCATCAGAATTTTAAGAAGAGAATTGCGTCCATTCCGATTTTTGCAATTTCATTTTTGTCATATTTTCAGATTTTCTTCATATTTCACTCAAAACGGACCACCTTTATCAACCCTTTATTTCTTTTGAACTATGGATAATTGTATATCAGCGTGTAGGTCTATTCACGAGGAACACGCACATACTATATTTATTATATTTCATCAGAATTTTAAGAAGAGAATTGCGTCCATTCCGGTTTTTGCAATTTCATTTTTTGTCATATTTTCAAGATTTTCTTCATATTTCTCAAACGGATCCCCTTATCAACACTTTATTTGTTATGAAATATGGATCATTGTATATCAGCGTGTAGGTCTATTCACGAGGAACACGCACATACTATATTTATTATATTTCATCAGAATTTTAAGAAGAGAATTGCCCGTCCATTCCGGTTTTTAGCAATTTCATTTTTTATCATATTTTAAGATTTTTCTTCATATTTCTCAAACGGATCCCCTTATCAACACTTTATTTTTGAACTATGGATCAATTGTATATCAGCGTGTAGGTCTGTTCACGAGGAACACGCACATACTATATTTATTATATTTCATCAGAATTTTAAGAAGGGAATTGCGTCCATTCCAGTTTTAGCAATTTCATTTTTTATCATATTTTAAGATTTTCTTCATATTTCTCAATCGGATCCCCTTATCAACACTTTATTTCTTTATGAACTATGGATCATTGTATATCAGCGTGTAGGTCTATTCACGAGGAACACGCACATACTATATTTATTATATTTCATCAGAATTTTAAGAAGAGAATTGCGTCCATTCCGGTTTTAGCAAGTTCATTTTTTATCATATTTTAGATTTTCTTCATATTTCTCAAACGGATCCCCTTATCAACACTTTATTTGTTATGAACTATGGATCATTGTATATCAGCGTGTAGGTCTATTCACGAGGAACACGCACATACTATATTTATTATATTTCATCAGAATTTTAAGAAGAGAATTGCGTCCATTCCGGTTTTAGCAATTTATTTTTTTTCATATTTTAAGATTTTCTTCATATTTCTCAAACGGACCCCTTATCAACACTTTATTTGTTATGAACTATGGATAATTGTATATCAGCGTGTAGGTCTGTTCACGAGGAACACGCACATACTATATTTATTATATTTCATCAGAATTTTAAGAAGAGAATTGCGTCCATTCCGGTTTTCGCAATTTCATTTTTTGTCATATTTTAAGATTTTCTTCATATTTCTGAAATGGACCCCGGTATCAAGACTTAATTTCTTTTGAACTATGGATCATTGTATATCAGCGTGTAGGTCTATTCACGAGGAACACGCACATACTATATTTATTATATTTCATCAGAATTTTAAGAAGAGAATTGCGTCCATTCCGGTTTTAGCAATTTCATTTTTTATCATATTTTAAGATTTTCTTCATATTTCTCAAACGGATCCCCTTATCAACACTTTATTTGTTATGAACTATGGATCATTGTATATCAGCGTGTAGGTCTATTCACGAGGAACACGCACATACTATATTTATTATATTTCATCAGAATTTTAAGAAGAGAATTGCGTCCATTCCGGTTTTAGCAATTTCATTTTTTGTCATATTTTCAGATTTTCATCATATTTCTCAAACGGACACCTTTATCAACCCTTTATTTCTTTTGAACTATGGATAATTGTATATCAGCGTGTAGGTCTATTCACGAGGAACACGCACATACTATATTTATTATATTTCATCAGAATTTTAAGAAGAGAATTGCGTCCATTCCGATTTTTGCAATTTCATTTTTGTCATATTTTCAGATTTTCTTCATATTTCTCAAACGGACACCTTTATCAACCCTTTATTTCTTTTGAACTATGGATAATTGTATATCAGCGTGTAGGTCTATTCACGAGGAACACGCACATACTATATTTATTATATTTCATCAGAATTTTAAGAAGAGAATTGCGTCCATTCCGGTTTTAGCAATTTCATTTTTTATCATATTTTAAGATTTTCTTCATATTTCTCAAACGGATCCCCTTATCAACACTTTATTTGTTATGAACTATGGATCATTGTATATCAGCGTGTAGGTCTATTCACGAGGAACACGCACATACTATATTTATTATATTTCATCAGAATTTTAAGAAGAGAATTGCGTCCATTCTGGTTTTTGCAATTTCATTTTTTGTCATATTTTAAGATTTTCTTCATATTTCTCAAACTTACCCTGGTATCAACAGTTTATTTTTTTTTGAACTATGGATAATTGTATATCAGCGTGTAGGTCTGTTCACGAGGAACACGCACATACTATATTTATTATATTTCATCAGAATTTTAAGAAGAGAATTGCGTCCATTCCGGTTTTTGCAATTTCATTTTTTATCATATTTTAAGATTTTCTTCATATTTCTCAAACGGATCCCCTTATCAACACTTTATTTGTTATGAACTATGGATCATTGTATATCAGCGTGTAGGTCTGTTCACGAGGAACACGCTCATACTATATTTATTATATTTCATCAGAATTTTAAGAAGAGAATTGCGTCCATTCCGGTTTTAGCAATTTCATTTTTTATCATATTTTAAGATTTTCTTCATATTTCTCAAACGGATCCCCTTATCAATACTTTATATGTTATGAACTATGGATCATTGTATATCAGCGTGTAGGTCTATTCACGAGGAACACGCACATACTATATTTATTATATTTCATCAGAATTTTAAGAAGAGAATTGCGTCCATTCCGGTTTTAGCAATTTCATTCTTTATCATATTTTAAAATTTTCTTCATATTTCTCAAACGGATCCTTATCAACACTTTATTTTTATGAACTATGGATAATTGTATATCAGCGTGTAGGTCTATTCACGAGGAACACGCACATACTATATTTATTATATTTCATCAGAATTTTAAGAAGAGAATTGCGTCCATTCCGGTTTTTGCAATTTCAATTTTTAACATATTTTAAGATTTTCTTCATATTTCTCAAACGGATCCCCTTATAAACACTTTATTTGTTATGAACTATGGATCATTGTATATCAGCGTGTAGGTCTATTCACGAGGAACACGCACATACTATATTTATTATATTTCATCAGAATTTTAAGAAGAGAATTGCGTCCATTCCGGTTTTTCCAATTTCATTTTTTGTTATATTTAAGATTTTCTTCATATTTCTCAAACGGATCCCCTTTATCAACACTTTATTTGTTATAAACTATGGATCATTATATATCAGCGTGTAGGTCTATTCACGAGGAACACGCACATACTATATTTATTATATTTCATCAGAATTTTAAGAAGAGAATTGCGTCCATTCCGGTTTTGCAATTTCATTTTTTGTTACATTTTCAGATTTTCTCCATATTTCTCAAACGGATCCCCGTTATCAACACTTTATTTGTTATGAACTATGGATAATTGTATATCAGCGTGTAGGTCTATTCACGAGGAACACGCACATACTATATTTATTATATTTCATCAGAATTTTAAGAAGAGAATTGCGTCCATTCCGGTTTTAGCAATTTCATTTTTTATCATATTTTAAGATTTTCTTCATATTTCTCAAACGGATCCCCTTATCAACACTTTATTTGTTATGAACTATGGATCATTGTATATCAGCGTGTAGGTCTATTCACGAGGAACACGCACATACTATATTATATTTCATCAGAATTTTAAGAAGAGAATTGCGTCCATTCCGGTTTTAGCAATTTCATTTTTTATCATATTTTAAGATTTTCTTCATATTTCTCAAACGGATCCCCTTATCAACACTTTATTTGTTATGAACTATGGATCATTGTATATCAGCGTGTAGGTCTATTCACGAGGAACACGCACATACTATATTTATTATATTTCATCAGAATTTTAAGAAGAGAATTGCGTCCATTCCGATTTTTGCAATTTCATTTTTGTCATATTTTCAGATTTTCTTCATATTTCTCAAACGGATCCCCTTATCAACACTTTATTTGTTATGAACTATGGATCATTGTATATCAGCGTGTAGGTCTATTCACGAGGAACACGCACATACTATATTTATTATATTTCATCAGAATTTTAAGAAGAGAATTGCGTCCATTCCGATTTTTGCAATTTCATTTTTTGTCATATTTTCAGATTTTCTTCATATTTCTCAAACGGACCAGTTTATCAACCCTTTATTTCTTTTGAACTATGGATAATTGTATATCATCGTGTAGGTCTATTCACGAGGAACACGCACATACTATATTTATTATATCTCATCAGAATTTTAAGAAGAGAATTGCGTCCATTCCGGTTTTAGCAATTTCATTTTTTATCATATTTTAAGATTTTCTTCATATTTCTCAAACGGACATCTTTATCAACCCTTTATTTGTTTTGAACTATGGATAATTGTATATCAGCGTGTAGGTCTATTCACGAGGAACACGCACATACTATATTTATTATATTTCATCAGAATTTTAAGAAGAGAATTGCGTCCATTCCGGTTTTTGCAATTTCATTTTTTATCATGTTTTCAGATTTTCTTCATATTTCTCAAACGGACCCCTTTATCAACCCTTTATTTGTTATGAACTATGGATCATTGTATATCAGCGTGTAGGTCTATTCACGAGGAACACGCACATACTATATTTATTATATTTCATCAGAATTTTAAGAAGAGAATTGCGTCCATTCCGGTTTTTGCAATTTCATTTTTTATCATGTTTTCAGATTTTCTTCCTATTTCTGAAATGGACCCCGGTATCAAGACTTAATTTCTTTTGAACTATGGATAATTGTATATCAGCGTGTAGGTCTATTCACGAGGAACACGCACATACTATATTTATTATATTTCATCAGAATTTTAAGAAGAGAATTGCGTCCATTCCGGTTTTTGCAATTTCATAATTTGTTATATTTTAAGATTTTCTTCATATTTCTCAAACGGATCCCCTTATCAAACACTTTATTTGTTATGAACTATGGATCATTGTATATCAGCGTGTAGGTCTGTTCACGAGGAACACGCACATACTATATTTATTATATTTTATCAGAATTTTAAGAAGAGAATTGCGTCCATTCCGGTTTTTGCAATTTCATTTTTTGTCATATTTTAAGATTTTCTTCATATTTCTCAAACGGACCCCGGTATCAACACTTTATTTGTTATGAACTATGGATCATTGTATATCAGCGTGTAGGTCTATTCACGAGGAACACGCACATACTATATTTATTATATTTCATCAGAATTTTAAGAAGAGAATTGCGTCCATTCCGGTTTTAGCAATTTCATTTTTTATCATATTTTAAGATTTTCTTCATTAATTTCTCAAACGGATCCCCTTATCAACAACTTTATTTGTTATGAACTATATATAATTATATATAAGCGTGTAGGTCTATTCACGAGGAACACGCACATACTATATTTATTATATTTCATCAGAATTTTAAGAAGAGAATTGCGTCCATTCCGGTTTTTGCAATTTCATTTTTTGTCATGCTTTAAGATTTTCTTCATATTCCTCAAACGGATCCCCTTATCAACACTTTATTTGTTATGAACTATGGATCATTCTATATCAGCGTGTAGGTCTGTTCACGAGGAACACGCACATACTATATTTATTATATTTCATCAGAATTTTAAGAAGAGAATTGCGTCCATTCCGGTTTTTGCAATTTCATTTTTTGTCATATTTTAAGATTTTCTTCATATTTCTCAAACGGATCCCCTTATCAACACTTTATTTGTTATGAACTATGGATCATTGTATATCAGCGTGTAGGTCTATTCACGAGGAACACGCACATACTATATTTATTATATTTCATCAGAATTTTAAGAAGAGAATTGCGTCCATTCCGGTTTTAGCAATTTCATTTTTTATCATTATTTAAGATTTTCTTCATATTTCTCAAACGGACCCCTTATCAACACTTTATTTGTTATGAACTATATTTCTCAAGGATCCCCTTAACACACTGTTATTTTGTTTAATGCACATACTATCACGAGGAAACACGCACATTTATTATTATTTCATCAGAAATTTTAAGAAGAGAATTGCGTCCATTCCGGTTTTAGCAATTTCATTTTTTATCATATTTTAAGATTTTCTTCATATTTCTCAAACGGATCCCCTTATCAACACTTTATTTGTTATGAACTATGGATCATTGTATATCAGCGTGTAGGTCTATTCACGAGGAACACGCACATACTATATTTATTATATTTCATCAGAATTTTAAGAAGAGAATTGCGTCCATTCCGGTTTTAGCAATTTCATTTTTTATCATATTTTAAGATTTTCTTCATATTTCTCAAACGGATCCCCTTATCAACACTTTATTTGTTATGAACTATGGATCATTGTATATCAGCGTGTAGGTCTATTCACGAGGAACACGCACATACTATATTTATTATATTTCATCAGAATTTTAAGAAGAGAATTGCGTCCATTCCGGTTTTAGCAATTTCATTTTTTATCATATTTTAAGATTTTCTTCATATTTCTCAAACGGATCCCCTTATCAACACTTTATTTGTTATGAACTATGGATCATTGTATATCAGCGTGTAGGTCTATTCACGAGGAACACGCACATACTATATTTATTATATTTCATCAGAATTTTAAGAAGAGAATTGCGTCCATTCCGGTTTTAGCAATTTCATTTTTTATCATATTTTAAGATTTTCTTCATATTTCTCAAACGGATTCATTATCAACACTTTATTTGTTATGAACTATGGATCATTGTATATCAGCGTGTAGGTCTATTCACGAGGAACACGCACATACTATATTTATTATATTTCATCAGAATTTTAAGAAGAGAATTGCGTCCATTCCGGTTTTAGCAATTTCATTTTTTATCATATTTTAAGATTTTCTTCATATTTCTCAAACGGATCCCCTTATCAACACTTTATTTGTTATGAACTATGGATCATTGTATATCAGCGTGTAGGTCTATTCACGAGGAACACGCACATACTATATTTATTATATTTCATCAGAATTTTAAGAAGAGAATTGCGTCCATTCCGGTTTTAGCAATTTCATTTTTTATCATATTTTAAGATTTTCTTCATATTTCTCAAACGGATCCCCTTATCAACACTTTATTTGTTATGAACTATGGATCATTGTATATCAGCGTGTAGGTCTATTCACGAGGAACACGCACATACTATATTTATTATATTTCATCAGAATTTTAAGAAGAGAATTGCGTCCATTCCGGTTTTAGCAATTTCATTTTTTATCATATTTTAAGATTTTCTTCATATTTCTCAAACGGATCCCCTTATCAACACTTTATTTGTTATGAACTATGGATCATTGTATATCAGCGTGTAGGTCTATTCACGAGGAACACGCACATACTATATTTATTATATTTCATCAGAATTTTAAGAAGAGAATTGCGTCCATTCCGGTTTTAGCAATTTCATTTTTTATCATATTTTAAGATTTTCTTCATATTTCTCAAACGGATCCCCTTATCAACACTTTATTTGTTATGAACTATGGATCATTGTATATCAGCGTGTAGGTCTATTCACGAGGAACACGCACATACTATATTTATTATATTTCATCAGAATTTTAAGAAGAGAATTGCGTCCATTCCGGTTTTAGCAATTTCATTTTTTATCATATTTTAAGATTTTCTTCATATTTCTCAAACGGATCCCCTTATCAACACTTTATTTGTTATGAACTATGGATCATTGTATATCAGCGTGTAGGTCTATTCACGAGGAACACGCACATACTATATTTATTATATTTCATCAGAATTTTAAGAAGAGAATTGCGTCCATTCCGGTTTTAGCAATTTCATTTTTTATCATATTTTAAGATTTTCTTCATATTTCTCAAACGGATCCCCTTATCAACACTTTATTTGTTATGAACTATGGATCATTGTATATCAGCGTGTAGGTCTATTCACGAGGAACACGCACATACTATATTTATTATATTTCATCAGAATTTTAAGAAGAGAATTGCCGTCCATTCCGGTTTTAGCAATTTCATTTTTTATCATATTTTAAGATTTTCTTCATATTTCTCAAACGGATCCCCTTATCAACACTTTATTTGTTATGAACTATGGATCATTGTATATCAGCGTGTAGGTCTATTCACGAGGAACACGCACATACTATATTTATTATATTTCATCAGAATTTTAAGAAGAGAATTGCGTCCATTCCGGTTTTAGCAATTTCATTTTTTATCATATTTTAAGATTTTCTTCATATTTCTCAAACGGATCCCCTTATCAACACTTTATTTGTTATGAACTATGGATCATTGTATATCAGCGTGTAGGTCTATTCACGAGGAACACGCACATACTATATTTATTATATTTCATCAGAATTTTAAGAAGAGAATTGCGTCCATTCCGGTTTTAGCAATTTCATTTTTTATCATATTTTAAGATTTTCTTCATATTTCTCAAACGGATCCCCTTATCAACACTTTATTTGTTATGAACTATGGATCATTGTATATCAGCGTGTAGGTCTATTCACGAGGAACACGCACATACTATATTTATTATATTTCATCAGAATTTTAAGAAGAGAATTGCGTCCATTCCGGTTTTAGCAATTTCATTTTTTATCATATTTTAAGATTTTCTTCATATTTCTCAAACGGATCCCCTTATCAACACTTTATTTGTTATGAACTATGGATCATTGTATATCAGCGTGTAGGTCTATTCACGAGGAACACGCACATACTATATTTATTATATTTCATCAGAATTTTAAGAAGAGAATTGCGTCCATTCCGGTTTTAGCAATTTCATTTTTTATCATATTTTAAGATTTTCTTCATATTTCTCAAACGGATCCCCTTATCAACACTTTATTTGTTATGAACTATGGATCATTGTATATCAGCGTGTAGGTCTATTCACGAGGAACACGCACATACTATATTTATTATATTTCATCAGAATTTTAAGAAGAGAATTGCGTCCATTCCGGTTTTAGCAATTTCATTTTTTATCATATTTTAAGATTTTCTTCATATTTCTCAAACGGATCCCCTTATCAACACTTTATTTGTTATGAACTATGGATCATTGTATATCAGCGTGTAGGTCTATTCACGAGGAACACGCACATACTATATTTATTATATTTCATCAGAATTTTAAGAAGAGAATTGCGTCCATTCCGGTTTTAGCAATTTCATTTTTTATCATATTTTAAGATTTTCTTCATATTTCTCAAACGGATCCCCTTATCAACACTTTATTTGTTATGAACTATGGATCATTGTATATCAGCGTGTAGGTCTATTCACGAGGAACACGCACATACTATATTTATTATATTTCATCAGAATTTTAAGAAGAGAATTGCGTCCATTCCGGTTTTAGCAATTTCATTTTTTATCATATTTTAAGATTTTCTTCATATTTCTCAAACGGATCCCCTTATCAACACTTTATTTGTTATGAACTATGGATCATTGTATATCAGCGTGTAGGTCTATTCACGAGGAACACGCACATACTATATTTATTATATTTCATCAGAATTTTAAGAAGAGAATTGCGTCCATTCCGGTTTTAGCAATTTCATTTTTTATCATATTTTAAGATTTTCTTCATATTTCTCAAACGGATCCCCTTATCAACACTTTATTTGTTATGAACTATGGATCATTGTATATCAGCGTGTAGGTCTATTCACGAGGAACACGCACATACTATATTTATTATATTTCATCAGAATTTTAAGAAGAGAATTGCGTCCATTCCGGTTTTAGCAATTTCATTTTTTATCATATTTTAAGATTTTCTTCATATTTCTCAAACGGATCCCCTTATCAACACTTTATTTGTTATGAACTATGGATCATTGTATATCAGCGTGTAGGTCTATTCACGAGGAACACGCACATACTATATTTATTATATTTCATCAGAATTTTAAGAAGAGAATTGCGTCCATTCCGGTTTTAGCAATTTCATTTTTTATCATATTTTAAGATTTTCTTCATATTTCTCAAACGGATCCCCTTATCAACACTTTATTTGTTATGAACTATGGATCATTGTATATCAGCGTGTAGGTCTATTCACGAGGAACACGCACATACTATATTTATTATATTTCATCAGAATTTTAAGAAGAGAATTGCGTCCATTCCGGTTTTAGCAATTTCATTTTTTATCATATTTTAAGATTTTCTTCATATTTCTCAAACGGATCCCCTTATCAACACTTTATTTGTTATGAACTATGGATCATTGTATATCAGCGTGTAGGTCTATTCACGAGGAACACGCACATACTATATTTATTATATTTCATCAGAATTTTAAGAAGAGAATTGCGTCCATTCCGGTTTTAGCAATTTCATTTTTTATCATATTTTAAGATTTTCTTCATATTTCTCAAACGGATCCCCTTATCAACACTTTATTTGTTATGAACTATGGATCATTGTATATCAGCGTGTAGGTCTATTCACGAGGAACACGCACATACTATATTTATTATATTTCATCAGAATTTTAAGAAGAGAATTGCGTCCATTCCGGTTTTAGCAATTTCATTTTTTATCATATTTTAAGATTTTCTTCATATTTCTCAAACGGATCCCCTTATCAACACTTTATTTGTTATGAACTATGGATCATTGTATATCAGCGTGTAGGTCTATTCACGAGGAACACGCACATACTATATTTATTATATTTCATCAGAATCGGTTTTAGCAATTTCATTTTTTATCATATTTTAAGATTTTCTTCATATTTCTCAAACGGATCCCCTTATCAACACTTTATTTGTTATGAACTATGGATCATTGTATATCAGCGTGTAGGTCTATTCACGAGGAACACGCACATACTATATTTATTATATTTCATCAGAATTTTAAGAAGAGAATTGCGTCCATTCCGGTTTTAGCAATTTCATTTTTTATCATATTTTAAGATTTTCTTCATATTTCTCAAACGGATCCCCTTATCAACACTTTATTTGTTATGAACTATGGATCATTGTATATCAGCGTGTAGGTCTATTCACGAGGAACACGCACATACTATATTTATTATATTTCATCAGAATTTTAAGAAGAGAATTGCGTCCATTCCGGTTTTAGCAATTTCATTTTTTATCATATTTTAAGATTTTCTTCATATTTCTCAAACGGATCCCCTTATCAACACTTTATTTGTTATGAACTATGGATCATTGTATATCAGCGTGTAGGTCTATTCACGAGGAACACGCACATACTATATTTATTATATTTCATCAGAATTTTAAGAAGAGAATTGCGTCCATTCTGGTTTTAGCAATTTCATTTTTTATCATATTTTAAGATTTTCATTTTTCTCAAACGGGTTCCCCTTATCAACACTTTATTTTTGTTATCGAACTATGGATGATCATGGTATTATCAGCGTGTAGGTCTGTTCACGAGGAACACGCACATACTATATTTATTATATTTCATCAGAATTTTAAGAAGAGAATTGCGTCCATTCCGGTTTTTGCAATTTCAATTTTTGTCATATTTTAAGATTTTCTTCATATTTCTCAATCGGATCCCCTTATCAACACTTTATTTTTTTTGAACTATGGATAATTGTATATCAGCGTGTAGGTCTGTTAACGAGGAAGAGGCACATACTATATTTATTATATTTCATCAGAATTTTAAGAAGAGAATTGCGTCCATTCCGATTTTTGCAATTTCATTTTTTATCATTATTTAAGATTTTCTTCATATTTCTCAAACGGATCCCCTTATCAACACTTTATTTGTTATGAACTATGGATCATTGTATATCAGCGTGTAGGTCTATTCACGAGGAACACGCACATACTATATTTATTATATTTCATCAGAATTTTAAGAAGAGAATTGCGTCCATTCCGGTTTTAGCAATTTCATTTTTTATCATATTTTAAGATTTTCTTCATATTTCTCAAACGGATCCCCTTATCAACACTTTATTTGTTATGAACTATGGATCATTGTATATCAGCGTGTAGGTCTATTCACGAGGAACACGCACATACTATATTTATTATATTTCATCAGAATTTTAAGAAGAGAATTGCGTCCATTCCGGTTTTAGCAATTTCATTTTTTATCATATTTTAAGATTTTCTTCATATTTCTCAAACGGATCCCCTTATCAACACTTTATTTGTTATGAACTATGGATCATTGTATATCAGCGTGTAGGTCTATTCACGAGGAACACGCACATACTATATTTATTATATTTCATCAGAATTTTAAGAAGAGAATTGCGTCCATTCCGGTTTTAGCAATTTCATTTTTTATCATATTTTAAGATTTTCTTCATATTTCTCAAACGGATCCCCTTATCAACACTTTATTTGTTATGAACTATGGATCATTGTATATCAGCGTGTAGGTCTATTCACGAGGAACACGCACATACTATATTTATTATATTTCATCAGAATTTTAAGAAGAGAATTGCGTCCATTCCGGTTTTAGCAATTTCATTTTTTTATCATATTTTAAGATTTTCTTCATATTTCTCAAACGGATCCCCTTATCAACACTTTATTTGTTATGAACTATGGATCATTGTATATCAGCGTGTAGGTCTATTCACGAGGAACACGCACATACTATATTTATTATATTTCATCAGAATTTTAAGAAGAGAATTGCGTCCATTCCGGTTTTAGCAATTTCATTTTTTATCATATTTTAAGATTTTCTTCATATTTCTAAAACGGATCCCCTTATCAACACTTTATTTGTTATGAACTATGGATCATTGTATATCAGCGTGTAGGTCTATTCACGAGGAACACGCACATACTATATTTATTATATTTCATCAGAATTTTAAGAAGAGAATTGCGTCCATTCCGGTTTTAGCAATTTCATTTTTTATCATATTTTAAGATTTTCTTCATATTTCTCAAACGGATCCCCTTATCAACACTTTATTTGTTATGAACTATGGATCATTGTATATCAGCGTGTAGGTCTATTCACGAGGAACACGCACATACTATATTTATTATATTTCATCAGAATTTTAAGAAGAGAATTGCGTCCATTCCGGTTTTAGCAATTTCATTTTTTATCATATTTTAAGATTTTCTTCATATTTCTCAAACGGATCCCCTTATCAACACTTTATTTGTTATGAACTATGGATCATTGTATATCAGCGTGTAGGTCTATTCACGAGGAACACGCACATACTATATTTATTATATTTCATCAGAATTTTAAGAAGAGAATTGCGTCCATTCCGGTTTTAGCAATTTCATTTTTTATCATATTTTAAGATTTTCTTCATATTTCTCAAACGGATCCCCTTATCAACACTTTATTTGTTATGAACTATGGATCATTGTATATCAGCGTGTAGGTCTATTCACGAGGAACACGCACATACTATATTTATTATATTTCATCAGAATTTTAAGAAGAGAATTGCGTCCATTCCGGTTTTAGCAATTTCATTTTTTATCATATTTTAAGATTTTCTTCATATTTCTCAAACGGATCCCCTTATCAACACTTTATTTGTTATGAACTATGGATCATTGTATATCAGCGTGTAGGTCTATTCACGAGGAACACGCACATACTATATTTATTATATTTCATCAGAATTTTAAGAAGAGAATTGCGTCCATTCCGGTTTTAGCAATTTCATTTTTTATCATATTTTAAGATTTTCTTCATATTTCTCAAACGGATCCCCTTATCAACACTTTATTTGTTATGAACTATGGATCATTGTATATCAGCGTGTAGGTCTATTCACGAGGAACACGCACATACTATATTTATTATATTTCATCAGAATTTTAAGAAGAGAATTGCGTCCATTCCGGTTTTAGCAATTTCATTTTTTATCATATTTTAAGATTTTCTTCATATTTCTCAAACGGATCCCCTTATCAACACTTTATTTGTTATGAACTATGGATCATTGTATATCAGCGTGTAGGTCTATTCACGAGGAACACGCACATACTATATTTATTATATTTCATCAGAATTTTAAGAAGAGAATTGCGTCCATTCCGGTTTTAGCAATTTCATTTTTTATCATATTTTAAGATTTTCTTCATATTTCTCAAACGGATCCCCTTATCAACACTTTATTTGTTATGAACTATGGATCATTGTATATCAGCGTGTAGGTCTATTCACGAGGAACACGCACATACTATATTTATTATATTTCATCAGAATTTTAAGAAGAGAATTGCGTCCATTCCGGTTTTAGCAATTTCATTTTTTATCATATTTTAAGATTTTCTTCATATTTCTCAAACGGATCCCCTTATCAACACTTTATTTGTTATGAACTATGGATCATTGTATATCAGCGTGTAGGTCTATTCACGAGGAACACGCACATACTATTTATATTATATTTCATTAGAATTTTAAGAAGAGAATTGCGTCCATTCCGGTTTTAGCAATTTCATTTTTTATCATATTTTAAGATTTTCTTCATATTTCTCAAACGGATCCCCTTATCAACACTTTATTTGTTATGAACTATGGATCATTGTATATCAGCGTGTAGGTCTATTCACGAGGAACACGCACATACTATATTTATTATATTTCATCAGAATTTTAAGAAGAGAATTGCGTCCATTCCGGTTTTAGCAATTTCATTTTTTATCATATTTTAAGATTTTCTTCATATTTCTCAAACGGATCCCCTTATCAACACTTTATTTGTTATGAACTATGGATCATTGTATATCAGCGTGTAGGTCTATTCACGAGGAACACGCACATACTATATTTATTATATTTCATCAGAATTTTAAGAAGAGAATTGCGTCCATTCCGGTTTTAGCAATTTCATTTTTATCATATTTTAAGATTTTCTTCATATTTCTCAAACGGATCCCCTTATCAACACTTTATTTGTTATGAACTATGGATCATTGTATATCAGCGTGTAGGTCTATTCACGAGGAACACGCACATACTATATTTATTATATTTCATCAGAATTTTAAGAAGAGAATTGCGTCCATTCCGGTTTTAGCAATTTCATTTTTTATCATATTTTAAGATTTTCTTCATATTTCTCAAACGGATCCCCTTATCAACACTTTATTTGTTATGAACTATGGATCATTGTATATCAGCGTGTAGGTCTATTCACGAGGAACACGCACATACTATATTTATTATATTTCATCAGAATTTTAAGAAGAGAATTGCGTCCATTCCGGTTTTAGCAATTTCATTTTTTATCATATTTTAAGATTTTCTTCATATTTCTCAAACGGATCCCCTTATCAACACTTTATTTGTTATGAACTATGGATCATTGTATATCAGCGTGTAGGTCTATTCACGAGGAACACGCACATACTATATTTATTATATTTCATCAGAATTTTAAGAAGAGAATTGCGTCCATTCCGGTTTTAGCAATTTCATTTTTTATCATATTTTAAGATTTTCTTCATATTTCTCAAACGGATCCCCTTATCAACACTTTATTTGTTATGAACTATGGATCATTGTATATCAGCGTGTAGGTCTATTCACGAGGAACACGCACATACTATATTTATTATATTTCATCAGAATTTTAAGAAGAGAATTGCGTCCATTCCGGTTTTAGCAATTTCATTTTTTATCATATTTTAAGATTTTCTTCATATTTCTCAAACGGATCCCCTTATCAACACTTTATTTGTTATGAACTATGGATCATTGTATATCAGCGTGTAGGTCTATTCACGAGGAACACGCACATACTATATTTATTATATTTCATCAGAATTTTAAGAAGAGAATTGCGTCCATTCCGGTTTTAGCAATTTCATTTTTTATCATATTTTAAGATTTTCTTCATATTTCTCAAACGGATCCCCTTATCAACACTTTATTTGTTATGAACTATGGATCATTGTATATCAGCGTGTAGGTCTATTCACGAGGAACACGCACATACTATATTTATTATATTTCATCAGAATTTTAAGAAGAGAATTGCGTCCATTCCGGTTTTTAGCAATTTCATTTTTTATCATATTTTAAGATTTTCTTCATATTTCTCAAACGGATCCCCTTATCAACACTTTATTTGTTATGAACTATGGATCATTGTATATCAGCGTGTAGGTCTATTCACGAGGAACACGCACATACTATATTTATTATATTTCATCAGAATTTTAAGAAGAGAATTGCGTCCATTCCGGTTTTAGCAATTTCATTTTTTATCATATTTTAAGATTTTCTTCATATTTCTCAAACGGATCCCCTTATCAACACTTTATTTGTTATGAACTATGGATCATTGTATATCAGCGTGTAGGTCTATTCACGAGGAACACGCACATACTATATTTATTATATTTCATCAGAATTTTAAGAAGAGAATTGCGTCCATTCCGGTTTTAGCAATTTCATTTTTTATCATATTTTAAGATTTTCTTCATATTTCTCAAACGGATCCCCTTATCAACACTTTTATTTGTTATGAACTATGGATCATTGTATATCAGCGTGTAGGTCTATTCACGAGGAACACGCACATACTATATTTATTATATTTCATCAGAATTTTAAGAAGAGAATTGCGTCCATTCCGGTTTTAGCAATTTCATTTTTTATCATATTTTAAGATTTTCTTCATATTTCTCAAACGGATCCCCTTATCAACACTTTATTTGTTATGAACTATGGATCATTGTATATCAGCGTGTAGGTCTATTCACGAGGAACACGCACATACTATATTTATTATATTTCATCAGAATTTTAAGAAGAGAATTGCGTCCATTCCGGTTTTAGCAATTTCATTTTTTATCATATTTTAAGATTTTCTTCATATTTCTCAAACGGATCCCCTTATCAACACTTTATTTGTTATGAACTATGGATCATTGTATATCAGCGTGTAGGTCTATTCACGAGGAACACGCACATACTATATTTATTATATTTCATCAGAATTTTAAGAAGAGAATTGCGTCCATTCCGGTTTTTAGCAATTTCATTTTTTATCATATTTTAAGATTTTCTTCATATTTCTCAAACGGATCCCCTTATCAACACTTTATTTGTTATGAACTATGGATCATTGTATATCAGCGTGTAGGTCTATTCACGAGGAACACGCACATACTATATTTATTATATTTCATCAGAATTTTAAGAAGAGAATTGCGTCCATTCCGGTTTTAGCAATTTCATTTTTTATCATATTTTAAGATTTTCTTCATATTTCTCAAACGGATCCCCTTATCAACACTTTATTTGTTATGAACTATGGATCATTGTATATCAGCGTGTAGGTCTATTCACGAGGAACACGCACATACTATATTTATTATATTTCATCAGAATTTTAAGAAGAGAATTGCGTCCATTCCGGTTTTAGCAATTTCATTTTTTATCATATTTTAAGATTTTCTTCATATTTCTCAAACGGATCCCCTTATCAACACTTTATTTGTTATGAACTATGGATCATTGTATATCAGCGTGTAGGTCTATTCACGAGGAACACGCACATACTATATTTATTATATTTCATCAGAATTTTAAGAAGAGAATTGCGTCCATTCCGGTTTTAGCAATTTCATTTTTTATCATATTTTAAGATTTTCTTCATATTTCTCAAACGGATCCCCTTATCACTACTTTATTTGTTATGAACTATGGATCATTGTATATCAGCGTGTAGGTCTATTCACGAGGAACACGCACATACTATATTTATTATATTTCATCAGAATTTTAAGAAGAGAATTGCGTCCATTCCGGTTTTAGCAATTTCATTTTTTATCATATTTTAAGATTTTCTTCATATTTCTCAAACGGATCCCCTTATCAACACTTTATTTGTTATGAACTATGGATCATTGTATATCAGCGTGTAGGTCTATTCACGAGGAACACGCACATACTATATTTATTATATTTCATCAGAATTTTAAGAAGAGAATTGCGTCCATTCCGGTTTTAGCAATTTCATTTTTTATCATATTTTAAGATTTTCTTCATATTTCTCAAACGGATCCCCTTATCAACACTTTATTTGTTATGAACTATGGATCATTGTATATCAGCGTGTAGGTCTATTCACGAGGAACACGCACATACTATATTTATTATATTTCATCAGAATTTTAAGAAGAGAATTGCGTCCATTCCGGTTTTAGCAATTTCATTTTTTATCATATTTTAAGATTTTCTTCATATTTCTCAAACGGATCCCCTTATCAACACTTTATTTGTTATGAACTATGGATCATTGTATATCAGCGTGTAGGTCTATTCACGAGGAACACGCACATACTATATTTATTATATTTCATCAGAATTTTAAGAAGAGAATTGCGTCCATTCCGGTTTTAGCAATTTCATTTTTTATCATATTTTAAGATTTTCTTCATATTTCTCAAACGGATCCCCTTATCAACACTTTATTTGTTATGAACTATGGATCATTGTATATCAGCGTGTAGGTCTATTCACGAGGAACACGCACATACTATATTTATTATATTTCATCAGAATTTTAAGAAGAGAATTGCGTCCATTCCGGTTTTAGCAATTTCATTTTTTATCATATTTTAAGATTTTCTTCATATTTCTCAAACGGATCCCCTTATCAACACTTTATTTGTTATGAACTATGGATCATTGTATATCAGCGTGTAGGTCTATTCACGAGGAACACGCACATACTATATTTATTATATTTCATCAGAATTTTAAGAAGAGAATTGCGTCCATTCCGGTTTTAGCAATTTCATTTTTTATCATATTTTAAGATTTTCTTCATATTTCTCAAACGGATCCCCTTATCAACACTTTATTTGTTATGAACTATGGATCATTGTATATCAGCGTGTAGGTCTATTCACGAGGAACACGCACATACTATATTTATTATATTTCATCAGAATTTTAAGAAGAGAATTGCGTCCATTCCGGTTTTAGCAATTTCATTTTTTATCATATTTTAAGATTTTCTTCATATTTCTCAAACGGATCCCCTTATCAACACTTTATTTGTTATGAACTATGGATCATTGTATATCAGCGTGTAGGTCTATTCACGAGGAACACGCACATACTATATTTATTATATTTCATCAGAATTTTAAGAAGAGAATTGCGTCCATTCCGGTTTTAGCAATTTCATTTTTTATCATATTTTAAGATTTTCTTCATATTTCTCAAACGGATCCCCTTATCAACACTTTATTTTTTATGAACTATGGATCATTGTATATCAGCGTGTAGGTCTATTCACGAGGAACACGCACATACTATATTTATTATATTTCATCAGAATTTTAAGAAGAGAATTGCGTCCATTCCGGTTTTAGCAATTTCATTTTTTATCATATTTTAAGATTTTCTTCATATTTCTCAAACGGATCCCCTTATCAACACTTTATTTGTTATGAACTATGGATCATTGTATATCAGCGTGTAGGTCTATTCACGAGGAACACGCACATACTATATTATATTTCATCAGAATTTTAAGAAGAGAATTGCGTCCATTCCGGTTTTAGCAATTTCATTTTTTATCATATTTTAAGATTTTCTTCATATTTCTCAAACGGATCCCCTTATCAACACTTTATTTGTTATGAACTATGGATCATTGTATATCAGCGTGTAGGTCTATTCACGAGGAACACGCACATACTATATTTATTATATTTCATCAGAATTTTAAGAAGAGAATTGCGTCCATTCCGGTTTTAGCAATTTCATTTTTTATCATATTTTAAGATTTTCTTCATATTTCTCAAACGGATCCCCTTATCAACACTTTATTTGTTATGAACTATGGATCATTGTATATCAGCGTGTAGGTCTATTCACGAGGAACACGCACATACTATATTTATTATATTTCATCAGAATTTTAAGAAGAGAATTGCGTCCATTCCGGTTTTAGCAATTTCATTTTTTATCATATTTTAAGATTTTCTTCATATTTCTCAAACGGATCCCCTTATCAACACTTTATTTGTTATGAACTATGGATCATTGTATATCAGCGTGTAGGTCTATTCACGAGGAACACGCACATACTATATTTATTATATTTCATCAGAATTTTAAGAAGAGAATTGCGTCCATTCCGGTTTTAGCAATTTCATTTTTTATCATATTTTAAGATTTTCTTCATATTTCTCAAACGGATCCCCTTATCAACACTTTATTTGTTATGAACTATGGATCATTGTATATCAGCGTGTAGGTCTATTCACGAGGAACACGCACATACTATATTTATTATATTTCATCAGAATTTTAAGAAGAGAATTGCGTCCATTCCGGTTTTAGCAATTTCATTTTTTATCATATTTTAAGATTTTCTTCATATTTCTCAAACGGATCCCCTTATCAACACTTTATTTGTTATGAACTATGGATCATTGTATATCAGCGTGTAGGTCTATTCACGAGGAACACGCACATACTATATTTATTATATTTCATCAGAATTTTAAGAAGAGAATTGCGTCCATTCCGGTTTTAGCAATTTCATTTTTTATCATATTTTAAGATTTTCTTCATATTTCTCAAACGGATCCCCTTATCAACACTTTATTTGTTATGAACTATGGATCATTGTATATCAGCGTGTAGGTCTATTCACGAGGAACACGCACATACTATTTATATTATATTTCATTAGAATTTTAAGAAGAGAATTGCGTCCATTCCGGTTTTAGCAATTTCATTTTTTATCATATTTTAAGATTTTCTTCATATTTCTCAAACGGATCCCCTTATCAACACTTTATTTGTTATGAACTATGGATCATTGTATATCAGCGTGTAGGTCTATTCACGAGGAACACGCACATACTATATTTATTATATTTCATCAGAATTTTAAGAAGAGAATTGCGTCCATTCCGGTTTTAGCAATTTCATTTTTTATCATATTTTAAGATTTTCTTCATATTTCTCAAACGGATCCCCTTATCAACACTTTATTTGTTATGAACTATGGATCATTGTATATCAGCGTGTAGGTCTATTCACGAGGAACACGCACATACTATATTTATTATATTTCATCAGAATTTTAAGAAGAGAATTGCGTCCATTCCGGTTTTAGCAATTTCATTTTTTATCATATTTTAAGATTTTCTTCATATTTCTCAAACGGATCCCCTTATCAACACTTTATTTGTTATGAACTATGGATCATTGTATATCAGCGTGTAGGTCTATTCACGAGGAACACGCACATACTATATTTATTATATTTCATCAGAATTTTAAGAAGAGAATTGCGTCCATTCCGGTTTTAGCAATTTCATTTTTTATCATATTTTAAGATTTTCTTCATATTTCTCAAACGGATCCCCTTATCAACACTTTATTTGTTATGAACTATGGATCATTGTATATCAGCGTGTAGGTCTATTCACGAGGAACACGCACATACTATATTTATTATATTTCATCAGAATTTTAAGAAGAGAATTGCGTCCATTCCGGTTTTAGCAATTTCATTTTTTATCATATTTTAAGATTTTCTTCATATTTCTCAAACGGATCCCCTTATCAACACTTTATTTGTTATGAACTATGGATCATTGTATATCAGCGTGTAGGTCTATTCACGAGGAACACGCACATACTATATTTATTATATTTCATCAGAATTTTAAGAAGAGAATTGCGTCCATTCCGGTTTTAGCAATTTCATTTTTTATCATATTTTAAGATTTTCTTCATATTTCTCAAACGGATCCCCTTATCAACACTTTATTTGTTATGAACTATGGATCATTGTATATCAGCGTGTAGGTCTATTCACGAGGAACACGCACATACTATATTTATTATATTTCATCAGAATTTTAAGAAGAGAATTGCGTCCATTCCGGTTTTAGCAATTTCATTTTTTATCATATTTTAAGATTTTCTTCATATTTCTCAAACGGATCCCCTTATCAACACTTTATTTGTTATGAACTATGGATCATTGTATATCAGCGTGTAGGTCTATTCACGAGGAACACGCACATACTATATTTATTATATTTCATCAGAATTTTAAGAAGAGAATTGCGTCCATTCCGGTTTTAGCAATTTCATTTTTTATCATTTTAAGATTTTCTTCATATTTCTCAAACGGATCCCCTTATCAACACTTTATTTGTTATGAACTATGGATCATTGTATATCAGCGTGTAGGTCTATTCACGAGGAACACGCACATACTATATTTATTATATTTCATCAGAATTTTAAGAAGAGAATTGCGTCCATTCCGGTTTTAGCAATTTCATTTTTTATCATATTTTAAGATTTTCTTCATATTTCTCAAACGGATCGAATTATCAACACTTTATTTGTTATGAACTATGGATCATTGTATATCAGCGTGTAGGTCTATTCACGAGGAACACGCACATACTATATTTATTATATTTCATCAGAATTTTAAGAAGAGAATTGCGTCCATTCCGGTTTTTAGCAATTTCATTTTTTATCATATTTTAAGATTTTCTTCATATTTTCAAACGGATCCCCTTATCAACACTTTATTTGTTATGAACTATGGATCATTGTATATCAGCGTGTAGGTCTATTCACGAGGAACACGCACATACTATATTTATTATATTTCATCAGAATTTTAAGAAGAGAATTGCGTCCATTCCGGTTTTAGCAATTTCATTTTTTATCATATTTTAAGATTTTCTTCATATTTCTCAAACGGATCCCCTTATCAACACTTTATTTGTTATGAACTATGGATCATTGTATATCAGCGTGTAGGTCTATTCACGAGGAACACGCACATACTATATTTATTATATTTCATCAGAATTTTAAGAAGAGAATTGCGTCCATTTCGGTTTTAGCAATTTCATTTTTTATCATATTTTATCATTATTTAAGATTTTCTTCATATTTCTCAAACGGATCCCCTTATCAACACTTTATTTGTTATGAACTATGGATCATTGTATATCAGCGTGTAGGTCTATTCACGAGGAACACGCACATACTATATTTATTATATTTCATCAGAATTTTAAGAAGAGAATTGCGTCCATTCCGGTTTTAGCAATTTCATTTTTTATCATATTTTAAGATTTTTTTCATATTTCAAACGGATCCCCTTATCAACACTTTATTTGTTATGAACTATGGATCATTGTATATCAGCGTGTAGGTCTATTCACGAGGAACACGCACATACTATATTTATTATATTTCATCAGAATTTTAAGAAGAGAATTGCGTCCATTCCGGTTTTAGCAATTTCATTTTTTATCATATTTTAAGATTTTCTTCATATTTCTCAAACGGATCCCCTTATCAACACTTTATTTGTTATGAACTATGGATCATTGTATATCAGCGTGTAGGTCTATTCACGAGGAACACGCACATACTATATTTATTATATTTCATCAGAATTTTAAGAAGAGAATTGCGTCCATTCCGGTTTTAGCAATTTCATTTTTTATCATATTTTAAGATTTTCTTCATATTTCTCAAACGGATTCATTATCAACACTTTATTTGTTATGAACTATGGATCATTGTATATCAGCGTGTAGGTCTATTCACGAGGAACACGCACATACTATATTTATTATATTTCATCAGAATTTTAAGAAGAGAATTGCGTCCATTCCGGTTTTAGCAATTTCATTTTTTATCATATTTTAAGATTTTCTTCATATTTCTCAAACGGATCCCCTTATCAACACTTTATTTGTTATGAACTATGGATCATTGTATATCAGCGTGTAGGTCTATTCACGAGGAACACGCACATACTATATTTATTATATTTCATCAGAATTTTAAGAAGAGAATTGCGTCCATTCCGGTTTTAGCAATTTCATTTTTTATCATATTTTAAGATTTTCTTCATATTTCTCAAACGGATCCCCTTATCAACACTTTATTTGTTATGAACTATGGATCATTGTATATCAGCGTGTAGGTCTATTCACGAGGAACACGCACATACTATATTTATTATATTTCATCAGAATTTTAAGAAGAGAATTGCGTCCATTCCGGTTTTAGCAATTTCATTTTTTATCATATTTTAAGATTTTCTTCATATTTCTCAAACGGATCCCCTTATCAACACTTTATTTGTTATGAACTATGGATCATTGTATATCAGCGTGTAGGTCTATTCACGAGGAACACGCACATACTATATTTATTATATTTCATCAGAATTTTAAGAAGAGAATTGCGTCCATTCCGGTTTTAGCAATTTCATTTTTTATCATATTTTAAGATTTTCTTCATATTTCTCAAACGGATCCCCTTATCAACACTTTATTTGTTATGAACTATGGATCATTGTATATCAGCGTGTAGGTCTATTCACGAGGAACACGCACATACTATATTTATTATATTTCATCAGAATTTTAAGAAGAGAATTGCGTCCATTCCGGTTTTAGCAATTTCATTTTTTATCATATTTTAAGATTTTCTTCATATTTCTCAAACGGATCCCCTTATCAACACTTTATTTGTTATGAACTATGGATCATTGTATATCAGCGTGTAGGTCTATTCACGAGGAACACGCACATACTATATTTATTATATTTCATCAGAATTTTAAGAAGAGAATTGCGTCCATTCCGGTTTTAGCAATTTCATTTTTTATCATATTTTAAGATTTTCTTCATATTTCTCAAACGGATCCCCTTATCAACACTTTATTTGTTATGAACTATGGATCATTGTATATCAGCGTGTAGGTCTATTCACGAGGAACACGCACATACTATATTTATTATATTTCATCAGAATTTTAAGAAGAGAATTGCGTCCATTCCGGTTTTAGCAATTTCATTTTTTATCATATTTTAAGATTTTCTTCATATTTCTCAAACGGATCCCCTTATCAACACTTTATTTGTTATGAACTATGGATCATTGTATATCAGCGTGTAGGTCTATTCACGAGGAACACGCACATACTATATTTATTATATTTCATCAGAATTTTAAGAAGAGAATTGCGTCCATTCCGGTTTTAGCAATTTCATTTTTTATCATATTTTAAGATTTTCTTCATATTTCTCAAACGGATCCCCTTATCAACACTTTATTTGTTATGAACTATGGATCATTGTATATCAGCGTGTAGGTCTATTCACGAGGAACACGCACATACTATATTTATTATATTTCATCAGAATTTTAAGAAGAGAATTGCGTCCATTCCGGTTTTAGCAATTTCATTTTTTATCATATTTTAAGATTTTCTTCATATTTCTCAAACGGATCCCCTTATCAACACTTTATTTGTTATGAACTATGGATCATTGTATATCAGCGTGTAGGTCTATTCACGAGGAACACGCAATACTATATTTATTATATTTCATCAGAATTTTAAGAAGAGAATTGCGTCCATTCCGGTTTTAGCAATTTCATTTTTTATCATATTTTAAGATTTTCTTCATATTTCTCAAACGGATCCCCTTATCAACACTTTATTTGTTATGAACTATGGATCATTGTATATCAGCGTGTAGGTCTATTCACGAGGAACACGCACATACTATATTATATTTCATCAGAATTTTAAGAAGAGAATTGCGTCCATTCCGGTTTTAGCAATTTCATTTTTTATCATATTTTAAGATTTTCTTCATATTTCTCAAACGGATCCCCTTATCAACACTTTATTTGTTATGAACTATGGATCATTGTATATCAGCGTGTAGGTCTATTCACGAGGAACACGCACATACTATATTTATTATATTTCATCAGAATTTTAAGAAGAGAATTGCGTCCATTCCGGTTTTAGCAATTTCATTTTTTATCATATTTTAAGATTTTCTTCATATTTCTCAAACGGATCCCCTTATCAACACTTTATTTGTTATGAACTATGGATCATTGTATATCAGCGTGTAGGTCTATTCACGAGGAACACGCACATACTATATTTATTATATTTCATCAGAATTTTAAGAAGAGAATTGCGTCCATTCCGGTTTTAGCAATTTCATTTTTTATCATATTTTAAGATTTTCTTCATATTTCTCAAACGGATCCCCTTATCAACACTTTATTTGTTATGAACTATGGATCATTGTATATCAGCGTGTAGGTCTATTCACGAGGAACACGCACATACTATATTTATTATATTTCATCAGAATTTTAAGAAGAGAATTGCGTCCATTCCGGTTTTAGCAATTTCATTTTTTATCATATTTTAAGATTTTCTTCATATTTCTCAAACGGATCCCCTTATCAACACTTTATTTGTTATGAACTATGGATCATTGTATATCAGCGTGTAGGTCTATTCACGAGGAACACGCACATACTATATTTATTATATTTCATCAGAATTTTAAGAAGAGAATTGCGTCCATTCCGGTTTTAGCAATTTCATTTTTTATCATATTTTAAGATTTTCTTCATATTTCTCAAACGGATCCCCTTATCAACACTTTATTTGTTATGAACTATGGATCATTGTATATCAGCGTGTAGGTCTATTCACGAGGAACACGCACATACTATATTTATTATATTTCATCAGAATTTTAAGAAGAGAATTGCGTCCATTCCGGTTTTAGCAATTTCATTTTTTATCATATTTTAAGATTTTCTTCATATTTCTCAAACGGATCCCCTTATCAACACTTTATTTGTTATGAACTATGGATCATTGTATATCAGCGTGTAGGTCTATTCACGAGGAACACGCACATACTATATTTATTATATTTCATCAGAATTTTAAGAAGAGAATTGCGTCCATTCCGGTTTTAGCAATTTCATTTTTTATCATATTTTAAGATTTTCTTCATATTTCTCAAACGGATCCCCTTATCAACACTTTATTTGTTATGAACTATGGATCATTGTATATCAGCGTGTAGGTCTATTCACGAGGAACACGCACATACTATATTTATTATATTTCATCAGAATTTTAAGAAGAGAATTGCGTCCATTCCGGTTTTAGCAATTTCATTTTTTATCATATTTTAAGATTTTCTTCATATTTCTCAAACGGATCCCCTTATCAACACTTTATTTGTTATGAACTATGGATCATTGTATATCAGCGTGTAGGTCTATTCACGAGGAACACGCACATACTATATTTATTATATTTCATCAGAATTTTAAGAAGAGAATTGCGTCCATTCCGGTTTTAGCAATTTCATTTTTTATCATATTTTAAGATTTTCTTCATATTTCTCAAACGGATCCCCTTATCAACACTTTATTTGTTATGAACTATGGATCATTGTATATCAGCGTGTAGGTCTATTCACGAGGAACACGCACATACTATATTTATTATATTTCATCAGAATTTTAAGAAGAGAATTGCGTCCATTCCGGTTTTAGCAATTTCATTTTTTATCATATTTTAAGATTTTCTTCATATTTCTCAAACGGATCCCCTTATCAACACTTTATTTGTTATGAACTATGGATCATTGTATATCAGCGTGTAGGTCTATTCACGAGGAACACGCACATACTATATTTATTATATTTCATCAGAATTTTAAGAAGAGAATTGCGTCCATTCCGGTTTTAGCAATTTCATTTTTTATCATATTTTAAGATTTTCTTCATATTTCTCAAACGGACACCTTTATCAACACTTTATTTGTTATGAACTATGGACAATTGTATATCAGCGTGTAGGTCTATTCACGAGGAACACGCACATACTATATTTATTATATTTCATCAGAATTTTAAGAAGAGAATTGCGTCCATTCCGGTTTTAGCAATTTCATTTTTTATCATATTTTAAGATTTTCTTCATATTTCTCAAACGGATCCCCTTATCAACACTTTATTTCTTTATGAACTATGGATCATTGTATATCAGCGTGTAGGTCTATTCACGAGGAACACGCACATACTATATTTATTATATTTCATCAGAATTTTAAGAAGAGAATTGCGTCCATTCCGGTTTTAGCAATTTCATTTTTTATCATATTTTAAGATTTTCTTCATATTTCTCAAACGGATCCCCTTATCAACACTTTATTTGTTATGAACTATGGATCATTGTATATCAGCGTGTAGGTCTATTCACGAGGAACACGCACATACTATATTTATTATATTTCATCAGAATTTTAAGAAGAGAATTGCGTCCATTCCGGTTTTAGCAATTTCATTTTTTATCATATTTTAAGATTTTCTTCATATTTCTCAAACGGATCCCCTTATCAACACTTTATTTGTTATGAACTATGGATCATTGTATATCAGCGTGTAGGTCTATTCACGAGGAACACGCACATACTATATTTATTATATTTCATCAGAATTTTAAGAAGAGAATTGCGTCCATTCCGATTTTTGCAATTTCATTTTTGTCATATTTTCAGATTTTCTTCATATTTCTCAAACGGACACCTTTATCAACCCTTTATTTCTTTTGATGTATGGATAATTGTATATCATCGTGTAGGTCTATTCACGAGGAACACGCACATACTATATTTATTATATCTCATCAGAATTTTAAGAAGAGAATTGCGTCCATTCCGGTTTTAGCAATTTCATTTTTTATCATATTTTAAGATTTTCTTCATATTTCTCAAACGGATCCCCTTATCAACACTTTATTTGTTATGAACTATGGATCATTGTATATCAGCGTGTAGGTCTATTCACGAGGAACACGCACATACTATATTTATTATATTTCATCAGAATTTTAAGAAGAGAATTGCGTCCATTCCGGTTTTAGCAATTTCATTTTTTATCATATTTTAAGATTTTCTTCATATTTCTCAAACGGATCCCCTTATCAACACTTTATTTGTTATGAACTATGGATCATTGTATATCAGCGTGTAGGTCTATTCACGAGGAACACGCACATACTATATTTATTATATTTCATCAGAATTTTAAGAAGAGAATTGCGTCCATTCCGATTTTTGCAATTTCATTTTTGTCATATTTTCAGATTTTCTTCATATTTCTCAAACGGACACCTTTATCAACCCTTTATTTCTTTTGATGTATGGATAATTGTATATCATCGTGTAGGTCTATTCACGAGGAACACGCACATACTATATTTATTATATCTCATCAGAATTTTAAGAAGAGAATTGCGTCCATTCCGGTTTTAGCAATTTCATTTTTTATCATATTTTAAGATTTTCTTCATATTTCTCAAACGGATCCCCTTATCAACACTTTATTTGTTATGAACTATGGATCATTGTATATCAGCGTGTAGGTCTATTCACGAGGAACACGCACATACTATATTTATTATATTTCATCAGAATTTTAAGAAGAGAATTGCGTCCATTCCGGTTTTAGCAATTTCATTTTTTATCATATTTTAAGATTTTCTTCATATTTCTCAAATCCCCCTTATCAACACTTTATTTGTTATGAACTATGGATCATTGTATATCAGCGTGTAGGTCTATTCACGAGGAACACGCACATACTATATTTATTATATTTCATCAAATTTTTAAGAAGAGAATTGCGTCCATTCCGGTTTTAGCAATTTCATTTTTTATCATATTTTAAGATTTTCTTCATATTTCTCAAACGGATCCCCTTATCAACACTTTATTTGTTATGAACTATGGATCATTGTATATCAGCGTGTAGGTCTATTCACGAGGAACACGCACATACTATATTTATTATATTTCATCAGAATTTTAAGAAGAGAATTGCGTCCATTCCGGTTTTAGCAATTTCATTTTTTATCATATTTTAAGATTTTCTTCATATTTCTCAAACGGATCCCCTTATCAACACTTTATTTGTTATGAACTATGGATCATTGTATATCAGCGTGTAGGTCTATTCACGAGGAACACGCACATACTATATTTATTATATTTCATCAGAATTTTAAGAAGAGAATTGCGTCCATTCCGGTTTTAGCAATTTCATTTTTTATCATATTTTAAGATTTTCTTCATATTTCTCAAACGGATCCCCTTATCAACACTTTATTTGTTATGAACTATGGATCATTGTATATCAGCGTGTAGGTCTATTCACGAGGAACACGCACATACTATATTTATTATATTTCATCAGAATTTTAAGAAGAGAATTGCGTCCATTCCGGTTTTAGCAATTTCATTTTTTATCATATTTTAAGATTTTCTTCATATTTCTCAAACGGATCCCCTTATCAACACTTTATTTGTTATGAACTATGGATCATTGTATATCAGCGTGTAGGTCTATTCACGAGGAACACGCACATACTATATTTATTATATTTCATCAGAATTTTAAGAAGAGAATTGCGTCCATTCCGGTTTTAGCAATTTCATTTTTTATCATATTTTAAGATTTTCTTCATATTTCTCAAACGGATCCCCTTATCAACACTTTATTTGTTATGAACTATGGATCATTGTATATCAGCGTGTAGGTCTATTCACGAGGAACACGCACATACTATATTTATTATATTTCATCAGAATTTTAAGAAGAGAATTGCGTCCATTCCGGTTTTAGCAATTTCATTTTTTATCATATTTTAAGATTTTCTTCATATTTCTCAAACGGATCCCCTTATCAACACTTTATTTGTTATGAACTATGGATCATTGTATATCAGCGTGTAGGTCTATTCACGAGGAACACGCACATACTATATTTATTATATTTCATCAGAATTTTAAGAAGAGAATTGCGTCCATTCCGGTTTTTAGCAATTTCATTTTTTATCATATTTTAAGATTTTCTTCATATTTCTCAAACGGATCCCCTTATCAACACTTTATTTGTTATGAACTATGGATCATTGTATATCAGCGTGTAGGTCTATTCACGAGGAACACGCACATACTATATTTATTATATTTCATCAGAATTTTAAGAAGAGAATTGCGTCCATTCCGGTTTTAGCAATTTCATTTTTTATCATATTTTAAGATTTTCTTCATATTTCTCAAACGGATCCCCTTATCAACACTTTATTTGTTATGAACTATGGATCATTGTATATCAGCGTGTAGGTCTATTCACGAGGAACACGCACATACTATATTTATTATATTTCATCAGAATTTTAAGAAGAGAATTGCGTCCATTCCGGTTTTAGCAATTTCATTTTTTATCATATTTTAAGATTTTCTTCATATTTCTCAAACGGATCCCCTTATCAACACTTTATTTGTTATGAACTATGGATCATTGTATATCAGCGTGTAGGTCTATTCACGAGGAACACGCACATACTATATTTATTATATTTCATCAGAATTTTAAGAAGAGAATTGCGTCCATTCCGGTTTTAGCAATTTCATTTTTTATCATATTTTAAGATTTTCTTCATATTTCTCAAACGGATCCCCTTATCAACACTTTATTTGTTATGAACTATGGATCATTGTATATCAGCGTGTAGGTCTATTCACGAGGAACACGCACATACTATATTTATTATATTTCATCAGAATTTTAAGAAGAGAATTGCGTCCATTCCGGTTTTAGCAATTTCATTTTTTATCATATTTTAAGATTTTCTTCATATTTCTCAAACGGATCCCCTTATCAACACTTTATTTGTTATGAACTATGGATCATTGTATATCAGCGTGTAGGTCTATTCACGAGGAACACGCACATACTATATTTATTATATTTCATCAGAATTTTAAGAAGAGAATTGCGTCCATTCCGGTTTTAGCAATTTCATTTTTTATCATATTTTAAGATTTTCTTCATATTTCTCAAACGGATCCCCTTATCAACACTTTATTTGTTATGAACTATGGATCATTGTATATCAGCGTGTAGGTCTATTCACGAGGAACACGCACATACTATATTTATTATATTTCATCAGAATTTTAAGAAGAGAATTGCGTCCATTCCGGTTTTAGCAATTTCATTTTTTATCATATTTTAAGATTTTCTTCATATTTCTCAAACGGATCCCCTTATCAACACTTTATTTGTTATGAACTATGGATCATTGTATATCAGCGTGTAGGTCTATTCACGAGGAACACGCACATACTATATTTATTATATTTCATCAGAATTTTAAGAAGAGAATTGCGTCCATTCCGGTTTTAGCAATTTCATTTTTTATCATATTTTAAGATTTTCTTCATATTTCTCAAACGGATCCCCTTATCAACACTTTATTTGTTATGAACTATGGATCATTGTATATCAGCGTGTAGGTCTATTCACGAGGAACACGCACATACTATATTTATTATATTTCATCAGAATTTTAAGAAGAGAATTGCGTCCATTCCGGTTTTAGCAATTTCATTTTTTATCATATTTTAAGATTTTCTTCATATTTCTCAAACGGATCCCCTTATCAACACTTTATTTGTTATGAACTATGGATCATTGTATATCAGCGTGTAGGTCTATTCACGAGGAACACGCACATACTATATTTATTATATTTCATATTTAAGATTGGGTATCTGATTATGTACATATATGCGATTGCAAAATGTCATTTTAATAAAGATTTTAAAAATTGATACCTTCCTAATTAACTTATCGGAATAATCTAAACATTTTTTATACATTGGTATAACACTCTGAAGTTATTAAATTGTCAATTTTATGTTTAGAAGAAATATTAAATATTCTTAAATTCCTTTTATAAAATTCTAAATTTGAATATTATAGAGTAAAAAGATATCTTTTTAATCATGGGAAAATTTTATTAATACTTTTAAGATAGAGATTCTATTTTTCTACTGTATTTTTCTATCTACAATATTTTATTAACTGATAAAATTAATTAACAAAAAGCGTTTTAGATATTTCATTTTATCATGTTTGTTAGCTTCTAAATTTGTTATTTTTGAGCAATTGTGTTTTTGTTGATTCACTTCTAGCTTATGAAAATATTTTGTATGTTTACCTAATAGGAATTTAATAGTGTATGATGTGTTTACTCCAAATGCACATACCTAATAAACCTCCTTGAGGATGTATTATTTTCAGAATTTTGCATAATTCGAATGGTAATGTTTATTATTTTAAAATGAGTTCTTGATTAATACACAGTTGTTTTTTAAAGAAAATCGTTTTACTGTTAGTGAAAGCTTTGAAAATTACATATAATATCATAAAATTTCAAAATACAGGCATTTAGGAAGTATTTTTAATTTTTGAACAGCTACGGGGAAATAGCTTCTCACGACATTTCAACCTTAACATATCAATAAATGCTTGCATGAGAGCTGCCATCTTTATTTTTGTTTTCACTGCTACACTGTATACGCTATATCACGTACCAAATACTCGGTGACTGGTATGTCGCAACCCCCCCTGCCCGACAGTGAGATTCATAACCCTGATGACATCGACAGCACCGTTAGGTCACTTACGAGCATTATCTCCAGCGCCCTATGTACTGCTAAAATCCACACTCCCATAAATAATTACTTAAAGCTTCCTCTCTATATAAAAATGTCTATTAGGCACAGGAATAACATCAGAAAATCTTGGCAACCCTAATATCAAAATAGAACTTAACAGAATGAATGCTATTATCAAGCGGCAAATCTCTCAACTAAAAATATCAGGTGGAACAATTTTATTGAGTCCCTTTCCCCTACGGATAACAGTATTTGGAATTATTTAAAAAAAAAAATTAAAAAGCCCTTCCAAAACTTACCTCATTTATGTTCCCCAGCGGACCCCCAAGAAAAAAATAAATAACCTTGCGGACTGCTATGAAAACCAATTTAAAAAAGAAGAGCCCGTCGGTGATTTTAAAGGTTTTTAACCATTAAGACATCAAAAACTTATTAATTTATCGTAAAATTAAGAGATTTTTCCGAGTACCACAAAACTGTTCTTGGAAGCGGTTGTCCAAGCTCAGTAAGAATTGTTTTGGTCAAAGCAGTCAGGAAGAAAATTTGGCGAAATCCTTGTCCCAAGAAGACACTTTTAGTTAAAAAGAATGTCGCGTAGGCAAGGAAGATCTAAGACTAAGAAGTTATAGAAGAATAACTGGCCATTTTCTTACATAAGGATTAAAGTGCTAGAGGTACCCATACAATGACCGGTAATGTATATGTAAAACATGCAATGGATAATGAATTAAAAATTCTTATTCGACAGGCTATGGTAGAAGCAGGTATGTAGTGTTGAAGCTATTGCAGCGGCATGTTCATAACGGCCTCAGACGAAATGATAATCCCTTTTTCAGTTAAGAGACATACAAAATTTATCTTTCTCCAAGAAATAATATTTTGTACCGAATTTCTACTAGCAAAATTTGTGAGATTATAATTTGCCATTTTAGCTTTGCTTTTTTTACTTTTAATTCAAAATTTTATATTAAAGTTATAAGTTGTAAGGGCGGTACCATACTGTTGTCGATTTATGTCATGATGATGTAAGAGAGGGGACTTTATCAATTGCCTCTCCGCTACTAAGCTGCATATATGTGTTGACCGTTTTATTATGGGATCATTATATAGGCGGCCAACAACACAAAGCGGATCAGATACCCAGGCTTTGCTTATCACCTCTAGAGGTATCGTTTGGCATTGCGACCATTGCATCTTTTGGCCAAATACAGCTGTAAAGCTATTATTCGTTTATCACCACGTGTAGATTAAGGAATGCTACATTACCTCCACTGGGTCCTAATTACTTAGAGGCAAGAAGAGTCCCCAAGCTCGGCCTGCCACCTACAGAGAACATCGGGACCACTAACTTATTTTACGTGCATCAGTCACTATTAAGGGTCACAGTGGATCTTTGGCCAACTCGAACCTTCTGATTACAAGGTCACTCCCTTTGCCGACGGAGGCTCCTTTTGTTTCTCCATCTTCACGTGAGGTACACCCTAGTGGTCCACAGAGGACTTAATCCATTCCTAAGAAGATGCGGACGTACAAAACCTACTTCCCATTTCAATTGCCGATCCTGTCAGTGACCATGTCTTCTAAATGCCCCTCCACACTATGGTCTACTGAAAGCTATTAACACCACCTGGAGGGGTTTATCGAGGTCGACTATAAAATGGTGGCTTTGGAAGCGGTTTTTCTCCAAAGACAACCAGCATGCGCAGTAGATTTTATGGATGCATACACGCGCTCTGCTCACTGAGTGGATGCAACCCGTGAGCCATTGTTCAAGGTCACCGTCAGGACCGGTACTGGAGTGGTGAACAATTGGCCTTAGTGCGGAGGCTACATAACTCACTCCGTCACATCTACCACTGTCTCCAGAGCGTTGTGTTCATCTCATTTGTTGAAAGAAATTTAACTAAAACGGGAAATTAGTCTGCTTGTCAGCTTTTGTTACCGTACTTTTTTAACCGCCTAATCATGTACGAATTAATTCTTTTCACTTGTCAATGACCTGATCCTTAATTTTGTTCATTTGCATTTGATCAATTCAATATTACCAAGTGTAAGACAAGTAAATGTTTCAGTTGAATAGTTAGGGCGCTGCTGTTCGGACCCGAGTTCGTATCCCACTGCTGGCATGGATATTCCCAGCCGTTAGGAATCGGCTTTAAGCAGTAGTTCTCGGCTCATTAGTTCTTGTGTAGCAAAACAATAGCGCCGAATCAACCAAAGAACAAATAAATATTTTAAAGCTTTTTTTTTTCCAAGTGATTAAATTAATTTTCCTGGTAACAACTCTTAAATGATTCGGAGAGACATTTTTCAACACGGGGAAAGTTAGACCGGGGTTTATTTCTTAAACGGCTATAAATATTCATGCCAATAGCGAGATTCGAACCCATATATTCTAATAATAATTATCTTGATAACACAAGATCGTCTTAATTTTATTAATGTTTATTTCTTACACGATTTTTAATTATATTTTCTTAATGATTTTATCGATTAATCTTTGGATTCTACCATACTCCTGCTCAATTTTAAGAATTCCAGATGGTTTGTTTTGGAGCGCTCTTAATCAGCGTTAATGAGACAAGGACCTACTGCTTAAAGCCGATTTCAAACGTCTACGAACGTGCATTACAACAGTGGGATTCGAACCCACGAACTCTGGTACCAATGAGCAGCGCTCAACCCATTCGGCCGCATTGTTGGGCAACCCAAATTTTAAGACTAGTCCAGAAAGGAAGAGGTACACTTATTAAAATCTGTACTTACATCTGCTTCGCTCTGAAATTTTATGTATAGATCAGTCGGCTGCATTCGTTATTTCTTCAAATTGTGTATTTTGCGTAAATTATTCTTACATGTTTATATCACGCCCGTCGTAACTAGTAAAAGTATGCATTAACGAGAATAGAATATAGATATAGGGCACGTTTAAAATAAACCAGAATACAATTCTTAGAAAACCAATGTGATTTTCAGAATGATTTGTTAAGTACAAAAAGTTGCCATAAATCCCCTATATAATAATAGCCTAAGGTGTCTGTCGGCAAATTTTTGAAGCGGTTGTACCTGGAACGGATACAGGCATCCATATTGAATTTTTTATGAGTTAGGGTTAGCAAAATTCAAAGCGAGTTCAAAATCTAAGCCATCTCTCCTTTTTTAGCGTTTAATGCTATTATTTCAAGCCTTATTCTCCCCCCGTTAAAAGCAGGCGATTAAAT
>CM063501.1:3287150-3382150 GCA_032207245.1 Pardosa pseudoannulata
AATTAGTGGAGATAATGTTTAAGAATGATAAATCTGATAAAATTTAAAGCGAACATTTTCAATTTCTGAAAATTAACGAACGTAATAAATTGAGCAAAATTAAACTTTAAGTAAAGAGTTAGTAAAGTTCAGTACAGAATTACCGGGTTTGATAGTTAAATACGTCGAATAAACAGGTAATTAGAAATATTCTTTCTGGCAATGTATGATCAAAATTTCTTTAATTTTCTCGTTTTCGGTACTGATTGGGGGAATTTAAATTTTTTTTTTTTTTTTTTTTTTTTTTTTTTTTTTTTTTTTTTTTTCATAATGGGGATTCACAGTAAATTTATTTTTTCTGTCCTGTATTTTCTTTGTAACTTTCTATATACCCGAAAACGAGTTACAAAATTCATAAGTATAGATAAATGATTTTGTATAAATTTTCTGTCAAACCTGGTATTTTCCCACATCAACTGAAAACATAAGAATACGATATATATGTTGAGAGAGCTAGATATAAATAATGGTGCTTAGAATTCAAACTGTTAAGGAAAATTTTTAAAGCTGTAATATTTAAGTATTAAGTTTATGAACAAATTCCGATAATTCTTTCGCGAATTAATAACTAATTTCAAACTCTACCGGCTAAAACATCAATAAACGATGAAAAAAATTACTGTGTTTAAAATCCAGAAATGTTTTTGGAATATGACGTGCAAATGAAGAAAGCGAGTTAATACCAATCATGGTAAACATAATTGCTCTAATTATAAAAGGATTATATCTTCATTCAAAAAAATATGATTATATCTGCATCTTAATGCAGCTTCAAACAATATTGATGGCAACTAAATTTCTGATATGGATCTGAGCTATTCACGTTATTGACAATTTCTATCCCTGAATGTGGGAAGTTTGTTATACTTATATCTTATGAGAAGAAATTATAAGCACAAATATAATTCAAATGTTTTGTTTGTTACTCTGTTTAAATTTTACTCTGGCAATTCAGTGCTTTCTTATTGGAACTGGCTACCATTAAGTATTCATAATTGTTAGACGAGACAAGTTCATGAAACAAAGTTGCAGAATTTCATTATTTTCACCATTACTCTGTACAGTTCATATGTCGGTCAGTTTTGTCTAGGTAATTAAGTAGAAACGTAATGCGTATATTAAAACTATATAATTCTGTGAGATTCTAATTTTAGCTTCTCTAAATCCCCAAAACCATATCAATAGTCTAGTAATTTATAAGTTTGTACGAAAGTGAAACTTTATACTACTCTCGCCATTTTCGTAAGTTTTGAAGAAATTGTTTCCCTAAATTCAAAATGCAACAAGTTGTAAAGTCGGAAAATTGGCATGGTCTCAAGTCGCCAAAAGAGTTTAAAGATTTGCACCAAATCCATAAAGAAGAAATGTTGGATTTCTAATGCCATTATGGCTTTTCTGTTGGAAAACCGGCCACGTGAGGAAATTTGTATCTCCCAAATTCACGACTCAACTTGCAAGTGACATCTATCTGCTGGAGTAAGAAGAAAACTGCAAATCTCGTATGTAAAGGGTAAGAATTTTGCAATTATAACCACTTGCAAGTGAAATATATTTAAAGAAGACAGCAGTAAATGGGTTTTTTCTAAAACTTTGTTACCTATCAAAATGCTAGGAATTTATTAACAATTTTTTTACGAGTTGCCATTTTCAAATATTAGTTTAAAAACAAACGCCTGTAAATATCGAGATTAATTTCCTCTCAAGTATTCTATAAAATATTTAGTTTGCAAAGGAACATTTTCTGTAACAGAAAATACGTATCTGCTAAAAGAACATCTTATTCTCAGATTTCAGACTTAATATTTTCAATATGTAGTCTATAATGCAAACAACCGTTAATTCATGATAAACTAGAAATTCAAAGCTAGCAATTCTAGTGAGTTTTCAAATTTAAGGTTAAATTAAATGAAATTGTGATAAATTATATCGTTAAATTTATGCCACGTTTCCAACAATTAAAATTGCGAAATATCAATAGTAGTCGTATTTCTCTAAATTCTATAGAAATTTAGAATAAAAAACTTTAATTTTATTAAAAATAAAGCTGTTTATGGATTATTGCATGCAACTCTCATGAATGATTTTTCTAGATTTTTTTTTATTTATTACAAACAGAAGCATTGTATTGTGTTAAATCCAGTATTGTTACGATGGTTGTTAAAGTTTAATCGTTTCAGTTACTAGAAAAGTGATTAACTTGTATTGACTGGTACTTGCTCGAATTTAACTGTTGTATTTTTTTCTTTAATAGGTGCAATTTGGAGAATCGCAAGATGTCTAATTAATGAACAGTGTTAAATTTCAATCAAGAGAATGCATTTTTGAAAGGACTGTCACTGACTCAACTTTCTAGAGATATCTTTAAGCTAAAGACTCCAAACGATGGCAGAACGGTGAGCGAGTTCATAATATCGCCTGTAAATATCGAGATTCATTTGATCTTAATAGTTCTATAAAATTAGTTTTCAAATGAACATTATTTGTAACAAAAAATACGCATCGGCTAAAAGGAAATCTTATCTGATTTCAGACTTAATATTTTCAATATATAGGTAAATGCAAACAACCGGTAGTTCATGATACATAACCTAGAAATTCGACAGTTTTCAAATTTAAATTCTAAATTAAATGAAATTTCGATAAATTTAACGATATAATTTATCTCGTTTCCAACAATACACGATTTTGAAATATCAATAGTCGTATTTCTCTAATTTTACGTAAGTTTAGGATTAAAAACTTAAATTATCGGTTTTTGTTCTAAATGTAGATGTTTATGGATATCAGCTATTAATTTATTTATGCTGTTTATGTTTATACTCTTGCGAATGAATTTTTTTCTAGTAATTTTTTATACTTATTGCAAACAAAAGAATTGGATTCTTTTTGATATGTTAAAGTCGGTATTGTTACGATGGTTAAAGTTTCTTGCAATTGAAATTACTGGAAACGTTAACTAGTATTGACTGGTACTTGCTCGAATTTAACTGTTGCGTTCTTTTCTTTAATAGGTACAATTTGGGAAATCACAAGATGTCAAATTAAAGAACAATGTTAAATTTCGATCAAATGCATTTTTGAAAGGAATGTCACTGGCTCATTTTTCTAGAGATATCACTAAGCTAAAGACTCCAAACGATGGCCGAACAGTTATCGAGTTCATAGTTGATACCGGAGTTCGTGGGTTTGAATCCGACCGTGGAATGACTGTTCGTAGCAGTTCTGAATTGGCCTTAAGTATTAGGTCCCAGTCTTATTAACCTTCGTGTTGCAAAATATAGACCGTAGTGCTCCAAACCTAACACGAGGCCTGATAATAATCATGAATGATAAAACTATTTAAGTAGAAGTAAAAATTTAAAGCTGCTCAATATAATAATATAAATAACGGAACTCGAAACAGTATCCTAAGTAAAGAATTGTCAGGTTTGACAGAAATGTTAGGTAATTTAATTAATATCTTTAAGCAGAAACGTTATTCAAAATTTATATTAAATTGTTTAAAACTAAATTTGTAATCTTCTCGTTTTCGGCAGGGGAACAGATTTTTTTTTTTTTTCTATTTGTTTCATTGGGTCTAACAATAAGTTCTTTTCTTTCCTGTATTTTCTTTTTTAACTTTCTAAATACCCGAAAACGAGAAGCAACGCGCATAAATTTAGGCAAATGTTTTTAATGAAATTTCTGTCAAATCTGGTATATTCGTAGAAAGAATGAAGTAGAAATGACGATATATATATATAGCATTAGATACAAGAATATATATATATATAGAGGTCCTTCTTCCCAATATTTAGATTCTAACTTTCTTATTAGAAAGCTTTTTAAGATGTAATATTTAAGGCTTGACATAAGTATCGTTCCGAAATCTGTAACTTCTGTACTCTATCATATCAACTGTAAAATTAATATAAAACAAAAAAAAAATGAGAACAGAATTTCTAATTTTAAACTAAAACAAAGTTTCTGTAATATAATGTGCAAGGTGCCAAGAAACTTCACATAAGTTAAAACTTATTTAGATTGTTTATTATTCAGTCAATGTTCAGCAATTTTTTTGTTTTGACATTTTTCCCGAACCTTTATATTTGTACCCATCAAACATATGCGCGATGGGTACGGAGCTGTTTTTTTGTGCCAGACTTAAAGACTTGAATTCCGCTGAAGGCGTGGATGTTCGTAGCCGTTCGGAATTGGCTTAAAACCATATTTTATGTTCTAAACGTAGGAGAGTTTCAATCTTTACTGCTATTTTTATAAGTATACAACTTTCTTGTTTGTTCACAGCTAATACAATTTTTAAGTATATTAATGAATATTTGTAAAGTTGATTTTTCAGAATTTTAAATTTTTAGACTTTTGAATCGGACATAACTTATTTTGTTAAAATAACTATTTGTGGAAAACATGTACTAAAATTCTTTTGAAATATTAGGATTAGGTTTTAAATGTTATTACTCATAAAAAATGACGTAATTATTCTGTAACTAGTGAAAAATTTTATTTCACGAGGTAAAATACGGGTTGAGCTGTATGCCCTGGTCTAGTTTGCCCTCTTGTATAAAAAAAAGCAGACAGTGCGCAAAATCATTGCATTACTCCTAATCTTATTCATACGATATTAGGAATTCGTTTTTGAATTTCATTATCTGTGTCCTGTACTATGTGTTAAACACAAATGCTTGTCATGAATGAGTCCTTACAAACTAGATTATTGAGCCAGAAAATGTTTCGTATATTAAGAATGTGTCATAGTGAAATATATTTTACTTCGTTGCGTAGTAAGTGTAAAAAAACCTAATGACAACAGTAAAAGTATTCTATTTACAATTCTAAATGAGACGCTTTATACTGCCTAGCTATCATGAGGTTTCTTAAAATTTGTTAAATGCATCAAGCTATACAGAAGAAAACTGCGATGTTACGACTCCAAAATACACCTGTCGAGTGTTGAACCAAATCCGTCATCAAGATATGTTGGATTTCTCGTGTCATTCTTACTGTTCTGGAAATCCCTCAACGATGTGTGAAGAGTCGGAGTAACCTACAGGAAAGTTTTATTGTATTCCAACAACTGAAAAGTAGCTGGAGTAAAGTCTGATGAATGCCGTGGATCCCGTATGAAAGGGTAAGAAAATTGTATGCCAATGTTTAAATTTCAAATCCAACTTTAAATGTACTTAAAATCTGCATCAAAGATCTCTGGTTCTGAATTCTTAAAACTAATTTTAAATATTTACAACAGAATTGTTGAATGTTCTAGACCTGAGGTATTTCATTGCAAACGTTGCTATAGAATGAATTGCATTATTTTTATATCTTGTCAATAGCTTATGTTCAACAATTTTCTTTATATTCACTTCTACGAGACACTTCGTATATAAATAAAACGAAACAACTACCGAACGATGGCCGTATGGTTAGGGTACTAGCATTCGGAACCGGAGTTCGAATCTCACTATCGCATGGATGTTCGTAGTCGTTCGGAATCGGCTTTAAGCAGTAGGTCTCGGTCTCATTAGCCCTCGTGGTGCAAAAAGTAGACAAAACCCAAAAACGAAACAACTTGTGAGTGCGTGGCACTATTGATAGGCGACTCAAATTTTTGATGAATCTAATCGAAATTTCATTTTTAAAATAGAGGTGACATTGAAGGAATGAGGCGATATCCAAAGTTTATAGAAAGTAAATGTTTAAATTTTGATAGCTGAATATTTATATCTTGGTATTTTGAGAATGATGTAAATCTTTGTGTTTAGCGGTACACCACGAATGGGCAACCAATTAAAATATCTCGTTAGTGCTGTCACTTTTCGTTTATTTTTATTTGCCGTGCCAAGTTGTAACTTTCTACTGTCCCTATTTTTACTATTGTAATTTTTATTTCTGAGCTTCATGTTGAATCCATGCATTGCTGTTAACCATACCGAATGGTCATTGTCAAGGTTCCAGTCTAATTATCCCCTAATTAGACAACGCGTTGTTGACTCGTAATTTTTTATGAGAACGTCCTCAGCTCCTCGCTTCCTTGTGAGCTGGAGTGTATTCAAATTTTTTAGATCACTTTTACCTAGAGGCCTAAATTTGTTTTGATCTGCTTACGAGTTTAAAGTGAGTACCTTAAACTTCGCAAGGTGCTTCTAAATCTATAGATAAAAAATATTGTATAATAATTACGACTTACTGTTTTCTAAAAATTTCATAGGTCTTGGATACTAAAGTCCGCGGTTATTAAATTATGGTAAAAGTTACTTTATAATCTTTTTCCTTTTATTAAAAATTCTAACGAAGATTGAATGTATTGGTTAGAAAGCAATGGCAAGATAATTTCCTCCCGTTTTACACTAAAAATGGACGGTATATCTATATATTTAAGCATTTAGTTTAATAAATATTTTCAGAATTGACAATTCCAGAACTTGTTCCACTATGAAGAAAGTTTTAATCATCGACATTCGAATTGGGCCACCACAAGGAATGAAAGCGGTGACTGAGGAATACGTCATACTACAGAATTGTTAGATTTTTAAGCAAGGTATCTACTGTAACTGTATATTTTAACACTGTGAAACCAGATTATTGTTAGAAATATTGTTCAACTTACTGTGAATTTTAGACTCGTCCACTGTATGATTGTTTGACTGGATGTAAAGTGCTTTTTACCATGTTTCCGTGATACGTTTAACAAAAACTGACAAATATTGTTGAAATTAGTACCTATATGTATTGTATTGAATGAACTTGGGGCTTTAGAAACTGATAGCACTTTGTACATTGTTTTAAAGGTAAAACGGGATGAAGGTTTCAGGAATTTAAAACTGAAGCATGGCCATGTTTTTAAAATAGTTTAATGTAGTTTGTATTTTACATTAATATTTAGTATATTAAATAGGCATAGGTTATGTTATATATACACATATATATTGGAGTACTTTGAAGCATGCTTTTTTAGCTTTTAGTATAGTTCGTAGTTTAGTTTTTATAGTAATGGTGTTTATTTTTCAAATTGTTCTAGATAAATATATTGATAACCATAAGAATACCAGCTTGTTGTAAAAAAGGACCATACGATATTCTACTCTGAAATTTGGACTAATTTTAAGTGCATATCCATGTTTTTGAAACCTGAATAATATTGTGATGCAGCGATGTCAAAACATGGGTCAAGTGATGTGTAGGAAGTACATCCAAATTTTTGTGTTCCTCTAAATATTTAATTTTCTAAACAGCTTAAAGTTCCTTGGCTTGTGACAAAATTGAGCAGTTTTAAATCAAATTGTAAGAGTAGATGCTAAGATTACTGTAAATCGTCTACTTCTAAACTTGTTCTGTATGTCTACTTGGATTTGTACAGTGTTTCTGGTTTACTATTTTTGTCGTATGTATTACTGCAAGTGACATATTTCGATAAAGTTTTGAGAATATTAAATGTTAATTTATATTTATTTCAATAAAATATCTAATCAATATTGTGCATAGCAATGTATTTCAAAAGACGAAATAAAATATAATTTTAAACTGATGTCTTTATTTGCACACGTACAGCAAACATTTTACTGGATTCAAAGTTCTGCTCACTTTTATGACTACATGATTATGGATTGTTAGATATAACAGTAAAGTTACCACTGTCCTTGTTTTTGACTCCTGCAGATACTCGGACTTTACTACAATCTATTTCATTTAGGGGAAGTTAACCACTGATACTCTTTTGTTACTAAATCCAGCTTTTTTTATAGTAAGCTGTAGGTCTATAATCACATCACAATTTTCGTAAGATCTACAGCCTTTCTCAAAACAAGGATGTCTTTATCAGACTTCTATCTGAGGCAAAAGATTGTTTTTTTTTTTAATAATAGGGAAGGGACTAGTCTACTTCGGTTATATCTAAAGAGGTGTGCTAGCAATCTAATGTGTCAAGCATTTAAATTCCTGACAGTGGTTCCCTATATTAATTATAAATTTCATAATTGAATATTTCAATGGTCTGATTTCAATTGGATCAAGAGTTTAGGAAATTTCAAATATTTCCTCATACTTTCCCCAGTAGGTACATAAACTAAGCTCCTGACTAATAGCTATAGTTAAAATTTCTTTGATAATATACTTATTACACATGTCATAGCAAATAGTTATGCATGTACATACATCCAAGCTTATAATCTGTATACAAGCTTATAACGTTGTAAGAGTAAGATAGCCATGGTAGCCTTGTCAGCAAGATTTCTTAACCAATGGTTTGAAATTCCGGGTTTATTCCCCCAAATTACCAGGTTTCAAAATTCCGGGTTTTTTACATCTCTACTCACACTATATAAATACATCTTAACGGTAATATAATACTTTACCGGCCCAGAAAGAATAGAAAATGACACATCGACAATGCGTCTCATGAAATTTAAATCTAATGTAATCGTGTCCATGAAAGGCACAGGTGCCGGTTTGAAGTACTACAATCTACTGTTTAGCTCACGAGGTCTACTGTCTAAAGCCGATTCCGAATGACTAGGCATTCCATACTGGCAGCAGGATTTGATCTTCGGTACCGAAAAGCAGCGCTCTACCATTCGTGCTGGAATGGGCTTTAAGTAGTAGGTCCCGGTTTCGTTATCCCTCTTGTAGCAAAAAATGTAGACTGAACCATGAAAGTTGCGAATACTGATAATATAAATTGCGCAGAACATAAAGCTGCATTTTGGAAATATTTTGAATACATCGAACTACAGCATCTGTGCTTACTGTAAAAGAATCCCATTTTGTGAAGATGAAATTTTTTTAAAGCGATTCTTTGCAAATGTGACTGGCCCTTTCCTGTCCAAGCAACCCTACTTCCGGTCGGGCTATTCGAATTTTAGCTTTGCTTCTGTGTCTGGTGGCTCCGTCTATTTTTCAGGAAAACATTCATGCCAAATATTAAATGCTGATATTAGTGAAACATCGTTCTGCAGTTGACATTTGGTGGCAGTATTTGCAATTAATTCATTGTTGCGAAACGATATTTTAATGAACGGAAAGAATTATTTAAGTTATGTTTTGAATCAGATTCTTAAGTTTATGACAAAATATTATAGATACATATTGTGAATACATATGTTCGTTTTATAAGCAATTTTATTGATTCAGTTCTAACATTAATTGTATTTTTTTCCCATCGCACGAAAATTGAAATTAAAAAAACTTCATGAATTCAATTATATACAGTGAAACTTCTCCGAGCGGCCACCCTTCTAAACAGCCAATTTTTCGACTCGTAGACCTAATGGCAAAATAACCTGTATTGGCGGCCACCTGACCCCATTTAAACGGCTACCGAGTGGGATTGCCCATTCCATTTCGAGAAATTCTACTCGCTCCATGCATTAATTTTGAGCAGAAAAACTCCAGATTAGTTTTACGGTCGGATATAAGACCCAGGAATAATTTGTGAACCCCCCTTTCTTAGAAACATTAAATCTGTTACCTCTTTTGTATTCTCCCCATACCCTTTTGATAGGGAATCTCTATTGCACCACCCATAGAAACTGAGGAACTGGACAATCAGGTGTTGAAGGTATCCTAGGGCCTTTGTTTGGAATTTCATTATGTACCTATTGGAAAAGGAAGAATTGCACCTCTGTCAGCAAAAATGTCATTCACGCCAGTTTCATTTCATTAGTTGGTCAGTGATTTGAGTTGCAATGATGTCGAAATGCGTTTCTCTAAATCTCGAGCAGCGCATTCAAGTTCTGCATGAATATGAAAATGGCAAATCGGCAAGAAAGTTAGTTGAATTATCTACCTGCGGAAGAATGCAAATCGACAAAGTCATTAAAGAAAATTTTATTTTGAAGAAATACGAAGACTTCAATTTTCTGCTTTTAAAGTAAAAAATGGTTGTTATAGAGAAAAGTAAAAACTTAAAACACACAAATTGTAGACTTTTTTAAAAAAAATGTGAGAGCATGAAATAAAGTACTATATTCTCTTTAGATAACTTTTCAATTTTGTTTTAAATAAGGAATATATGTCAGACTTGTTTATATTATGTATTATAGCAATTATCTTATAATAAAACCCTCCAGAACGGCCACCCCCTGTGAAAAGGCCAAATATTCTCGGAACAGTGGGGTGGCTACTCAGAGAGGTTTCACTGTATAAAAAATTTTAGCTCATTTTTTTTCAATTAAATTTGATTTTAGAAAATTAACTTATTTCAAACCCAATAGCTATCAGATTAATTGCAGAGAGAGTGAGATCATCCTATGATTTTGATCATATTTAAAGGAATTTATTTTCATCTGTGTGGTCTTAAAAAAATCCTCATTCACAATTGATTACTGGTATAACTATACAATCCCGATACAATATCCATGCAATGTTGTATTTGGTGGTCACTAGAGCTATGCAACATTTATACAGTTGAGAAAAAAAAAAAAACAGTTTGATGAGCTTGCAAACAGGTAACAGTCAGATGGCGTGTGGACATGGAACTGTGAACACACTACTCTACACGTGTCTTTGATGAAAAAATGAAAATGGCGCAAGTTGCTTTCAAATAGAACTATGATTTAATAAACTTATTATTATTATATATATAAAAAAAAGGTTAAAGTATTTTTAAGCGCTTTTGATAGCAAACCCTGATATTAGCATGTAAAGAGTAATCAGTATCCACAAGTTAAAAACTTTGAGAAGTCCATGGGTGCAGTCCTAAATTGAGAATATAATGATGCAAGAATAAACAATTTATTACCCAATTCTCCATGGCATAAGTATTTTCACAGAACGCATTGATTTAGTATAAAATATACAATCTATCTGGATGCATTACACAAGGAAATTTTGCATAGATATATTTAGCATACAAAAACTAATAGATCATTACATTTTTACTTCTGTAGTATAAACAATTTGACATTAAAAAAAAAAAAAGGGGACACTTGGGACCATTGTGAGAAAATCTAGCCAAATGGATGATCCCATTATGACAGCCCACGGAATTACTCAGCATTATCATCCGAAAGATGCAAATCTTTTCTAACTCCATAAGCAGTGACATACATAATTTCGGACTCGTGAGATTTAAAATTAGTTATGGCCTCTTCACGGATGTCTTCCCAATTGTAAAAGTCCCTGAAATAAAAAGAACAAAGGCATTTTTCAAACAGATAAACAATTCTCTAAATAATAATGATGCAATGCCATAAGGATATTAAAAATACATACATACCAGAGCTAAGAATCTTTTCCCAATAAATACTACTATGTTAGCATTATGTTAAATGCAATTTTTTTTTTCTTTAATTAGACAAATCACTTTTAAACAACTTCAAATGGAACTATTTTCTTCTTATTATTTTTTAAATTTAACATACTCTTTCATTATTATCTTAAATACATGAAATATTTAGCATTTGTTCTTTATATTTAAATAGTTTTGTCAAATTCACTTTGTTTCTGAAAATTAGGAACTTTTTTATAAAGTGAAAAGTAAGTGGTTGCTTCAGAAATTCAAAACCTTTTCTGATACACTATGTGCAAACTTAAAACAACCTGGTAAAATAATATTCTCCATCTATGTAAATTTGAAAATTTATCAGAAATTTTTTACCAGGAGTCAAAAAAAGCTAAACTGATGTTTGAAAATTCCATTTCAAATACTTTAAATACAAAATAAAATATATTATGACAAAAAAAGAGTGAATTTTATTGTAGGTTTATAACAAATTTACTGTGAAAATTTGAAATGAATAGGTGCAACAGGTTTTTCTTAGAATGAATGCAAGATGAAAAAACACTCACGAGTTAAATATTTTTTAGACTAAAAACTTTACCTATTTTCAAAACATTTTCTTTAAAAGCTATGCTAAAATAGTTTAAAATTGTCTAGTTATATACACTATCTTTTATCCCATCTTTTTCTAATATTTCTACTTTTGTAGTGATTTTCACTTTTTTTTTTTTTTTTTTTTTCTTTTAACTCTACAAACCTTGAATGTAGACATAAGCCAAGACAAAATTACATAGACATCTCTGCCAAGCATACTTCTAACTAGGTGTTGGGGGTATCAGTTTTTCAAAACTATTTGCTACTGAATGTGGTTAATTAAAAAAAATAAATAACTATATAAAGATATTTATTAAAGGAAGTAAAAAAGAAAGGAAAAAATAATCTGTTAGGTAATAATAATAAAAAATAAATAAATAAAAACTCTACAATATAATTAATGAAATTATGTTATAGCACAATAAAATATAAGAATAATGGTAACTCACCGATATATAGGCCTGACAAATTTCATGCGTCCTTGCTCGTTCACAAATTTTAAGGCATCAGGTATGATGTCTTTCCAATGAGCTCTTAAACCTAACCTAATCCACCTAAAACCACATATGAGGAAATTGAAAGAGATATCATTCTCAAAGATACATATTTATACTTTTAGAGAAAAATAATTACCTGAATTTGATTTCAGAATTGTTTATTTCGCTAAACTTGTACAATTCATTTAATTTTTCTACCTTCATAACACTTAAAGGTTCCTAAAATAAAAAAAATAATAATTTGTAGTTGCAATAGTTTGAATAACTTTGAAGTAGGTTAGTTTCAAAGGCAGGAATGAGAAAATGCTCTTCATTGGTTAACTCTGAATAACTGAAACTTCTTAATTATATATTAATCATATTAAATACCTTTAAAAATCATCAACATTATTAAACATAACTTTTTAATAGTGCATTTTAGATAATGACCCAAGCTTTTCTTCTAAAATTTTTTCTCCCCATTTATTTTAATGTTCGATTAACTAAACAATGTACAGATTATATGTCTTCATTGTTAAGAATTCTACTCTTGACTGGATGATATCAGAAATTTAATATTGCGATATATCCCCAAATTTATATTAATATATCTTGATAATACTTTAAAGTAGGAGAGTATATTATTATTGTTGAATAACATTAGCTTTCTTTCATTCTAATTCTATTTTTCCTGGTAATTTAAATTTGTGAAAGGTAAAAACAACTTTTCAGTAGTAATGGATTTTAACACTTGAAATAATATATATATATATATATACACACAATGTTCAGAGGTAATTTGTTCATATACCAAACAGAATAGTTTAATCAAATTTGAAAACATTACTGCTAATTTACATTACATATTTATGCCAAATTATATTTCTTTCAAATCAAAATTAATTTATCTTTCAGTTTATCTACTAATTACCTTTCATTGGTAAACTGATCTTCAGTATTGCATTCTGCGGGTTTGAATTTTGCTCTCGGCATGGATGTTCATAGTCGTTCAGAATCAGCTTTAAGTAACCTTTAAGTCAGCCAATAGCTTTCACAGAGCAAAAATAGTAGACCATAGCGATCCAGTTTTGTAAGTCAAAACAGTTTTATTAGTCAATATCCGACAGACGAAAGCATAATATGATCTACAACATTCAGTACACAGCTAATAAGTTATAAATTAAATATATGACTTGAGTATTCTGAAAATCATTAATAAACAGATCAATTTTAAATTTTGAGATCACTATGTTTGAAATGTGTATAAAAGCTATTGTGCTCTTAAAGAAGACTGCAAACAAAACTATTAGCAACAATTTTTTTTTTAATTCTAGTCTGTGTATATTACCTGGGAGAAACAAAATAATTTTATGTCTCAAAAATTTGAATTTCAATAGAAAAAGATTAATTTTGATATTTTTTTTAAATTTTTCTTTTTTACAGATTTTACACACATAATAAATATTCTGCCACAATTTACTTTCCTAAATTTTAGGCAGATATCTTTTTTTTTTTTTAAATTATAAGAATAAAATTTTGACGATGCATTGAAACTCAGTAAAACATAACTTGAAATTAATAAAAAAATGCTTAATAAATTATTAAAAATAAATAAAGTAATTTATTATATCTTCATTTTTTAAAATAAAAAAGACAATTCTTGTCTTGAGTTTAGATTCTGATATTGTAGATTCCAGTGATATTTCAAATTGCTCAAAGAAACTAGACCTAAATTGCAAATTGATATATTTTCACCGATTATTTTGCCATTTAAATGCCAATTTTTGCCACGTTAATCTTTACTTATATGCTTTTGATAAAAATTATTTTGTTTCTATAGTTCTACTTTTATGTTATTTAATGACAACTATTTTGTATCTACATTTTCCCCACAATTCTAAGATGAATATGTGGCTACTAATATACTGAAAATGGACACAATAACACTAAGATTAAATACAGTTTTCGTATAGAGATATAGAATAACAGACCTCTTGGAGCAAGGATGCGACAAATTCTTTGATTTGCGAAGAAGAGAGATCGGCAATATCATCTGAACTAAATTGAGAGAGTTCCTCTTCCTTTGCTTTTACCCATCTCTCACACAAATCTGTACATTTCTTTAATAAGCTTGTATTATAACTGAAAGAGAGGAAAAAGATTTTATAAAAATCTACTGTTGTTCAAGTGCCTGTTAGTAAATTAAATTGTTCTAAAACAAATAAAAGGAAGAAAATCATTTAACATGGATAGAAATTATCTACAAAATTTGTCGCATTTACTTAATAATATTACATAATTTTTTACAGAAATCAATAGCATATACTGTTCTAAAAACTAGTACAGTATCTCCTTTTGGACCCCATTTCAACACGAGAATCTAATTTTTCTCATATATGCAGAGTAAATAGAGGTAAAATATGTAAATCCAATGGGTTTAAATACAGGGAGGTCAACTGTATGGTGTTGCCATGGAACTTGAGACTAAACAAAAAAGCAGAACCTCTATATTTCATAGGAATGGGTGATCATACTGAGTTTTTTTTCAGACTTATCAGACAGGGTCATGTTTTAGCAAAAGTGTGAAAAATCTATTGATAATTTTGTGAAACTCATATTAGTGATTAGGAACTTTCAGCAAGGGTCCTGTTTTGTGAATTTTTGAGAATAAAGTCCTGTTTTTGTAGAAATAAACAAATTTACAATTAATATTAAGTTCTATTTTAAAGAAATTTTCATTAAAGAAAACTATATGTATATTTAAACAAGTAGAGATTTATAAATAAAAGTCACTTTTATTAAGTGAGTTAAGAAAATTAAGAAATGAAAATAAATAAATAACAAAATGGCACCCCAAAAAATTAAAATTGAAAATCAGGATGAATAATTTATGAGGATTTGAGATTGAGAATTTTAATAATTATTATTAATTTGTTTGCTTTTGTGAAGGAATTAACATTCAAAATACATAAAAATTAGATAAGTCTTCTAAGACTGAAATGGAGCACACACAAAAGAAAAAAAAAATCTTTAAAATACATTTTTAATGGGAAGAATTTAGTCAAGGGTTCATTTCAAAGATAATATTTTGTAAAAGTATAATTGTTAATGAACTCGAATTTCACCAAAGCAGATTTTCACAGAGCCTTGCCTAAACATATATATCAGGGCTGCATAATTTATATCACCATGATATAAATCAGAATCTTAAAATCACTGGATTAAAAGAAATCCCGATTTAATTCAAGATTACTTTTATCATAAGTAATTTTTTAAGCATGATTTTTTTTTTTTTTTCAGAAATAGAGAGTGTGATTAGCAGCATTAGAAGGTACAATAACTTGTACCTAATCATTTGCAGAGGAAAAATAAATTTTAAATATCCTTACATAAGCAATGAAATTTCTGGCCAAATCAGATTCTTTTCTGGACTTTTTATTAATCTGATATCATATTGCCTAAATTTAATTTGTATAAGATACTAGTGCTTTAAAAACTGATTTAACAAATAAATAATTAAATGTTTGTAAGCAATAAAAAATATATGTACAGTTTGTCATATTTTGTTGAGGAGAGATAAAAAAATATTACATAATTTATGGTATGCATAAAAATATTGCATATATTAAGAAAATAAATTGAATACAGAAAACTTAATCAGTAACTGTAATAAATTTAATCCTAACATAATATCATTTGTAACATTATTTACTTCAGTGGTGATGTGGCAGTAAAAGCATTTATAATTTTTAATATTGTACCAATTTTGTTTAATAGTGGATGTCCTACACCTTAAATTAAATGTTATATTTTGTTTTTTAACTTCACAAAAAAAAAAATTAAATTCCAAAAGAAAATAAAACAGTTTTAAATCAAATGCTCATTTAGAAACTTTTGCAAAAACAAAAACAAAAAAATAAAAAAGTGAGGGAAATGTATACATATGTATCCACTTTATCTAGAATAATTGAAATCTTTTAAATTATGTAACTGCACAACGTGTTTGACACTCTTGTTTTTCATTTGTAACTATAAGAAATACAGTGAAACCTGCTTAAGAAGTTTTCCAAGGGCCTAACTGATAAAAACTTCTTAAACAGGATAATGTCTTAAACAGAAAATCAGGAAAACAATATTTCTGCATATGTATGTTGTATGTGAGTGTGTGTATGTATATATATATATATATATTTGTATACATAAATATAAATATATATACAGTAAAGCCCACTTACGAAGTTTTCTAAGGGAATTGAAAGAGAAAACATCTTAAACAAAATTATTTTTTTAAAACAAAATAATTACATAGTTAATGAGGAGAGATTTTTTCTCTAAAAAATAATATATAAACAATTGTTTTGGTTCTTCTCAAAAACTTACATTTTTTGCATACTTAAAAAAATTAGCTAATAAAGGAAAACAACCTAATTACCTTAGAATATCTTAGAATTCAGCTAAGAAATTTTACTTTAAACACCACTGGAATCAATTTTACAGAAAAAAATTGGTTTTATTTTTTTATTTTTGTTTTTCATCGGCCATTTGTAATTGATAACAGTCCAATTGTCTTAAACTTTTTCAAGCACATTTTAAATAAAAATAACAACAATCATTTTCAGCTATAAACATTGACCTTTACAAACAGAGAGAAAAAAACAGTCATTGAAAGCCAGCTATACACACTCCCTGTAAGTAAACTTAGAAATGAAAGAAAACACATTAGTACAAAATACATATATTACTTCAGTGCAACTTTATTTTTGTTTGAATATAAATGCAGGAATGAAAACCCTTAGATCATTTTTACCTCATTTTAGATTAGAATCGGATGAAAATGAGAAGATTTACACATTACATTACATATTTTTAAAAATTTAAATGAATAATAATAATAAAAATAAAAATGCAAGTACTCTGGCTTAACAGGTGGCATTCCTGGAGCAAAAAGCCAAGCATTCCAGTCAACCTTATTCAGTATATCTTCCTATAAATAAAAAAGAAGAGGTCAAACATTACATTTTGAAGCAAAAATGTATAAATACATATGCATACTTTTATACATAGGTATGAGTAAAATGTTTTGGGAAATATTGGATGTTGATTTTTAGTGGCACAAGTAAATAAAAGTTAAGGTATCCATCAACAACTTTTTTCTTTAAACTAGTCCATGTTTTTATATTATCATAGAGAAATTGATTCCTGGAGAAGTTTTTATAAAATTTCTAATAAATCAAGAAAATTTAGTAAAAAAAATCCGGTTTTTTAAAAGCTCTCATTTTTTAATAAACTAAATTATTTTAATGCAACACATTTCTTTAACACTGGACTAGTGAATCACCTAAAATCTTTGCTTCATTTACAGTTGGTAAAAAATTTGGGTCCTTCAAAATCATACACATTCAATTTTTAACAAATTTTCAATACCTTTATATCTAACTCAGAGAGTAACATCATTAAAAATTATCATAATTTAAAGCTTTTAGGTCATTTACTAGTAAATACTATCAAAAGCATTCCTAATAATTTTCAACAAACTATTTTAAGAACTTTTTGAGAAATCCCATTTCAAGTTTGCACATTTTATTAAAAATACCGTCCTGAGAAAAACGCATTCGAAGTTTACAAAAGCAACTTTAACTGTTAAAAAATTAAAATACATGTTTAAAATTATCTACACTTTCTTGCTTCCAAACTTTCTAATTGCCAAGTTGCTAATTATTAAAGATACTAGAAAAATGTTTAAACTAATCTTCATTATAATTTAAAAAGTTTTGTCTAAAAAATGCTCTTTGGAAGGCTTTAAATTCACAACTTCCAGTTCCGAAGTCGCTATTTCCATTTTGTTTCAACAGCTGTCACTGATGTTTATTAAACAGCTTTAACTTTTCTTTAAAATGCTGTAAAGACAAAACAAAAACATATTTAGAAGCCTAAAAGTTGAAATTTTACAATAGAAAAATAAAAAATTATGATTTTTGGCAAAAAATGACGTTTTTAATGTAGACAGATACCTTAATTGTAATTAATGAAATCCTACTGTGTTCATTACAAATAATAAAACACATCTATTCTTTCAATTAAATTTGATTTTAGATAAACACAATATTAACCTAAATTTCAAACTTAATATCTATTTAGGAAAATCAATAAAATAAGATGTAAAATTTATCAAACTATAATTTACCAAGCTTTAATTCCTTTTTTAAAATAAATAAATAAATAATTTTAAAAATATTTTTTCACAACATTACAAATTTATATCATATCACACTGATACAACTCAACCTATTAGGATATAGGTGAAGAATTTGATATCTTTGAATAAACACATTTCTAGATCTTTTATTTATTACTGAATTGAAATAGATTTTTTGATTAGTCAGATATTACAAAAGTGAAATGAATGAAAAAAAAAAAAAAAAAAAAAAAGAAAAAAAAAAACAACTGCATATATAATAATATATATGAGTGTTATAAAGTAGAAAATGACTACCAACTACTTTTAAGGCCAATATTACCATCATTGGTATTTAATAAGTAAAAATTATAGTGCTCAATTCTCAAACTTGGAGCTGGTAGTAAGTCAGCTGGCAAAGTTGCCCACTCTAGAAGCATTCTAAGAAATAACCTTGTGCAGCCCATCTTCAACCTCGGCGGTTATCAGATCTGCTGGTTTTGCACTTTACTTTACAGCGATTTGATTGGAAAGTATTTGTCCTGGTCTACTTGCTTGGTGACATTTTCTGTTACTTGGCAATGTATTTTATTGTTCAAGGAGAATTTTGTTTTAAATGTCAGCTTATATATAAGTTTTAAATTTTAGGTAAATTTTTTAACAAAAATTGCACCCTCAGCTAATATTAAAAAATATATAGTAATTATTTTTTCTCTTCCAGGTTACTAATATTTTTTTTTTGTATATTTATAAATCTCAAGAACTTTGCCCACCCCTCACAGATTTCTGACACTTTATCTGCTTTCATAATACGCATCTTCAACATTATTCCTTTTCAACTTTTTAAAACTGGTATTTAAAGATGCCACCTTACTAACTTTTTACTTTTAGGATCGGGGATAAGGCTTTCTGGCTAGGAAGATTCAACCATTAAAAAATAACACAGGTATATTTTTTAGTAAGGGAGAAAAAAAACTTTTGATACAGCAATGTTTATAACTAAAGTAAATGCTAATAATTTATTGAATGAAAGATTCATACTTTTAAAATATAAGAAATGTAAAAATTCAAAATTGTGCAAGCTACTAAATCAGGGTTCCCACTCTTTTTTCAGAACAAAAACTAAGGACTTTTTGAAGATTTTCTAAGGACCAAAGTAACTATTTATAAGGACCTACTTGAAATACATGGCATAACAACATAAAACCATATATTTTAATAATAATGAATCAGATAAGGTATGTTCAATAAATGCCCTACAATATTTCAGAAGTTTTTAAAAAGGCTGAAAAATTAATATAAGATAAACCTATTTGACAAAAACTAATTTTGAAAAATGTACATCTAAAGTTTTTTGAGCGATCAAACTAAAAATAATCTGTGAATAAAATACATTATTATAAAAAATACTTTTTGAGGGTTTAAAAATGAATATATATATGTGTGTGTGTGTATATACTAGCTGATTATACCCAACGCTGACTGGGAAAGAAGATTTAGACTTTTCTATTATATCCAATGCAAGGAAAATTAAAACTTCCACAATTAACTGAAATATCTACAAACCCTTCACCGTCCATGCTTCGTTTCATTAAAATCTGCATGACTGTCAGCTATTAGGAAAGGGCAGCTGACTTTATAAACCTTTTCAGTATGTGAAAGATTATTTATTTGTCAAAAAAGTTCTCTAGTTTGTGACCAAAAAAAGTACTAATAAACTAAAAGTATTTTCATAATTTTTTAAGGATATCAAGGAAAGAAATTTTGAATTTCTACAATAATACACTGAAAATATATATGCATTTGAAGATTTTCTTTATTATTAATACTGCACTTTTAGTTTCAAAATAAAGAAAAATGCTATAACCTTTAACAAATATTTTATATATTCTTTGACTAGTACTTATCTGTACTGGTGTTCTTAGAATCAGTTTTGGGCAAGTTTAACTCCGAACTTACAAAACCAGAAAGTTTGGAGACTACAGCAAAAACCGATAGGAAACCATGTGACGACAGCAGATCGTATCGATGGAGAAATTGATCATGTTCCAATTTAAAAATGAAGGAGATTTTAAGGACCTTTGACAAAAATTAAGTAGTTTTATGGATCCTTAAAAATGAAAGCTAAAATTAAGGAGTTCTTAAGGATTTTTAAGGACCGTGGGTATATAGGAATTACAATACTGAATCACCTCCATTTAAGTTTCCATAAATTTTAACTTTCCACAGAAAATAATAGCTTACAGTAAAAAAGCAGTTTTTTTTAGCAATTTGATTACAAAAATAAAAAATTTTTTTTTAAACTTACCTTATCAGAAAAGTATTTATACAAATAAGATTTCCAAACATTGGTATCGATAGATTGCTTTTGATATTCTTGAATGTAAGATTTCAAAAATTTTTCAAACTCATCTAAAAAATGTTCAAACAATGGATTTCAGTTACATCAAAACTTAGCTCATTACATTCAATTTATGATTTACAAAACAAATACCATCGTTACAAATTTATTGAGTAATAATCAAGTTCAGCAGTTAATTCATTCACAATTTTTTTGTCCCTGGGACTCTGTGTGCTAATCCATGCATATGGATTGATTTAATATTCCTAAAAAAACACATTTAACATTTAAATTAAATTTTTTATAATATAAAGCTGAAATTACATTTCCCTGCTTACAAATTGAATAGTATTTTTTACATACTTGAGAATATTTTCAATTACCCTAATTTCCTGCCTATAATCCACAGGTGCGAATTTCATGATATTTTGAGAGAAAAATATCGTACAACCCGCAGATTCAATTTCCACTTAAATTTGATGTGATTCAAGGAAATGAAAGGCATCTGGAAAAAAACGTTATAGCTTCAAGTGTTAAAAATTTTTAATTTAAGCTCTTTTCTTGATAACATTTTTTTTTAATTAAAAAAAATAATTTAACAAAGTAAAAATTTGGATAAAGAATTTTATATTTAACAACAGTTTGAATATATTCTAAAAAATGAGATTAATGAGTGCAGAAAGAATGATACAAATAAATTGTTAGAATGTATATTTAAATAAAAAAGATGTTAAAATTTAGAATTCTTAAAATGCATCTTTTTATTTTAATTTAAAATGGTTATTTGCAGTCTGTCTTAAAATTTTAAAATTATAATTATGGTGCCATCTGGCGAGCTTAAAGTGAAACAACAAGAGGAGAATGCAGCTAAGTGCTGCCATTTCGGATTATACAAGTGTTATTTCTTGATAGAAATAAATAAACAAAATGGAAAATATTAATTTAATCAGGAGCTTTTATCCAAACCGCTGTGACTAAAAATGATCATTATCCTGATTAAAGGAAAAAAACAAACCTGTAAAGATGAGCAGGTGCTGTCATCTATTGATCTTTAGGAAAGATATTTGTTAATTTTATTAAAAAAATAATTTTTAACAGCAGATAATATGTGTCAGCATCTAATACGCATTAAAAGAAAATTTAAAGTTTTTTAACATATAATCCACAGATTATATGCAGGAAATTAGGGTATTCCTGTGTCAAAGTTGATAGATTATTATTATTCTTATTATTTGTACAGCCTGTTACAGGCAAAGGCCATCTCCCCGAGCTTCCTGCACTCAACTCTATTAAAGACAATAGATCGCCAATGATGGACTCCCAGTTCTCTTAAATCCCTCTCTACAGAATCTATCCACTTGGTGTGTGTGTGTGTGTGGGGGGGGGTTTCCTCTTTTTCGCTTGCCTTCAAGTTTTAAAAAGGTCACTCCTTTTAGTTCGGTTAGAATCTTCCTATCTAAAAAGGTAGCCCAGCCTTAATAACTCAGACAATACCTGGTTCTTTAAATCTATTGTATATTTCATAATTATATTGAATTCTATTAAAAATAGTACCTCTGGTGTTTTCATTAGAATCTCGTACATATTGAACAGAATACAGGCAAGGGACTCTCCTTGTCACAAGCCTTGCTCCGTATAGAAGGCTTGATCTTATATATTAAAATCGGATTGTAGCTATGTTTGTATATACCTATGTGCGTCTATCTCCTCATAAACCAATGGACACAAAAGGGAGCCGAAGGTACCAAAAGATGTAGAACGACCGAGGGAAGTCAATTAGCCCATTTGTGTTCCAATCAGTTCAAAAGATACCAACTAAATGCCACTTTTATTTTTTCTCAGGCACAATTCCATTGTTGAGTTGCTGTTAAAAAATGGTGGTGTTATTTAATCTTGGTATTATTATTGCCTGATATTATGTATTCTGAGTAATATAAAAAATATATATATGCTATTAAAATTCAATGAAAATAAATATATTTATGAAAATATAAATGTATGTAATAACATTTTTGCATCTGTTAAATGCTAAACTTATCTTTTTTAGAAATGCATTATTTTTTCTATCTTATCATTGAGATTTTTGTTTTCAGTAATTAAAAACTCGCCAAATTATATCAAATTTGTTTTTATCTTGCAGTTGTCATTTGTTAAATGAAAACTAACATACGGTTACAGGTTTTGTTATCTAAAACTCAACTACATTAGAGAAAAAATAGACAAATTATGTATGGGAAAGAAATTAATTTTCATTTTAGAAATAGAAATGGCAACTGTGAAATGTTGAGATAGGATTGCTACTTTTGACTAAAGTTTAAAATGTGATTTCAAATAATATAATTGTTTTCAGTGTTTTAGCCTTATTTATTTTGTTTTATCAATATTAATTTGATACATTTAATTCAACTGTGGCATTTTTAGTTATCCAATTTTGAGACATCCATCTGTATTCCACCTATTCTTAAATAAGCTTGTCAACTTTCTGTATATATTTCTTTTAATTACATTTTATAAGAATTGAAATCCTTTAAGTAACTTCATTCATCTGATAATGCTTTCAGGTAAAATGATTGTTCTCCGCATTTAATTTATGTACTTATTTCATTTTTCTGTTTTATTTTGGCGAGATTTTTTTTTCAATAATTATAGATTCAAATTAAGTTCTAACAATTTTTTTTTTTTTTTTTTTACATTTGCCATTTTTTAAAGCAATACTTTTGTCATAGGTTTTATTAAGTAGAACTTGATTTTAATTTCAAATTTCAATATTTTTATTAATATATTATCTTTAATATTGGATTTAAACCTTTAAGTGAAACAGTTTAAAACCCAGACTGAAGGCTGGGTGCGAAGCAGGTAGCAGATTATTATTACTGGATGAGAAATGTTGCCAATGAACACAGCTACACAGTTTAACTTACCTGGGCCACCCAGTAGTGTTTCTAGATAGAAAAGGAATGTGTGACCCTTTTCGTATGGAACAGAATTAAATGCATCATCTGGATCAGCAGACTTTAAATCAACAACCAATTTGGTAAACTCTGGCTTTTCACTTTCAACCTAAATAACAAAAATAAAAGGGTCAACATCTCAAGATAAACCATAAATTAAGTGGCAACTAAAATTACCACATTAAATTATAATTATTTTTATCATCGATCTAAAATTATGTACATTTCATAGATCAGTTTTTGAACATACCAGCATTTTAGACTACAGGTACCTTTGTAATATTCAACTTCTCTATCTGATATATGCAGGATAAATTGTAGCACAGGATGAAACACTCAAACTTGCCAATTATATTTTAAAATTTAAATTGCTACTCCTAATTAAGACAGTTGAATTTTATAAAAATTATCTTGAAACACCACCCATTCAATAACCTGTAAAATCTTTTGCAATATATTACTCGGATCCTTCAATAGAGAATTTGTAACCAAAGGCCAGTACGAAAGTATGGAGGACCACAAAGTTCCATTGGCACCATCTATGACTTTGTATGTTACATTCCCCCTGTAAATACGAAAATCCTCCAACTTTTACCTCAGGTTAGCTGTGAAGATCGTTTTTAATTATATTCCCTGTTTAGTCCACAGCCACAGCGTTTTTCTTGGAACAATATTTTTAATAAAATGTTGAAACTTAAAATGGGATTTCTCCAAAAGTTCTTAAAATATTTTGTTGAAAATTCTTACGAATGCTTTTGATAGTATTGACTAGTGAATGACCTAAAAGCTTTCAATTTGGATAATTTTTAATGATGTTAGACTCACAGTTAGCTATAAAGGTAATGAAAATTCGTTAAAAATTCAATGTGTATGATTTTGAAGGACCCACATTTTTTACCAATGTAAATTAAGCAAAGATTTTAAGCGATTCCCTAGTACAGTGTATAAGAAATGCTTTGCGTCAAAAAATATTGAAATAATTTAATTTATTAAAAAATGAGACCTTTTAAAAAAACCTGATTTTTTTTTACTAAATTTTCTTTTATTTATTAGAAATTTTATAAAAAAAATCTCCAGGAATAAATTTTTTAAGAGCATTGCAATTCTCTACGATAATATAAAAATAAATCTAAAAATGTAAAAACATGAACTACTTTCTATGTTTAAAGAAAAAAGTTCTCCGAACGTAGGCGGATACCTTAACCATCCTTTGAACTGTTAGAAAGCAAATAGCTCCCATTTATGAGATTTTATACAGGAAAGTTATTCATAATTTGATTAAATTTTCTGAAAGATTCAAGTTTTTTTTTTTTGAAAAAAGGCAAAAATTTTATATTTTTAGCTTTACTACATGAGAGTGTGTACTGAATGGCTAAAAAATTCATTTGATATTTATTTAATTGTTTTGGTGGGGGGAGGGAAAAATACTTTTAAAAAATTTCCTGACATTTTAAAAAAATTTATTAATTTATTTTTAAAAAAATCTTTAAAATAAAATTACATATAATAAATATGTCTGTTGCAAATTAAGAAAGAACTACATTTAAGATTATTTAAAAAGGTTCAAACAATTCAAAGTTAAAAAATAAATAAAATGATTTTAAAATATGCTAGGATGACTTTAATCTTTGAATACTATTATTGATAACATAAAATGCAAGTTTGCGTAGTCAATTACTAATACTTATATTCATTTTCTGTTATACACATTTAAGTGCATTTTTATTTTAATTACACAGAGTTTAACTTGTTTTCAACCTTAAAAAATACAGAACTATTATGGGAGAATAAATTTTAAAAAATCTTTGTATGCACTTGACATTTTTGCCCTTTTCCCGTCCTTCCTGCATTCAAGGGAAAACTATTGAAAATTTCCGGAGTATTTCACAGTTTCTTTCCCTGATAAATTCCCATTAATACACAATTTCTTTAAATTCTTTCATAAAACTAGTTTTAGATATAAATTTATTTTAATAAAGTTATTAATTTCAATATAAACAAATAAAATCCCAATGTGTTTAAAACTTTAAAATATTCTTTTCTGTCTTTGGGGTGTTCAGAAGAACCTGCATGAGGAATAGAGAATTCAATCAATTTCATTGTATATATATGTAATGATATTTTAATCTAAAAAACCAACCAACATAATTATAAATGTCTAAAAAATTTTTTTTTGCCGATTCTAACCTTTTAAAATTTGACAACTATCTTCTGTTCTTTCTATTAAGTTGGTGAGTACGAAAACACCAAAATTAGCCCTTGATATATAACTCTTTATATCATTAGTTTCGCTCTATACATGTTATGAAGCATCCCCTATGTTATTAACTATTAAGAACCGTGATAGGTAGGCTCACTCACATATGAATTGTGATGTACAATTTTTCACCCCAGAAGCCTTCGGGAAAGGATGCTATAATAAACTGCATTTCTCTTATTCACAATTCTTTGATTTCTGTTTTGGCCATGTTTTTACTTACAACTGCATCCAAGCCAATGTGGATTCTCTTATCTTTGGGATGGGCATGCCCATTACATTTATATATAAAACCTATGACTGTTGTAGTTCTGTTTTTTTCATCTTATTTATTTTAGTACTGCATCCTAATATATAAATTGTACAATATTATATGAAAGATTCAATATGCCCTTGATAGCATTTATTTCCTTGTTAACTTATTACTAGTTTTTGTTCCAATTGCTTTTAAATTCAATTTTGATTTTCTCTTTTGAGCCTCCATAGTCTCATTTTCAGAAGATTTCCCTTTTTGTTGCTCTCATTTAATATTTTTTTCCCTTTAAGACTGGCAGAACTCACAATTTTTTAAAAATTTCTTGATTAAATTTTTTTTTTCACAATTTTCCCGATAGTTCCATGTTGCTGGACACACTGTGCATATAACTATTACTGTCAAATGAAAAAGAATAAAATATTCTAACAGAACTTACTCCAAAAAATATTTCAAATGCAGAACAAAATAGACAAATGTGATCTTAGAAAAATATGCAGATTAGAGTAAATAAAATGCTTACAGTGTACTCGAGGTCTTTCCATCCTCCTAGAGCCTCAAAGTGACGATGGTTTTCCCCATGCAATTTGCCAGTGATTTTCCTTTCCACATACACAGTGAAACCTTCATTTAACCTACGATATTTAATAATGATCACAGAAATTTAGAAGACATACTCAAATAAGGACATAAAAGTTAAAATATGAGGGACAGAGTTCAATCGATATATTTTTAAGAGGTGGTGATGTATTATAACTTATCAGAGGTTAGAAGATAATCTTACTTTGTTGAAAATCCTTAAATAAAGGTTAGAAAAAAAAAAGCACATGTCAAAGTATGTTAATGTAGATTTTGTATGAATTTAAGAATTATGCATATAAAAAGTAAATCTTTATTTACAGTATGCAGGACTTTCTACTTATAACAAGAATAATTAGACAATAGTATTTGTGTGTAATACCAGAATCCACCAGGTTGGAGAAATAACTGTTTAGTACCCTATTAAATCTTTTCATTTGACTTTAAAAACTGAGAAAAATTGATCCGCTTTTTTAAAAATTATTAAAAGTAAATGACCATTCATTAAAGTAATAATAAACTATCACTAAATGCATAATATTTTAGTAGTCACAATACAAATTATCCCATAACATTCGATAACACAGTAACAATTCTGAACATTAATTGATACCTAACCGATTTTGAAGTTTTGAATGCACATGTGTACACTTGAACATAAAAATAACTTTTTCTTTCTTTTTCCGTTTAATCAAACATGTTTCTAGAAAATACAGGGATAAAAATACTTGCTCTAACACATTGATTTTCCTACAGTAAATAGTTAATAATAATAAATTGTAGTTAATTGGTAATAAAAAAATTGTTTATAGTAAAATAGTAATACCTGAATAAACAACAATAGTACCTGAATAAACAACAATAACCAATGTGTAACAGTAAATGACTTACTGTTACCTAATTTTACTGCAATACCAGATACCACAAATTTTACAAGTTTTGATGTCTTTTGAGACAAGAAAGCTTTTGACATGATGAACAAAACTATGATTAAAACTGGAACAAAATATCACATGTCTATAACCTAAAAACTGTGTGTTGTCTCACAGACTTCATGACTTTTATCCCTGTGCCTTTTTTTCCTTAAATTCCAACAGTATGTTGTTACGAGTAGTATACTAAGCTGCAACCTGTTATCAAAGGATTTGAAGTCTAGTAGACCACAGCACAGAAAAAATAATTCTTAAATAATTTTTTCTCTCTAAAGCTATCCAGAGATAGTGCAAAATCCTCAAGAGCTCCTGTAATTTTTTTTATCTAATAATGAAAAGAAATTGCCTTTAGGGCAGCTGCTAGGGTTTTTCCAAGAGCAGGGCACAGCACACCCAGACCCAAGAAACAGATCTCACTGGGGAATTGCAAAACTCATGTTTACCTACAGTAGGTAAATACCCAGCTATACCACTGGACATTACATTCCCACTTTAGTCGCTTTATATGACATGCATGAGATATATTGGTACTATTCTTTCACACCACATAGGCGATCCTAATAATATAAGTATATTGCAAATTCGTGGCAAAATGCCACTCCTAAAATTTGCTTCTATGGACAGGAATCCAGGTTTTTTCTCTTGGTTATGAATACTAAGGTCTGCGCTTTGTTACATTGTATTGCAACCAGCTAATTCTTAAAGGCTATAGACATCAATATCAGCATCCCATTTGTTTGGTCATTATCTGACCTATTGGAAATAAATTACAGTGAAACTTCTCCAAGCAACCACCCTTCTAAATGGCAAGGATTTTTCGACTTGTAGACCTAATGGTAAAATAACCTGTTTTAGTGGCCACCCAGTGGGATTGTCCCTTTCCTTTTTCGGGAAATTCTACTCACTCCTTTTGAGAGAAAAAACACATGGTCGGATATAAGACAAAGGAATAATTTGAGAAGTCCTCCCTCTTTCTAAGAAAGATTAAATCTGTTATCTCTTTTGTATTCTCTCCACACCCTTCAGATAGGGAATCCCTAATGCACCAACCATAGAAACGGAGGGAGGAACTGGACAATCAAACGTTGAAGGTGTCCTAGGGCCTTTGTTTGAAATTCCAATTGGTAAAGTTAAAGAAAAATTGCACCTCTGTCAGCAAAAATGTCATCCACGCCAATTTCATTTTGTTAGTTGGCCAGTTATCTGAGTAGCAATGACGTCGAAATGCGTTTTTCTAAATCTCAAGCAGAGTATTGGAGTTCTGCATAAATATGAGAATGGCAAATTGACAAGAAAGTGAGCTGAATTATTGAACTGCGGAAGAATGGAAATCGACAAAGTCATTAAAGAAAAGAATTTGATTTTCAAGGAGTACGAAGACTACAGAATAAACAGAAACAAATTGTAGCCTTAAAAAAAAAAAAATGTAAAGAAGCATGAAATAAAGTACTATTTTCTCTTTAGATCAGTTTTAAATTTCATTTACATACGGAATATATGTCGGACTTGTTTATATTATGCATTATAGTAATTATCTGATAATAGTACATAACACCCTTCAGAGCGGCCAAATATTCTCGGTACGGCCTCTGAGAGAGGTTTCACTGTAATATGAATTACATTTTAGAGCAATTCCCAATGCTGGATTTTTGAACATATCTCCCTTCCCAACTTTAGTTTGAGGAAGAATTTTACTCACCAAAAGTGTTCAAAATTTCGATTAGTCACAAGATTGCCAGTCCAACTATGAGCAATTTCATGGGCAATTACATCTACTAAAGACTTATCGCCAGCCTATTAAAATAAAAATGGCTTTATTAGAATTCAAACTTATACATAGGACAACTAATGTAAAACCCAAGTATTCTGGGCTTTTTTAAAAATTAAACTAATTTTAAAGGTGTGTGCAACCTTGTTTTTTGATACCTGAAGGAAATTAAATTTTGTCAACTGATGCAGCAATATGATATAATTATCACACATTTTTCTAATTGTATTAAGGTATCCCCCTATGATAAAAATTTCATTTTTTGCCAAAAATTCCAATTTTTTAAAATTTTATTATTGTAAAATTTCTACTTTTAGGCTTCTAAATCTGTTTTTGTTTTGTCTCTACGGCATTTTAAAGAAAAGTTACAGCTGTTTAAACATCAGTGGCAGCAGTTTAAAAAAAAATAAAAAATAAAAGGAGGTTTGGAACTGGAAGTTGTGAATTGAAAGCCTTTTAAAAGAGCATTTTTGGGACAAACCTTTTTAAATTCTCATGAAGATTAGTTTAAACATTTTTCTAGTATTTTTAATAATTAGCAACTTGGCAATTATAGAAAGTTTTGGAGCAAGAAAGTGTGGGGAATTTTGAACATGTATTTTAATTTTTTAATAGTTAAAGTTGCTTTTGTAAACTTGAAACGCGTTTTTCTCAGAACGGTATTTTTAATAAAATGTCGAAATGGGAAAAAGTTCTTAAAATATTTTGTTGCAAATGATTCTGAATGCTTTTGATAGTATTGACAAGTAAACGATCTAAAAGCTTTAAATTTGGATCATTTTTAATGATGTTACACTCACAGTTAGATATAAAGGTAATGAAAATTCATTAAAAATTCAATGTTTATGATTTTGAAGGACCCAAATCAACTACCAAATGTAAATTAAGCAAAGATTTTAGAAATGTGTTGCACCAAAAAATACTGAAATAATTTAATTTACTAAAAAATGAGACCTTTCGAAAAAAACCCGATTTTTTTTTCTAAATTTTCTTTATTTATTAGAAATTTTATAAAAATTTTCTCCAGGAATCAATTTTTTAAGTGCCATTTTCTATGATAATATAAAAAATAAATCTAAAAATGTAAAAACAAGAACTCATTTCTATGTTTAAAGAAAAAAGTTCTCTGAATTTAGACGGATACCTTAACTGTTACAGAAGTTAATTATGATGTGTTTAATGCCTTAGTCATACCCTCATATATTATAAAATAATAAGAAATATACTATACATCAGATTTTAAATTACCAGCACTATGATTTATATGTTTTAAACAGAACCGAAAAAAAAATTGCAATTTATAATACATATTGCAATAAATTTTTATTTAGCAATGGAATTCAATACACAGATATTTTAAATAAATATTTGGAACAAAATGACACATAAAGAAATATGTTGTAACTTCTTCAATTATTACCACATAAATGATTATGGGAACCACCAGTAACCAGGAAATTACAATGATCTTTCAGCTATTGATCATCGCTATCTGTATCATATTTCATGACATATAGCTAAGTCTATTTAGAACCAATCTTAACATGAGCTTTATCAACATTGGCAGCCAAAATGTTAACTGTTTACCTGTCAATGTTCCATTTTTCAAACATGATTCTGTAACGATTTCTCCAAGGAATAACATTTGAAATAGGAACTTTTTTACCTTTCACATTAATAATACTTTAAAGAATTTTTTAACATTTAAATTAAAATTTTCATACTTTAAAATTTTTATACTTAAAAAAAAATTTTTTTTTAAATACGTTTTTGAAATTTAATGTTTTTACTAATTTTTGGTGTATATATTTTAGTAAAATTAACCCAAAATCAATATTTTAAGAAAATGTGACAATAAACTTCAAAATATGATTATGCACTGCTAGTTGATATTTAAAGTAATAGTATAAAAATACATGCTTGTTCAGAAAGCCAAGTGTCTTTTTTGGAACACTGGCACTTTTCAGAGTTGCTTCATTTTCGAAATAAAAATTAGATTGAATGACTACAGGTCCACAAAAATAATTTTCATGGCACCTGGAAAAGAGGATGGACAAAATTCAGAAGGTTGGATTCAATTGTAAATGTTTTTAGAATTATCCAGGACTGCAGTTCCACTAAAGAAGATAAAGTGCAATTTTATAAATTTAGGTAGGATAAAGCTTCATATCCTATTTTTCTCCTACTCTTTGATCAAAGGTTCCTTCAAGCTCAAATAGTTTTCCAAAGTGAAAAGATGCCAAATTCAAAATATTTTACAAACGTTACTATTTATTTATATATAACTCCATTTGTTAAGGTTACATGATTAGATATTTAGAGATGAAATATCTTCATTAAAACAGCATTTTTAAATTTATTATAAAACAAAATGTTCTGTTCTGTTTAGAATAAAATTTTTCTAGATGTTTAATAAGAGTCTGACAAAATAGAAATAATTATTTTATCATATTAAGCAATAAATTTTTTAAAATATAAAACCTGGACACAATGTAAAAAAAATGAAATCCACTTTTCACACAACAAGTTTTGAGATTTGAAAATAGAAACTAATTTTTTATATCAAAAAGAAATAATCAGTTTTATTCTGTGAACATCAGTCACATTAATATGAGCAATATATTTCATTTTATAGTATTATAGTGGCTCATTTAAAAAAAAATTTAAATATTAGATACCTTTAAAGTTTTAGTTTAAAAAGAAAAACATATTTTTCTTCAATTTATCATAAAAATTTAGCTTCTAATATACATATTTCAAAAGTTATCTTCCAAATGAGGTAACTGCATTTTCCCCTTTGGTCTACATTTTTTATGTTACTACAAAAAATATATTACTTAAAATGATAAAACAAAACAATTTTTTTTTAAAAGATAGAAAATTTTAAAATGACTTATAAAAACTTTTATGATGAAGATTTGAAGTCTGGAAAGGTACTATGCTCTTTACTTTTAATAAATTGCAGTAATTTGTAATACAAGGTTCAGACTCTTTCCACAGAAAAAAAATTAAGCACTTTTTAAGCACCTTTTAAGCACCTTAATTTACATTGTATTATGATCGACCTACAGCTAAAGCTTAAAAACTGAAGCTTTTCATGAGCTTTATGACTTGTAAAATGACATTAAATAATATATATAGATCAATTTAATAATTTTATTAAACACAATTGTTGATATCTCATACTTTAGGTTAAGACATCTTTCTTTGCAAACATAAATTTTAGAACAGGAATAGTCCTTATTGATCAAATGACCCCCCCCCCTCCCAAAAATCTGAAATATTTGTAAAATTAAGAAAGTAACTGTGGTGGAAGATCAACAAGTTCCACATCATAGCAACAGTATTTTTACAGCAACATAGATGTAAAATATAGTAAAAAGTACTTCTGTATCATAAACAGGTAAATATAATATTCACACACACAGGGAGAAAAGAAGATGCAGTATCTACACTAAAAAAATGTTTAAATATGACATACTCAAAACAAGATTCAAGAAATTATCAATGCTATTTTAAAAATGTAACTGAAGAACTGTTTCCATTCATAATAGAATATGAGAACCAAAAAATATAGGAAGGGGGGGGGAAATAAGAGAATATGTCTAATTTTGAAATTCATTTTTCTTTTCTTCTATACATTTTTTAATTGGTCTAACTCTTCTTTCTAATCTTTAGCTTTGTTGAATGGATTGACGATTAATTACCAAGGGAAAAAAAATTCAGCAACCAATATTTGGGGAAAAATAAGCACTTTTTAAGCACTCGGAAAAATTTATAAATTTTAAGGCTACGAAATGAAAATTAAGCACTTTTTAAGGACTTATTAGGGACCTTAAAAATGGATCTACAAAATAAGCACTTTTTAAGGATTTTAAGCACCCGGCTGAACCATGTAATAACAAACCATTGACAAAGGAGTAAACAGCAAAATACATACTACAGTAACACAAATTTAGGTTTATATATATATAACCATCAATTCCTGAAAAAGCAATATAAACTGAATCGAGAGATTTACCAATAATGTTGGAGTGACAAATGTCAAGCAAGGATTTTCCATCCCACCAAAAGGAAAGGAAGGTGGTAGTACAAGTAAATCGTAAATTTCCCAAACATATTCTCCAAGCATTTCCTCAGCAACTGAAATCATTTTCTCAGTCTATAATCAAAAGACAATGATATATTAATAAAATATCTAACTCAAATTATTGATAATAAATATCAATATAGAATAGACTATAAACTCTATTAACAGCAAAAATCATTCATTTAAGTAAGGAACAGGGGAAAGTAGAGAAGAAGTCATTTAATACTCTTATTTAAGAGGACATGGACCTTTTCTGACAATTAAAATTGTAGAGGCTAATGTTTATTGAGTTGTAGCTTTTTTTTATATACTTTAATATTAAAGGGTGTCCAGGGAGAAAACGTTTAGAAATTTCATGTAATTTGCAATTCCTTCCCTAATAAATTCCCACTATTTAATACACAATTTCTTTTATAAAATTATATTTAAATATTAGTTTATATTTGAATAAAGTTATATGTTTTAATACAAACAAATAAAAACCCAATGCCTATCAAACAAGTATTCTTTTCCATCTTTGGGGTGTTCAGAATAACCTCAATGATTAAAATGTAGATTAATCCTTTTTGTTCAAATAATAATAATTATTATTAAAAAGAAAAAAAAAACCTTTGAGAACTCTTGCAGTTCAGTCTTTTAACATTTTATTTATATTGAAATAATGCATCCTAACATACATATTAATTCCTTTTGGAGATTTAATTTGCTGAATGATAGCATTTATTTTCTTGTAAGTGCCTTCTTTAATTATTGACCAGATTGCTACTTAATTCATTTCGATTTTTTTGTTTTGAGCGTCAATTGTTTTATTCTCTGAAGATTTCTTTTTCTGTTTTTCAAAATTCTCCTTTAACAGCAAATAAGCATTTAAAAAACAATGCACAAAAAGTCTGCAACTGAAAAATTTTTATTTAAAATTCTTTTTTGCAGTAAATTTTTTGATTTAAATTTTTTTTTCTCCAAATTTCCTGAAGTATCTAGAAATGAAATTTTCTTTTTTATGATTTTCGGTTGCTGGACACCCGGAATTAGCATTATTTTTAACCAGAGATTAAAATATGGTGACCACAAAATCAAGGGAAAAAATTTGTAATATAGACAGTGTAGCAGAGTAATATAAATAAATACACAGTGAAATCATAGACAACATTTCATGAAGCAATCAATATATTTTGTACTACAACTACAGAAAACGGGTCATGTGCAGCACCATGCAAAGTGATGCTCCAGTCACTTTGGAATAATTCATTTCATAACTAAGGGAGGGTAAATATTAATGCATTGCATAAAGATAAAATATGCATAAATAAACTATCAAATATTTCCTTGATGATTCTTCCCCAATTCCCTGACATATCACAGTTAAGAGACATTTCTTAGAAATGTGCTCAGTTTTAACCCAGCTGCATTCTTGTAGAGGTTGCCTTTCTATAAGTATAAAGTAAAATTTTAGGTATAACTTGGCCCCATTTTTTCCTCTTGATGCATCTTAACGATTACACCATTCTTTTAATTAAAATATTCAAAATCCCATAAATCAAAGAAAGGTGTCTTCCATGCACTGGGTATATTACTGTTGTAATTTCTTACCCAAATAGTCTAAATCAGAGTGCATATAAATGTTTACAACTAAAAGTGGTGGAATGTTTTTTTTAAACTTGAATTGGGTGAAGAAATATCTTAATAATTTAACATGCAAAAAATATATGTATATAACCCAACCCCATCTTACATTATTTAAAAAAATACAAATAGAAACTTAAACTTACCTTACCTGGGGCATTACAATTAAAAAATCCTGAGGTAAGGAGGCTCAAGCAATTTCATTTATGAATTCTCAACATTATTTGAGAAAATCAATTAAGAATTACAAAGTAATTAATATTTCACTTCTTATTAACATCTCAAAAAGTCACAGAATGAACATTTTTATAAATATTGAAACAGATTCCTATTGACAATAATAAAATTCAAGTTCACACTGAAGAAAGAAAAAAAATTCATAGGTTACATAAAATAACAAAAATTGACAAGCAGTATTATTGATTTAACTATATGTTTTATAAATACCATTAATGTACAATAGTAGAACATTTTGTCTTAAATCTGTTTATTTATAAAAGGAAAAATTATACGATTAACTATTTTAAGCAATCGATAATAGTGCTAAATAATGTACACTGATAAAATATAAACCCTATAAGTATTTTAAAAGAATGTTCTTACAAATCCGGGCATCATAGAACAAGATAAGTGTATTTTACTGTAACAATGTTCAAAATTAAGTTTGAATTCACTTTCAATTTTTGGTAAATATTGAGAGTCAATTCAGAAAGTTTAAAATTAGCCATGGCACTATGAAGATAAGTTTTCAAATACCTTAGAGTTAAAAAAAAAAAAAACTGTTTTGAAGTGGGTTTAGAAATAGACAATGTTGACAGAATTTTTTTTAACATTGGGGCTTCACTCTTCAAAAACCACTTTATTGTAGTAGTTGGACAGTCTTATGTGTGCTAATGACTACTTTTCAAACCCCATTTCAATTTCTCTTAAGATATTTGGTACACCAGAAAAATTAAATTGAGCCCACTGCATAATATTTTCTATTGAATATGTTTCAACATTTTTGGGTAAAATTCTATGAATCCATTGGGTGAAATTCCATAAATTATATTTTGATGGTTTTCAACCATGATTTAAACATGGAAATCCAGAAAGTACTCCTTCCGGATTTTAAAACAGTATATTATATAAACAGTTTTTCTGTAATAATCTTCAGCAGATTTATTGTTAGCTTGATACTTTTTTTTCTTTCCAAGTCTTATCTTTTTATAGTATAACTTGAAGGAGGAATGAAAAAGCAATTTAAAACACATTTTTCTGTATTTTAAAGTAATTTTAAGATCTTAAATTTAAAATATAAGCAATTTAAAACAATTAATAATAAAGCAATTTAAAATTTGTAATAAAGCAATTTAAAACACATTTTTCTGTATTTTAAAGTAATTTTAAGATCTTAAATTTAAAATATAAGCATTAGAAGTTTTTAAATATTTTAATTTTTGCTTTAAAAGGAGTCTTATTTCATATTAAAAAAAAAATTTCCTGATTTTTCTTACGTGAAAAGGGAGGGGAGCTTGACTCCTTCTTTTTCTAGACACTTGCACCCTATTTTAAACATACTTTAAAAAACTGTTTTAAAAAATGTAAAACTACTTAAAGTTTTTATCTTGGTGCAAAGATGAATTTTTTGGTAAATGAAAAAAACTTTTTCTAATTATGTGAGAAATTTTGAAATATTTTCATATTTTTGTGCAATTTTGAGAAGTACCCTTTATGATCCCTAAGATTTCAAATAATTTCTATTAAGATACAAAGATTCAAAATTTCATGGAATGAGTCTATATCAGAAAATTTTTTTGAAGTAGTGTGACTACGGGAACATTTTTGTGTTACTAGGTTCTCCCCCCTTTTCTAAAAGTGGTTCGTCCCAAATCATGTGTTTGAAAGCTTGCAGACAAAGCGTTTTTTGGGAGGTAGGTGCATTTAGTAACTGGTGATTGAAAGAAATAGCATTATTTTAGCAGACAATCAATATCAAATTTTGTGTTTGCTTGGGAAACAGTGCTATGGAGACTTTCAAAATGTTGAAGCATGTGTTCGGAAGTGAAACGTTATCAAGAATGGCATCGCCATTTCAGAAAAGGCAGGGAAAGGATCGAAGAAGACAACAAGGTTTCTGTGGCAATATGTGTGAACAGGCAGCAAAGAATTTGACAATACAGCAGAATTAGTTGGGATGTCAGAAGATACTGACTAAGGATCTGCATAGAGTGTGTCAACACATCGTTACTCCTAATGTTAAACGAAGTGAAAAAGGCAATTGGAAGGAGACTTAATCTCGGCTGTTGACAAAAATCCTTCTCTACTTGGCAGAATTGTTATCGGAGACAAGAAATGGTGTTTTTTGTACAACCTGCAATCCAAGAGAGTATAGGCAACATGGAAATCACCACAATCTCTTCGGAAGCAGAAATTCCGCTAAGATTGAACTAAGAGAAAAAAACCCAACTGTTTTGCCTCATCCTTTCTACTTACCTGATCTCACACTCTGCTATTTCTTCCTATTTACTGAACTAACAAGATGCTTGAAAAGTTGTCATTTTAAATCTTCAGATGAAGTTAAATGTTCGTCGCAGGCTGAATTAAACAACATGGCCAAAAATGGATTATAGATATGCTTGAACTTTACAAAGAATGAAGATTAATTGAAGAAGAACTTTACAAATGATGGGAAAAGTGTGTTGTTGCACAAGGGTCTTATTTCAAAGAAGGATGTGCATCTGCAATTTAATTCATGATATTTTTTACATTATAGACAGTCTTGGAACTTTTGAATCCTCAATCCTATATGTAAAGTACTTTATAAACTAATAACTATTAAATGAATATGATAAAAATTAAGATGAATACAGCTATAATTTAAGTATACAAGAGATGTACAACACTTAAATATGTCAACAGATGAAGCTAAATTTTATTATACTGCTTTGTAAGTAATTACAGTACACTTTGAATTTTTTTTTTTTGCTCAGAATAAAATGTTGTATACTACAATGTAAAATTTTAAAAATTAATTTATGGTACTTAGTACATTGAAGTATTATGGTGAAATTTTCCTTGATCCTTAATCCTCATACACAGAAGTACAATCTTATTTATTTAAAAAACTTACCCATTTCCATGAGATTTTTGTCTTAAATTTCAATTGAATAACTTTTTTTTAGTTTAGAATAAAGTAGGCATTATTACTAGGATGAAAGTCAATTCACATTATATCTATTACATAGTATGTCGAAGGCTTCTATTTAATTTAAAATGGTTTTTGTATTACCCATGTTTTAAAATTTTAAAAATTAATTCGTAATAATGGACTTTAAATAATCAGATAACTTTGAATTACTACTTATATAAATGAAATATTATAAGTCAAATGATGAAACATGATGCAAACATCATGTAATGTTTTAATTTCGAAAAAATCGCAAAGCTACTAAATACTAAAATGTCCAGAATATTACCTCAGTTTTATACCCAATTGGGGAAATATTACAATATTACATGATAGACATAAAAAGTATTGCACCTTTATATAGAATAGATTGTTTGGAAAGATCAATAAAATAAAACATTATAAAGTATATTCTAATAATTAAAAGGAGCCAATTGTAATGCCCAGAGAGAAATATAAAATAATAAAACCAGTATAACTATAAAAGACAAAAGTAAGCTTAAATTTTTAGAATTTTTTAAAAGCTCAAGCACTGCATATGTCATTTAACAATTGTATTAGTTACTTCAGAAAACTCTTCGGCAGCTTTATCGACAAATTCCTTTTCACACCACACATGGGAACGTGGTCCAATTTGCCTGGAAAATAAATAAGTTAAAAAATAGTACAGAAGAAAATAATCATTGCTATGCTATATATATCTAATACTATAAACTACCTGCTTTCTAACTGTCCGACAACAATGGCTATTAAATAGCTAGGGGAAACTATTTGAAAATTACTGCAGAGCAGTAGCATCAGAATGATTTAGTTAAATATTCACTGGAACTATAAAATTGATGTCTAGTAAAAAAAATACTGTGACTTATAAGAGCTTTATTACTCTTATAAGTCACAGGTAAAGAGGCAGAATGTCTGTAAACCTGACGGTGGTCACTTTTACCTATTACAAGAGGGGTAAATTTAAATGATTTAATGTTATTTTAAAACACATAAATAACATTAAATCATTTTTAAAATTATTATTTACAGCTCAACTGTGAATGCAAAAGTATTTACTTTAGAAGTTAACAATAAAATTTCACTGTTTATCTGAATGTGTAGAATTCCTTCCTACAACAAACCAATTAACAAACAAATCAATATTTACACTTCAAAGAGGTTCGTTTATAGTAAAAAATTTTGCTGGAATCTTAAGGCATTACAGATTTGAAGTCACTCACTGTATATTAACATTCAGAAGGAAGCAATTAATAAAAACAAGTGCAGATTATGTGATTCATTATTAAATCATAAAATAAATAAAATAATCCTAATTAAAAAATAGCATGATTTAATTATAATGTATGTTTTGTAATTAAAAAATATACCTTTTGATGAAATTTAAAAATTTTTAAATTGCTATCAGCAATACATTCCGAACCTTCAGAAATGGCGCTCATAAGTACAGTAAGTTCTTTAGGAGCACTTATCTATAAAGAAATGAATTGTTATTATCAGGATAAATTCTAGCCATCTATTACTCTTACAATAACAATGACTTAAATTAAAAATTTTTATACAAACTGAAGCAGTATATGTAGATTTAACACTAGGAGTATCTTGGCATGGAATCATAGAACGAGCATTTATAGCCTATATAAAAAAAAAGAAGTTAACATTATTTATGGCTTGAATAAATATCTACTTTTACAAAGCTTGTTTATTCAAATGAAAATTCTTTTAAAAAATTTAGTAAGAGAAGGTAAAGAAACAGTTCTGATTTTACTAGTAATTTAATTTGTAAAAGTATAAGTGGTATGACTTAATATTTCTTTTCAATTAATGAGATAAACAAAATATGGCTTAAACAATTAAAAATTCTGTGAAGGTTATACTTTACTATTTCTAAATGTAATTAGAAAAATATCTATTACTTATGATGTCCATTGAAAACATTAGATCCATTAAATATATTGAACGCAAAGATCCACTATAAAATCTGAATACTAGGAATTCAAATTAAATAACTATTGATTACCTTATCACTTATATTGACAGCAAATAACATATTTAAAATAACACAGAACAAAGTTCTTGCTTTTAACTAATTTTTTTCAAAAACTCATTTCCATAGGGAAAAAAAAAAACTTTGGTAACACCTTTTTTTATTTAAAAAAAAAAAAAAAAACATTTTTACAATAGAACCTCTTTTTAATGACCACACGATACGACAATCCCTTTGTTAGAACGACCCTCTTAAAAAGTTCCAATTATTTCACCATAAGAATAATGTTGATTTTGAATCATTACAACGACCCCAAGTGTATTATTTTCGTTAGAGCGACCTCCCATTTTAGTCTGCAGAACTCATGAGCAAGTGGGCTATTTCAAAATTATTGTACTGTGGTGCAACTTCAAGAAACCTGTACTCCTCTCTTTGTGTTTGCTTAAAGGAGGGGAGGGGGCGTGACGAAAAGGGGAGAACTAAATCTTCAATTACCTTTTGATGAGTTTGTTGCGGTAGACGAAACTTCACAGTGCTGTGGAGAAAATTTAATTCTGAAGGTTTCCTTCAAAATCTAACGAATATGGAATCAGTGATAATGAAAAATTCCCTAATGAACTTGAAATAGGCGTCCATCAAAGACTTTTTTTCAAAAATTCACTAATGGAAATACAAATAAATAGAAGTGTTCTATAGGTATGTAATGTTGCACAATTTATTTTTATTATTTTTTCAATTCGTTATAACCAGGGTTGGAAAAAAATCATGATATTTTTTAAAAAATCAAAAAAATCAGATTTATTTGATTTAAATCAGATTTTTTGATTTAAATCGGATTTTTTTATTTTTTTCTGAATACTAATTGTAATTGTTGTTTTTATGTTTTTTGCAATATACATAGAATAGTTTGTTATAAGAAGTCACATCTTATCTACCTAGTATATTCTGCACACTGATTACCTAAACTTAAATTTATAAATTTTAAACTAAATACATTCTATTATTTTGTCATTGGATAGTGCAAACTCAATAAGATGTCAATTAAAAGAACAAATTAAATATTCTTTTAATGCAAACTATTTATTTAAAAAAACAAATCACAATTATTTTAATATTTTTTTAAGTACCGAATTATGGATTTAATTGTTTCAATAAAAACACTAGCTTTGATGATTTATCCACTCCTCATTGGTTACGAAGGCTAGAATGAATGATACCAAAAGAAAAAAACTGTCTTTCCATTCCGGCAGACGAAGCCACGGCTATTGTTATTTGGTAGACAAACTGGATTCCCTTTACCTCCCATTACATAAAATGAATTCAACCAGTCATAATCAATCATTGTACTACTCATGCTACATATTTTCTGATAACAACCCTTGAATTCTTGGAAAGCACATGCTATCTATTGACACTTATTTACTTATTGGTATTACTGTGCTGACTGATTCTCAGTTCTCCTGTCTTTGGAATATAGGTTTTAAAAGAAGTGAAAAAAAAAATGATTTAAATCAATGATTTTTTTAAAAAAATCAACTGATTTAAATCATGCCAACCCTGGTTATAACGACCTTTCATTACAACGACCCTATGATGTTGGTCCCACAGGGGGTCATTATACCGAGGTTCCACTGTAATTTAAAAAAAAAAAATAATAATAATAAAAGAAAAAGAAACCTAAATAGCATAACTATTTTCAAGTTACTACTTTTATGAGTTTTTTTCTATGTTTTTCTTAAATCTTGTGTTATAAGCAAAAAATTCAAAAATATTATTTAAAAAAAAAAAAAAAAAAAAAAAAAAAAAAAGATTTTTCTTATATTGTTATTTTATTTGGAAAAACTACTTAAATTTTATACATTTGTACCTATCAACAATTCATCTCTTTTAAATGTCTTATTTTACACTTTAAAATTCTCATTTTTTTCTATCAAGTATTATCAATACTACACATATATAGAGATATTGTAAATATTTCAGTATATTTAAAGCATTTAAAGGCATCATATGTGAAATACATTTTTAAGTTACTATTTTCAAATCACATAAAAAATAAATATAAATAATTATGTAATAAAAAAACCAGTGTTCATGAGGACAAGCATCTCTGGTATCGAGTGAAGTTTTATCTCTAACACACAGGGCCAGGGCTAGTAGGTGTGCATGCAGGCAGCGAATAGAATATTTACTAGGTATTGATAACCAAATACTACTTCCGTTGCCCAGAATTGGTCCTGTATATATCTATTTAATATTGAGCCAATGCAGCCTATTAGTTGTATATTAGTTATGTATAACTAATATACAACTAATAAAATTGCGCCAGAACTGACTTAGATATTGTGTGCGAAGATAGCACAGCTGAGGTTCTTTCGGGTTCTTGAGGTGAGAAAAGTGACAAATAATACAGAATAAGTGACTAAACATTGAAAGAAAAAAAAAGTGATTTTTTTTCTCCTCTTGATTACAGATGCTATTATTATGATTTTTCTATTTATTTTAACTCTAAATCAAATGATTCATGCAACACATGATTTTAACATCAAATACAAAAAAAGGTTAAGAATTTTGTTTAACACAACTCAACATTGCTTTTTATTCGAGAAAATCTATAAATTACATTTGAATACACACAATACATAATTTTTATAATCACAATTTTCTGCATATATATTAATGGTGTTTTGAAATATGTACATAGCTAGATTAGAGTATCTAAACAAAAATTGTGAAGAAAAAGAAAAAGAGAAATGTGTGCTTTGAAATAAATTACTTTAATGTATTAAATGTACATTTCAGTACAAATGCAAATTTCAGGAACTTCTTTAGGACTTTTTAAAATCACTCAATTCTGGAAACCATATGACTAATTACATTTTAATAAGAAAAATAAGATTAGAGCATCCCATTTTTGGTCTTTTATTAAAATATTTTGTTATTAATTCAGATTTTCTTTTTTCGACAACAGACTTTTACTGTGATAGACCGTGAAAAAAGTGACTGTTTACTTAAAAAAGTGACTAAAAGTGATCAATTGTAAAAAAAGTGACTAAAGGTGAGAAAAGTGACGGAATTGCAACCCTGTAGCAGTATTTTGCTAGGCTTTATCGCAGGCAATTAAACTGCTTTATTTCTTAATTAACATACAAATTATTTTTATTTAATAAACATAAATTATATATTTTTTTAATATTTAGCGGATAGGAACCATAAGTCTAAGAAAATGGAAAACAAATTTAATATACTTTTGGCTTCCATTTTAGGACTTAGAGTGGGTTATTCCACGTGAAATCACCGCAATTTCGGAACAAATTCTACCTGACCACCTCCAATTTTGATTAAATTTGGTATAGTAAATGACTTTATGGGTATAAAGTAAATGCCTTAATTTTACCTTCAAATGATTACTAGTTTTAAAAGCTTTAAAATTGCCAGATATGTCCAAAAAATGCACTATTGGCATATCTTTAAATTACTCTAGATGCTAGCCTAATTAAGCTAGAAATATCTGCAGAGTATTATTTTATACCTTTTTTCAAGGCCTTTCATATGATATACAATACATACTGATTTGAAATTTAAACAAAAAATTAAATTTAAATTTAAGATTTAAATGTCTCAAAAAGCCAAGTTTAAAAAAAAAAAAAAAATCTCAAAAGTTATTTATATTATTGTTAATTCATCCTCAAAGTTAAATATTGGGATTATAATGAGATCACAAGCTACAAAAGTTTTTTGTTTTTAACTATATTCTTATATATGGAGAAATTACTATCTGTTTTATCATTAATGAAACCAAAAAATGATGATTTTGATTAAATAAACATCTATTTACCTTACTTTAATCAGAATTAATCTCATTAGTAAGAAAAGAAAATTCCAATGTTTTAAGTCATTAACTTTAAGAGGAATAAAGGGACTAAAACAGAACACGTAAGTAGCATACATTGAAAATCTATAAAAAAGAAATATTAAACAATAACCCCTTAATAGGCACGTATGTCTCTTATAATGCAATAAATTCTAACAAATCTTGTCCACAAATTAGAAAGCATTTGATATTTTCATGTCCCCAAACCCATGCTTTTCTGATATTTTTCTAAAACATTGAAATTACAATTTCAAGGAAGTGTAATAAAAAATTTATATCTATTGAAAAACATTCCATGCAATGAAGGTTTTCATAAAATGAAAATAAAAACCTTCAGAATAGGGTACCTTTTACAGTCTGATGTAAAAATAAACATACACTGTAAAACATAATTATCAAATAGGATGAAATGCAAAAATTTTTTTTCTGAAAATTGCACAACATTTAAGGGGTTAATTATTTTTTTAGAATAAGTTTACCTGGCACTGGCTGAACATATAAGGATGTATTTTTCCAGCTGTCTGACAGGGTTCTAACCACTGCAGAGCACGGGCTTTTGGTGATGTTTCGTATTCAATTCTTACATACATAATCCTAAAAGAAAAGGACATTAATATGAAACTGAAACAAACTCAAATATACAGTGGAACACTGAAACATCATTTTTTTAAGTGACCTGAAATGGAAAACAATGGACCTAGAAATTCAATAAAATGTGACTATGAATAAATTAATTCCTTATATGAAACATTTAATCTATATATATATAAATGAATTTGTGTCTGTACTTGATAGACTCAAAAACCATACATCCAATTGCCTTGAAAATTGTTAACATTCGAATTCCTTCCCTCTTTTTTCGAACATTTCACGTCATTATTCCAAGCATTATTTTTCACCGCTTAAGAGCAAACAATTCACTTATCGCATCATAACTAAGTGAAAGAAGTAATATTTCTACAATGTGACGTCATCCCATGTCATTGTTTTAAGCATAGTTTTCCTCCGTTAAAAGCAGGAGATTAAAATTTTCAATTTATCCCATAATAAAAAGGTAAAAACGATATTTTCTTTATCATTATAACGTCATTCCTTTACATATCTCATTTATTCATTTTTTATTTTATATTATTTAAAAATCTTCTGCGTAGTATCCATTCGATTTGACCTTGAAATTGAGATATAAAGAGATTCACTTTCATTTCTATGTGATGCAAATTATAGCATTTTTATATGAGAACTCATTTTAATTTAATTCTTGGTTCATTGTTACGTTACAACGAAATGTTTATCAACAATATTCTAACCACAAAAAGTACAAATTTCAGTGACTCTCGTGGGCAAATAAAAACCTATCATTTTATATAGTAATCTTTATATTCATAAGGTTGTCAATATAAATGAGTGATTCTGTTTCATACAAAACCATATTGCTTGTCATAAATTTCCTTAACTTTGTTCAACATTTATTAATACCCCCAAAATTAGCACTGAAACTTCTGCTTCCTATTCTACCATGTAATATGGCAAGGTATATTAATGTTGCTAATCAACGTACAGTAGTAATACAGTAATGTAATTTAGGGTTCAACTTATATTTTACCATAAAAAAAGTTTGAATAAATTTTATATAAGACACAAATTTGATTATAAAACTGAATATTGTTATAATATGCTTATAATAGAAATATATAAATATGCCAATGACTCGAACTAAACTGTGTCGAATTTAGAGAGTTATGCATTTAAAAAAATCTTTGTTTAAAAGAAGCATATTAAGTTCATCGTAGCGAAGCACGGACACACTTGCTAAAATTTTATAAAATATAAGTTATATTTAGAATTATATTCAACGCTTTAACAAAAATATATTGGGTGTTACTTCAGAATCGAGTACCACTTTGGCTAATTTGGTGAAATTACTGGCAAATGTTTATTTTGTTGGCAATGTTTATAAAAACATGAATACATAAACTAATTTCCCTTTTAGTTTTAATTGCCAAACAAAGTAAAGAAACAATGAGACAATCTCTAAACAGCTTACAAAACCAAGAGTTCCAAATTATCATTAAATAATAAATAAATAAATAACAGCAATAGTGAACTATCAGAGTATGGAACCCCATATCAGTAAGAAATGACATACAAATGAAAATGGCAGAATAGGAGTTTTATCAGTGGGAATTTTCAGTGAGATCACCTTTTTTCCTATGTCACAAAATTAGTAACAAATAAGAATACATAATATTTTAATACATTTAATATGTAACAAAACAGTTTCACAGGGAAACCAAAATAATATAAATAAAAAAGACACAGATACTTTGGACAAGGCAAGAGCAGCAGCATAAAGGTTGCCATGATTACAGCTTTACTGACAAATTAGAGAGGCTTTCCTGATATCAAACTGTTTATTAGAAATTAATATTTCTTTTTTATCAACTTTAAAATTGAAAAAAAAAAATCAGTTTTATTCTGTAAGCCCAAAACCCATGAAGCCCCTGCAGATAGGTTTAATACAGGCTGTACAAGAAACTCATGGTTTTTTTTATTTTCAAGAGGTATTCTGTTATCATCAATAATAATTAATTCAAAAGTAAAACGCTTTTTCTTCTGCGCTATTTCAAATTTATAACAACCCTTACAGCATGTGAAAGTATATATTTTTTTCCCCAAATCTTGACTATAATTTGCTCCTTTTTTAAATCCTCTGTAAATTAGTATATTATATTGAACACTTGCATGAATTGGCAGCTATGTAATATTTAATTCTACAGTTTATTTGCAGTGAAATAAACATACTATATATCTAACTTTAAAAGCATGACATTATACAAAATTGAAGAAAAATGATTTATTTCAATAAAAACAGAATACTTACTTTTTCGCTCCCCTTTTAGGAAGTTTAATTTCTAATTTTGAACCAAATGTTTCTGTAGATTCTTTTAATTCAAAAGCAATTTTATTGAGGTTGTTCTTATTACGCACATTATGTATGATAAGGTCTCTGGTATCCAAAATCTGAAAATATACAAAAAAAAAAAAAAAAACTTAAAAATATAAAAAAGATGCACTTAAAAAGTATGAGAGTATATTACAAGTAAAATCCTAGGTCCCAGATTAGATAAAATTGCTAAAATTCAATATGTCTCTTCTTGATGTCATTTAAAAGTATAATCTATAAAAATCTTACTAAAAATGAATAAAAGTAGATTAAACATTAGCAAACATTAAATAGTAATTCATAAAAAATTAATTCATTAAAAATAAAAACATGAAACCTCATAATATCCTTTTAAGGCAGACTAGATGTAGAGATATATTGACAGTATTCTGCAGTTAAAAAAAAAAAAAAAAAAAAAAAAAAATTTACTCTATTACACAAAGATTTTCAGCTGACTGCACAGTAAAAGAGTCATGCAAACCAGGTGTTGTATGTATCTTTATATAGTGTGATAGGATTGTTTAAAACATACTGATATCTACCTCAATTTTTAATGACTCCTGCACCCCTTCACATTTTTTTAATATTTAAAAAATACATAAAATCTGGGATCATCCTCTCGTGGTATTCAAAGAAAACAAAAGTAACTATTTTAGTTAGTCAAGTTTTTAATCTTACTTTTATAAATCATATAATATCTGACTTAGCTACATTAACACATTACTTTATGAAACTTAAATAAAAATGTGCACTGCTTGAGAATCGCAGCAGGGAGGTAGCAAGTAGCTAGTTAACGGCTACTTCCAATTGACAGAAATACCCCAAAAGTAGACAGAAAGCTACAATTTTGCTATTATAAATTATTTTAGAATTTTGCTGACATATATAAAATAAGTTTGGGGTCAATGTCCTCTAAGTTTACAAACAATAACTGTGGGTCTTCTGCTTGGTCCTTACTTTTAAATTATGAGGACTCACTTGAGCAAAATTGTTCTTTCATCCTAGTGTTCATCAAATGAAAGCCACATCCTTTAGCCTTAATCAAGCAGCTTGACTTGTCCAAGCAACCACTAAACATACTCGAGTTATCATGTTTGCATGATTCCAAAAATGATATTTTCAGACTCAGGAAGATCCCAAATGTGAAGATCAATCAAAATTGCTAAGCGATTTTTTTTTTTTTTTGGGATGATTAGAATACTTTTCTTATACTACACGTATAAATAAAATAAAAGTAAAAATTAATGACCAAAAACTGACAAGAACTGGAAAAAATTAATGTTAGCTCTTTTGCATGGATTTTTTGCACTAGATGTAAAATTCACCAATATTTTTCACTAGATACTATCACCAGTTACTATTATAATCATGTCAAATCCATATACATATATATATATACATTTATATTAGAGTCAACATGATTTTGCCAAAGGTGGGAAAAAACATGGAAAAAAACTGATAAAATCCATCCTGGTAAAAATACTTTTTTGCCACTTTTTGCCAAGTGGCAAAAATGGATACGTTTTATTTAAGGGAATGTAACTATTTTAACTTTTACTAATTTTAACTTTAATCTAAAGATACATATGTTTTTTTTTAACATAGAATATTCAATGCATTATCGAAACAGTAATCTAAATCTAAAGTTATACATAGAGATACAAAAAAAAAAAAAAAAAAAAAAAAAAAGATAAAATGAAGATTGGTTTTACAAGTTTTTATGTGCAATGTTGTTTTTAATGTAATTATTAGCTTATTTCAACTACAAACTGTAGGTTTAAATGTTTTTAGTACTTATATAATATATATATATCTTATATGTGTATATATACACATTACAATTAAAGACAACATTACTCTATTAAATTGATAAATAAAGAAAACATTTTTATCCCATGCCTCCATCATATAAATTTTATTTACAAAAATAGAATATTGTATTTTCATTGCTAACATCAATGAAAATGATTTTAAATTGTCAAATTAATACTAATGAAATACCTAATTAATATTCTTATTTAAGTCTCAATTGTATTATGTACAAAATTATTTATTATTTTGTTATTTATTAATTATTTTCTACATTTTTAAAATCCAGCCAATTTTTCTAGATTTTGCCATTTTTACCAGGTTTTGCCACTGTCCTGGCAAAAATACCATTTTGGCGGCAAAATGACCAACCCTAATATATATATATATATATATATATATATATGTAACATGGCAAAAGTGAATCTGCCAATCACATCAAATTAAGCCCTTATCCTATTTACTTGCCCAGGCTTTCTGTGCAAGCAGAAGCTAGACTAATGAAGGTGACAGGTTACAATCATGCCATTCCATAAAGTAAATGTAAGTTCCATGCAAATTCCAAGTAGAACTTAAATTTGATTGAAGGACTACTAAAATGACATGTTTAACAGTCAAAGGCAGATAGGGAATGATCATGAAAGCATGTGTGGATTACAGGATTGGATCCCAGAGCGACATGAATTTTCCCAGGGAAAAGCTGATGAGTCAGCATCATTAAAAAATAAAAGGAACTTAGATGATTGAAAAGTTAACCGGAGACAGCCAGAAAATAAGGAGAGTTGGCAGAAAATTTGCATTTATTGCGGAGGGGTAATTCCATACCAAATCAACGCAAGGTTTCTACCTGTTTACTGACAATTTTGATTAAATTTGGTATATTAAGTAATTTCAATGGTATAAAGAAAATCTCCCAATCTTATGTTTAAATTATAACTGGTTTGGAAGTTATAAGGCTTTAAAGTTGCCAGATTTGGCTAAAAAACACACTATCAGCATAACTTTAAATTACAATTGCTACTCAACTAGTTAAGTAGAGATATGTGCAAGGTGTCATTTTAAACCTTTTTCCATGGGCTTTCATAGGATATACAACACATGATGATTTGAAATTTTTTTAAAAAATTAAATTTAAATTTAAAATTCTCAAAAAGCCAAATTTTCAAAATTTTGAAAAAAATTTCATCTTTTTGTTAATTAATCCTCAAAGTTCCATGTTGGGATCACAAGCTACAAAAGTTTTTTGTTTGATATATTCACTGTTGCAATAACAAAAATGAGAACATGCATTCATTACTTTTAATCTAACTCAGCTGTATAGGATGGCATTAATGTTTACACAATATCTTATCGACACATACTCTAGTAAATAGCACATTTAACATTTGTGGTGATTTTAGTGTAAAGAAAAATCATTAAAGTTTATTACTTTGATGAATGGTGCTACTTATTTGGTTAGAACTGGTAAAAAGCTTCATGTGTTTTGAGAATTTCTATTTCAGAAGGAATATTGCGGATTTTCTTTATACCCATAAAGTCACTTACTATACCAAATTTAATCAAAATTGGAAGTGGTCAGGTAGAATTTGTTCCAAAATTGCATTGATTTCATATGGAATAATTCAGAGAAAACTTTGGGAGATGTGTCAGAAGTATTTCAAGCAGTAGACACTCCTTTAATTAAGACATTTTGTGGTTGGGAAAATAGATTGGAAGGAATAAAAATGGGAAATAGAAGAATTTTTAAGAGTGAATAATTTTGATTTATTATGCAAATATATATTCTTCAAAATTATACAAATACTACTGTGAAGTTCATCAAAGATATGAAAGGAATTTCAAAGAGAAGATGAGGAGTTCAACTAAATTGTTATTAAGTCCACTATATTTTCTAGTTAAAATTGATCTATATTCTGATTAAATATGTGGCTTGGATGACTCATAGAAATGGTTGATCAAATCTTATTTGCACCAAACAAAATGTATGAAAAGGTTTCCATAATCTTTACTTAAAATTTGGCAAGTGTACTGAATTGGGATTTATTTAATTTTTATTTGAATGCAGCAGTATGATAAAATGATGAGCTGATAAGTTAAATAGAATACAAGCAATCATAATATTTAATGTTAATCCCTTAAAAATCTCACATTAAGGAAAACATTCGTGAAATAAATTATAACTACATCTCTATTTATATTTACTCTTAGTCAAATTAAATACATCAATAATCCTTATGAGTATTTAGTGGATATTTAGCAGTTTAATCGTGTTGAATTATATTACTGAAATTAAATGTCTCTAAAGTTGGATACTTATAAATAATCGGTCACGGAAAATTCTTAGAATATTAAGCAATGTTGAATAGTACAAAGAAATGATTGAAGTATTCTTGAGTATTTATAAAAACTCACAAGATCTGCTTTGTTATCATTCCGTTCTATAGTGAGATCCACATAACCTCTCAAAACATGAGCTTCGAAATCCACTTCTAAATTCAAATCAAGGTGTGAAACTACAGTCTCTTCTGGATTGGAAAACGAATTGGGATCGCCAGAGCACCTCTCTTCAGACATTACAGATCAATTGTTTATGTAACCTGTTATTAGAAAGCAATAATATGAATAAAAGCTTGTTTATTTATTATAATACGGATTAATATGTCGACAAGAAATATGCTGAGCCTATTCGAAACCGAAAGTAGTCTTCAAAAATTGCGGTTCGTGATCAAGGAGTACAACAAGCCTGAGCAGAGTAAAGGAACGTCTGCATGGTGAAACAGTATGCAGAAACTAAGTGTAATGCGCATGTGTCACGGAAAGATATAATGGCAACCTTGGTACTCTTTATACGCCAAAAAATTATTATGCCAAATAATCAGTTTGTCCATTGCTTTAAAATATAGCAATAGACAAACTGGTTATTATAGTTAACTGAATTATTCTTTTTCTATCTAAATTATTCGTATGAATTTTGTGTTTATTACGATATTTCTTGTTTTTCAAAAATGTAATTGATTTTTATTTATTGGCGAAGGCTCTAAAGCGATAATTGCCAAATAATATAAACATGCATTGTCAGCTAATTAGCTCCGCAGACACTCATGTTTGTTTACAGTTACCCAGAAACGTGTTGAACACCCGTTCGAGTTCATGCCTTTTGTGCTTTAACTATAATTTTGAGATATAAAAATATTTTTCACATATGTTGCGTTAGTCGCACCTATGGTTCTGTATGGGAAATAAGCTATATTCATTTTCATTTAACGCTATCAAAAGAATGGAGCCATCGCCTTTAGTACTGGTTATTTTAGGTAGTACAGGAACTGGAAAGTCAAAACTCGCTATTGAATTAGCGAAGAAGTTCAACGGAGAAATTATTAGTGCAGATTCTATGCAGGTTTGTGAGAAAATTATTTATTGATACATAAACGATTTTATATATAAGCTGATAATGTTACACTTGGAAGAGTAATCGTGGAAATTGACAAAATTCCAAATTTAAAAAAAAAGGAAATGGGGATACTGTAACCTTCTCAGCTCACCCTTCTCGATTGACAGTTTTCTGGGACGATAATTGTTTCGTTAACGATGAGGGGGAGGGGGGGGTCTACGTTTCAGTCAATCATTCATTGATTTCAAAGGACCCATCAACTGGAGCACGTACAATCACCATTGAGGATCCCTGCATTGTGGGGTCCGCAAATTTCAGAATCAATTTGATTCGTATCTAGCGAAATTCATGTATGTCCACTAAAGCACTAAAGACACTTGGAAGTCTTCTTGTGTGGCAATGATAAAGGTATATCCTCTCCACACAAAATATCCAGTATAATAACAAACAAAAAATTAAAACTATTTAAAAGTTAAAAAAAAAAAATTCAAATCTAAACTTACAAGAAAGTAAAAAAACAGGTTTTCATTAAAAAAAAAAAAAAAAAAAAAAAAACAGAATTTTCAGTTTTTAAATTGCAGTTAGTTTTTTCTCACTTTTATTCTACAATTCCATTTTTAAATATTGCAGTTTTTTAAAACATAGAGGGGGGGGATTGATTGAAAAACCCACAACAAAGTAACTAATCCAGATTTTTGTTAAAATCTGCCGTCTTTCCCCTTAAATTTATATGGTAATTTTGACTCTGGTGTGCTCTAAGTCTGTCACTGCTTAAAGATACTATTGCAATATGTTCTGAAAACTCTACCCATGTATGAAATTCTAATTCAAGATATGTTGAACATTGTTAAGAAAGTATCCAGCCTCTCACATCCTTCTTGCCAATTGGTTAGGGTGCTGACCTTTGGATCCAACATTCGTGTGTTCGAATCCCACTGTGGCATGGATGTTTGTAGCCGTTCGGAATCGACTTTAAGCAGTAGGTCCCAGTCTCATTAGCCCTCATGTTGCAAAAAGTAGACAAACCAAACCAAACCTCACATCCTGCTTTTTTTTTGGTCATTCCTTAAGCATTACATAGTATTGTATTAGCACTGGTTGGTCTCCATTTCTGCTTCACAAATGATAACTAGACCAGGACTTATTGCTAAATGCCGATTCTGCAGTGGGATACAGACTTCCGTATATTAGCATGGGAGTTATACCAGTGTTGCAAAAAACCCACCTCCCAGTCTGAAAAACCAATAAAACCCACTCTGAAGTGGGTTTTGTAGGGTTTATTATAAATTGGTGATATTTATATTTATTTTCAGAAACTGTTATCTTAGTTTTTTTTACCCTCTTTCATATTTAAAGAATTATTCTGTGGAAATATATATAGTCTATCAAAATCCAGAAAATTATTTGCAAATCTATGGTAAATCCATAAAGAAAAAGGCAAAGGTTTCATGTGTAAAATACAGTCAAACCTGTCTATCTCGAAAACCTCTCTATGTCGAATTTTTTCAATTTCCCTACATTTTCAATACAAATTTAACGTATTTTCCAAACCTATCTCAAATTATTTTTTCCCAAACCTGTGTATCTCGAATTTTTGTACACACACAGCATTCCAGTTTAGAGCCTTACTGACAACCGCACAAGTTACCATATTCAGGAAATACACTTGTAGTTTTCTCTCTTGAGGGTTGTTTGGTCAAGGACTGGGTGAGAATCCCCAAAAATTTTTGATCAGGATTGTTTCGCCTGTGTCAATACTACAAAAAATTGTCGCGTCTAAAAATGTTTTGCATCAAAAACTCCTAACGGATTACTTTATGTAAGGTATGTAAATAAAACTAAAAGTAATTCAAATTTTCAATCTTTTATATTGTTTAAAGAAATTTTCATAACACCTGTGTATCTCGAATTTTTTTTTACTCCCAACAGATTCGAGATAGACAGGTTTGACTGTACTAGCTTCAATGCTTTTTGTATTCCTAATCTGTTTCGACCAAACCAACCTACATGTAGAGAACACTCGCTCCAGTGATGCAGAGGCTACCACAAAGCGGCAAAATTCTATCCTATCTCCCTCCCTAACACATATTTCAATTAGTTTCCACCACTGTGCTGCACTCAATTTTTTAATTACATCAGCATTAAACATACTTTGAGGAAATATTTTGGGTCTTTAAACTTATAATTCATGAGGGGAATTAAACATTTATTTTTTCTAATTGTTGAAAGAATAGAGATAAAAAGTAATCCTTTGTTAAAATAACATTCAAATATGTGGCATATGTCAATATATAACATTTTGTATTGTAATGTCAGAGTAAACTTTTTTATAGCCTTTACACTGATTTATTTGTATTAATTAAATTACAATTTCATGAATATTAAGTTAATTAATAAAAAGGAATCAGTTTTAGCAATTTAATCTTTTCTAAAATAAGATACTTCCCCTGACCTCTCCTCTTAAAAACAGACCCCAGAAAAGCCCAATAAGACCTAGAAAAACCCACCTGGGTTGGGTTTTTTGCAACTCTGAGTTATACATTCATGCAAAATTTGAGCTTGATGAGGAAAGACATTACATTTTTAACTTAAGGTACAACATATGAACACAATAACCTTTTTTTTTTATAAAAATAAATAAAATAAAAGTTTGTAAAAATTCGCATTTAAAATATTTTATATCCTTGTGTAAGAGTAGAAAGTTAATAAATAAAAAAATGTCAGCAATATAGAAATGAAAAAAAGAGGAGTACTTATGTAACTTATAGGGTTATATGAAGTAAATTGCTCTAAATCACTGGATTAAAATGTGAACAAATGTATGTAATTTAAAATTTTAATGAGAGTTAAAAAAGAAGTTTGTAGGTATCAGTGCTAAAATTTACATTTATTTTGCAGCATTAAATCTGAAATTTCATGTGATTAAATTTTGAAGGAATTTTTTCCAGGTTTATAAAGGTTTGGATATTGTTACTAATAAAGTAACTGCAAGTGAATTAGAAGAAGCTCCTCATCATATGATAAATTGTGTCGACCCTCATAGTCGCTTCACTGTAGTGGATTTTCAAAACCAAGCATTGCCAATTGTATCCTTATATCAAGTACTTCTGCTTAGTGATAGAATCATTTATTAGTTTTGAAGCTATAGAGTTAAAATAAATGTATTGCTGTACTGGTTTTTATCATTTATAATGAAATTTATGCAATGAGATTTTATGTAAAGAATTCTTTCTATTATAGATACTTTAATATAAAAGTATTAAAAGATTTCATTTTAAATTGTTGATATAATCTTAGATTTTTTTAGATATTTTTCAGAATTATTTATTTTTATATATAGTCTAATTGTATTTATGTCTATATGCATGTACAGTAAAACCTGCTTAAGTAGTTTCTATTTTTGGTACCCATTTTCTCCCCTATTCATACAATGTTAAAATAACCCATTTATAAAATTTCGATCCAAACTCTTTCTTGCTTAAAAAGTTTTCTTTCCTCTCTTAAGTTTACTTACAGGATTCGTTTATAGCTGCCTTTCAATTACCGTTTTTCTTTCTCTCCTCTCTCTCTGTTTGTAAAGGTCCATGTTTATGGCTGAAAACGATGATTGTCATTTTTATTTAAAATGTGTCCGAAGAAGTTTATAAAAGCTTGAGACAGCTGGACTGATATCAATTACAAATTGCTGATAAAAAACAAAAACAAAAAACTATAACCAATTTTTTCTGTAAAATCGATTTCACTGGTGTTTAAAGCAAAATTTCTGAGCCGAATGAAAGATATTCTAAGGTAATCATGTTGTTTTCCTTTATTAGCTGATTTTTTAAATATGCAAAAAATGTAAATTTTTCAGAAAAACCAAATCTATTGTTTATATATTTTATAAAAAAAATCTCTCATTATCTATGTGATTATTTTGTTTTTAAAAAAATTAATTTCCTTTAAGAAGTTTTCTTTTTCTATTCCCTTAGAAAACTTCTTAAGTGGGTTTTACCATATATATATATATATATATATTTATATTTATATATACAAATATGTATATATATACACACATACATAGATATGCATAAATAATGCTGATTTCCCGTTTAAGAAGTTTTAATGAGTTAGGCCCTTGGAAAACTTCTTAAGCGGGTTTCACTGTGTATGCATCTATTTTCTCGTGATTTGCTCATACAGAAAGGTACCAAAATATAAGAAACAATCCAAGAATGCCTTTTGACCACTTAAATTTAAAATTTCCAATTAGTTTAAAAGAATATTAATTGAGAATTGATAAAAAAGAACTTATTGAGATGGCATCATTATCATCCAATATTTGATGAAATAGTGATTGACTAGTGCCAAACTAATGTTTGTTGGAAATTTTTGAGCTCTAATTTGTGTCATAACTGCAGTAAATTTTGACAGTTTTGTTATTAATTTATAGCATTTTTAAAGAACTTTCCAAAAGCTTTATTTTAATGCATTTCTTTTCTCTATAAATTAATTTTTAATCTAAAATTATTTTAATTCCATTTTTCTTCTATTTAACACCTTGATTTTAAATACATTTTTGAAGTTATTTTGTTTAATATTTAAAGTTTTCAGTTATAAAATTTATATGAAAATGATATTGTCATTTCTGTTTACATTTGTATTTTATTAACATTTTTATGACAAGATTTAATTATAAAAAATTTTATCAACTATATATTGTACAAGAAGTCTAACATTAAATTATCTTATGTTTTATATTGTTTTAGACCATAATAGAGATAACAAATTGAAATTTTTAAAGTAACTTTGAGAAGGAAATTTAAAAACGCTTTAAAATTTCACCTTTAAAAAATTCAAAACTTTGTTGCATTTGCAAAGTAAAGTATTAAATTAGTATTAAATCTAGTTAATTCTGTAACTAGGGTTGGTCATTTTGCTGGCAAAATGGTATTTTTGCCAGGACAGTGGCAAAAACTGGAAAAAAATGGCAAAATCTAGAAAAATTGGCTGGATTTTAAAAATGTACAAAATAATTAATAAATAACAAAATAATAAACAATTTTGTACAGTTTAAGACTTAAATTACAGGATATTAATGAGGTATTTCATTAGTATTAATTTGACAATTTAAACAATTTAAAATAATTTTCATTGATGTTAGCAATGAAAATACAATATTCTGTTTTTGTAAATAAATTTATAGGATGAAGGCATGGGATAAAAAATGTTTTCTTTATTTATCAATTTAATATAGTAATGTCTTTAATTGTAATGTGTATATATACATAAGATATATATAAGTACTAAAAACGTTTAAACCTATAGTTTGTAGGGGAAATAAGCTAATAACTACATTAAAAACTTGCAAAATCAATCTCCATTTTATCTTTTCTAGGTATAACTTTAGATTGTTTCAATTACACATTGAATATTCTATGTTAAAGAATCCTTATATTATGTATCTTTAGATTAGAGTTAAAATTAGTAAAAGTTAAGATAGTTACATCCCCGTAAATAAAACATATCCATTTTTTACAAGGATGGTTTTTTCCCACATTTGGCAAAAATGTGCCAACTCTATCCTGTAACCCCTCTCTTTGTTTAGAAGAGTGTCACATGACCTTGTTTCTTCTCTCTAACCAGAAATGACTCAAGATATAACGAGTGATGCAGCTTGTTTGCAGTTTTTCTTTAATTCTGAATTCAGATTGAAAATCTTTTTAAAAATAAAAAAATGCCAATTGTGGTCGGAGGTACAAATTACTACATAGAATCTCTGCTATGGGACATTCTCATCAAATCTCAAGTAGGGCATTTATTTTTACTTGTTTTAATTTCATATGAATTCTTCAATACACAGTTTTCTATTTTGAATTTAATTATTGTTATATTTTTTACTTTTTATTTAAAAATTATTGAAACATAAACATTATTAAGGTATCATCTTCTTATTAACACGTGGATTGAATGAGCACTTTGATTTACTTATTAAAGTTATCATACAATTAAATTAATGTATTACATTTCATTTTCATTAAATTTGTATTAATCTTATTTTTTTTATAATATTTGGCAACAGCCAGATTTTCTCTTCACTAACATTTCATAGCATTTTGTTTCCTCTGTTGTATGACTGAAATTATTACTTTTAATATTATAAACATAATTATATAGCAATAACATCTCAGGATTAGATTGTATATAATAATCAACGTCATTTATTATTAACTAGCAAGTGTGCCCCTCTGGGGAACTTTATATATTACTTTTAAACAAAACATTTTTTGGATTATTAATCTATAAATTCTACACATTGCAGTTCAAGTCATTGGCGAATAAACATAGCTGCTTCTATTATATATATAATATAGTAATATTCAATTATCATGATACATTAATATGCATTAGAATTGTGTTAATCTTCAATAAGATATAAAAGCTTTTTCCGATTAAAAGTACAAAAATTTTATTTCAGTAACTAATCTTCCATTTAAGTACTTGGTTTGTCACAGTTTTATTAATCTACATATGCGTTAAGGGTGAATGTTATTTTACATAATTAGAATTTTCTTAGGGAAATGAAAAACTATAACTTTTTTAATTACAGTTACTTGTGTTACTAAAAATAAACCAGTCAATATTTTGTGAACTGGTGCCAACATATAAGAGTTGGCAAGTATGTATTTGACGTAAATTTTCTTGATTTCAAGTTACATAATAACACTTATTTTACATTGTGTGTAATAATCAATTTATAGCAGCAAATTTATTAGTTGTATATTTTAACTCTTGTCTATTGTTAGGTTCCAAAAGATAAGAAACTTTTCGATTCTGATTCTGATACTGAAATATATGCATGGAATAATTCTACAGAAAATGTAGAGAATGTAGAAATAGAAGATTTGTTGAAGCAAAAAATTACGCAAGATTCATTGATCAACGTACCAAGCACAGTCCTTCATAAAGCTCTGAAACAAATTGATCCAGTGATGGCAGATACATTGCATCCAAAGGATAGAAGAAAAGTGATCAGGTAAAAAAGATAAAAGGAATGATGTATGATCATCCTTTAAATTGGAAGTAATATATAGTTTGCATTTTGTTTTATACTGTGAGATGAAGCCGTCATTACCAAGGTTGATATAAAACCTGGAAAAAAGAAAAAACTTACAAACTCAGAAAGTTTGAAAAATCATTTAAATACCTGGGAAATTCAGGGGTTTTTCTAAATTTCTTCTGCAAACTGAGAAAACTCAGGGGAAAATGGAAAGGTTCAAAATAGGAAAATAAAAGTTGTTATTATAGCCAACTATGTTAATAAAAATTCATGAGAAGTACTTTAAAAGTATTTTTTACTCCTGTAAGAAAATAGCAGTATTTATGTAACTAAATTTGGGGCATAAAATACTGTATATTTCTGAATATAAGCTGAGGGCATGATTTTCCTTCAAAACTTTACCCAATGTTCAAAACCTGTATATAAGCCATAGTGAAAAAAACTTTACCCCCATGTTGCAAAAAGTAGACCATAGCACTCCTAATCAAACCAGTAAAAAAAAAAACCTCTAGAACATTCAAATATGTCGCCGAGAAGCCAAGAATATTGGTGTTTTTTTTTCTCTGGATCTAATTATCACTTTAATATTAATATTTTTATACCTATTAACCTTTAAGAATACTACAGTTCTACATAGGATTTAAAAATTTTGATTAAGGGATTAAAAAATTATTAATTTTTGAATATTTACGTATAAAGATTCCAACTAAGTCTACAATTACTGAAGTTTTATAAATATATCTGAGATAAAAAATGGTCAGTAAAGTCAATCCTGGATGAGAAATTAGTTTTTTGTTTGTGTTTTATTTGAATATTTTAATTTATTTTAATCATTGAAATTCATAATAAGTGTAAATTAAGAACAGGATTAGGAGCAACTAAAAATTTTTTAGTTTGTGTGTGTGTATGTGGGGGGGGGATGCAGTTTTTTCAAGAAAAGATTTTGGCATGTTATTTATTATAATTTATAATTTCTTTTTTCTTTTTAGTTTTCACAATAGAAAATTTAATGTGCTGTAATTTACTACATTTATTTATTTTTTAATTGCTATGCTATATTTTTTTGAGTTAATTTTATAAAAATAAATTTTAAAAAATGTATTAGAATATACTACTTTTAAGTTCATAAGGCTTTTAAATGAATAGCTTTGCTGATACTGATTATAACTGTTACCACTTCTAAATTTAATTGCATTTGAACTTTAATATTCTAATGTAAATAATTAGGTCGGGGAATTTTATGAGTTTTGGTCAAGAAAAGTCAGTGAATTTATCAGACAAATCTTTCTGAGAACCCTGTAAATACCTGTACACACAGAATGCTCTTAAATATGGTTTGTTCTACTTAATAATAATTTGATGCAAAACGTATGGTTCATTATGTTATTTTTATATAAATAACTGCTAAGTTATGAATAAGCTAATAAAATAGGAAATTTAACATTCCAGTGCTGTCATCTGTTATTGTCTGTCAATATTTAATGCCATGTGATAGGGTAGGCTGATGTAATTTTACTATTTTTCATATCCGTGGTGTACGCAGAATTTTTTCAAGGGGGGGGGTTCATAATTCTAAAAAATAACAGCCTGCATAATTTCTACTAAAATTTTTATTTTTGCCATTTTGTCTGAGCTCAAGGGGGGTGTTTAAACCCCTAAACACCCCCCTTGCATATGCCCCTGGTTCATATTATTTTGATGGTATATATACTAATCCCACTGGCCAATCTTTTCAGCTGGCTCAGGAAAGTTATTTCATTTCTTCAATAACTAAATTACAGAATTGTCTTTTTTTTTTAGTTCAAATGATCTAGGTTAACTCTTCCCTTCAAAAAATTGTTGAACAATCTTTAGTTTTTTGGGAAGAAAATCATGCAACTCCTTTGTTCTGAGATTCAACATCAGGGACTGATTATCACACTGGCACTTAGGGCATGTACCCTGGGCACGAAAAGCTTAGGGGGCATGAAAATTGAGTCGAGTGCTTAAAACAAAGTGGGGAAAAATTGCAAACTTACACTACCATCGTTAAGTTTTAATAAATTGTCGTACGAGGTAATTGTCGTGAACTCTATTGTTACTTTCATTTTGCTGTTATTGACCCGATAATGAATTCCCTCCACAAACCTGGTGCTCTTTTTATCCTATGGGATATTGCCTATTTATAAGACAGATTATCAGCAACGTACCACTATAAACCAATCAATCGTCTCGTTTAATTCTATTATTATTTATTTTCTGCACCACAGAGCTTGTGAGTGTGACACATTAGAAAATAAAAAAAGTGTGTCCATCTAGGTCCTTAAAAGTCCTTCATTTTTAGCATGGCTAAACAGAGATAATCATGATGACGTAAAATGAAAATTGGGTGTTTTTTTTTATTTTGAACATTACTTTAATGCCAATTCAATGTTATAATTTTTATATGTCTGTAATGATGATAATAACTTGTCGCTAGAAATTTGCAATGGGGGTGGAGGGCACAAAAATGAGATTGTGCCCTGGACACAAAAGTATTTTAGTCGGGCCCTGTCCAACATTGACAAAAGATGTGTATATTCTTGAGCATTCTAAGCAGAGCTGTTGCATTGTAATGATGGCCAGTTAGATGGATGTTTTGCAACTCTCAATAAATGTAGAGTTCCTAAACATTGGGCTTTTGTCTCTGATGGCTTCAGGACTGCAAATTAAATAGGAGTTTGTTTTGCCCAGCAAGTACAGGAAACTTAAATAATATAAACTCATTCTTTTGCATAATTTGTGTGAGATATTTTCACTGGTTACGCAATTATATATTTTTTATGATAGCCATTGTTTTACCATAAGAGCATATAAAAGGACAGAAATAAATTAATCTTGGTAATAAATTTATTTCTTTTATTTCTATATCATCATCATTCAAGTCGCTATTGCTTTAAAATTTAAATCTTTCCTTCCTTTCTATTTATTCATCAGATAATTCTTGAAGAATTTAAAAACATGACTTCATACAATTAAAGATATTAAGCATTAATTCTTAATTTAAAGTTCCAAATCACTTAAGAAAAACATATTTTTGAAATTTTCTTCCTCGACCACGAGTGTGTCACACATTTTAGAACAATGTACCACAAAGTACAAAAGCTCAGTTATAAAAAAATGTTATGTGATTTCTTGCTTGTGCGTTCCCTGATTTGGGGTAGGGTTGAAAGGAGAGGAATGGAAATGACCATCAGACATCCCAGTTGTGATGTGGAAAAAACTGCACTTGTTAGAAAAATGGCACAAGGTTAAATTTATTAGTAAGTGCTTTAAGAATGAAAAATCAAAAATGTTTAGCATTTCTAAGACTAAATTAATAGTTTTTCATGTACTTATGATTTTATGATTTCGTAGTTGAAAATAATTCTAGATTTTCCTTTCCATTTTAGAAGCTTACAGGTCTATCAACAACATGGGCAGTATCACAGTAAATTGCTTGAGCTGCAAAGAAATCAAAATGGCGGATCATCATTGGGAGGACCATTACGCTACAAGAATTGCGTCATGTTATGGCTTCAATGTGAAAAAAGTGGTAATTGAGATTTTTATTTTTGTTTTGTTTTAAAAATGGAGATTTAGGTTTTTTGTTTTTGGCATCTAGAAATAAATTGTGTACCACATTTTGTGACTCCATTGAGAAATAAGAAAATGCTTTATATCAAAGATTTTTTTAAGTATTGATCCACAGTCGGATATAGACCATTTTAAGGTATTCGCATACTTTTAAAAAACATCATTTTTTGCCAAAAAATCATATATTTTTTTTTTTCTCTATTGTAAAATTTGAACTTTTAGGTTTCTAAATCTGTTTTTGTTTTGTCTCTACAGCATTTTAAAGAAAAGTGATAGCCGTTTAAACATCAGTGACAGCTGTCCAAACAAAACTTCGGAACCGGAAGTTGTAAATTTAAAGCCTTTTAAAGAGCATTTTTGGGACAAAACTTTTTAAATTTTCTTGAAGATTAGTTTAAACATTTTTCGAGTATTTTTAATAATTATCAACTGGGCAATCAGAAAGTTTGGAAGCAAGAAAGTGTGGGGAATTTTAAACATGTATTGTAATTTTTTAAGAGTTAAAGTTGCTTTCATAAACTTCAAATGCATTTTTCTCTGAATGGTATTTTTAATAAAATGTTGAAACTTGAAACGGGATTTCTCGAAAAGTTCTTAAAATATTTTGTTGAAAATTATTATGGTTTTTTTTCCATTTTATATTTGTTTTTGCATTGTTTTATGCTTAAAAAATATTTTGTGTGCCAATTTGGTGCCTTTTTGTTGGCAATAGTAAAAACATCTCTAAGAAGGATATATATATACCATACCTGTTCCACAAATCTCTCCATAAAGCCTCAAAAATTCTTGGCTTATACATGGAATTGATATATAGTTTATTAAATCAGTAAAATTTTAAAGTTTGGGTGTACATGTTACTGCATTGCTTTCCTAAGTAAGTTCCCAAAATTCTACAAATACCAGTATTGTGGTTATTTAATCAAAGTATCACACATTTAGGAATAATATTTTATACTGAAAAAAATCATTTGCTACTCTGCTATTCATGTACTATCAGTGCTTCTCCTTAAGTTATGGCTAAGTTCAACTTAAAATCAAAAATAGACAAATTTACTCTGGATTATTTAAAATATATTTTGAATGATTAGATGGATTAAACTGGAATTGACAATAGAAATTGGAATTAATAATTTTAATAAATACACATTCATCGAGATGAGTGGGTTTTACATGAAAAAGTCTCATTAGTTTTTATTCAAGTATTTGAAATAGCTCATCATCCGGCAAAATAAGTTTGTAACATTTATACTAAGATTAGTAGTTATATGTTTGAGAATATTACATTTATTAGTTTATAGTAATAATCAGGAAGACAGCTAACATGAAAACAAACTTAATATCTACAATCTGCATTAAGTACAGTTAGAAGAACATTGTTCAAATAGGATTACAGTTACAGTTATGACAAAGTTTACTACAGCTACGACACAGTTTTAATTATATTTTAAACCAGTACAGAAGGCTTATTTTTGAGATAGATGAAAATGGAATTAAAAGAATTCTAATGTGGAAATCTTTTTTATATGCATATGAGTAAATTAACTCTTTGTGGTTGAAGGTATTAACTGATTTTTTTTTAATAAAAAGGTTAAAATAATGCATAATTTTAAAACATTTTCTTTAATTTATATTAAAAGCATCTTAAATGTAGAATTTTTTAGTATTGCATCAAAGGCTCAATGACAGAGTGGATGAAATGGTTAGCAGAGGTTTGGTGAAGGAACTGCTGGAGTTTCATAAAGAATACAATGAAAAAAGGATTCTAAACAAGTAAATATAACACACCTGGTTAATGTTATCTAATCCTGTTAATATTCAATATCAAAGTCTAATTCTGTTAGTATTGTCTATTAGGTGAAAAGCCTGACTCAAATATTAGCACAATAGACAAATGAAAACATATATTTATTAAAATATATTAATGCAATGCTTATTAAGCTGTGTAGTTCAAAATAATTAACTAAAATCTTTGCTTATTGATTTCCATAAGTCAAAATTAGTCCTGATACCAGTCTATTTATGTACATGATATAAAAAGCAGGTATAAAATATTAACTTGGGCCCATAGGGAGTTCAATCCCATAACCTTCCAGTTATTAGTATAAAGCTAACTAATCCAGCAAAAGAAATAACAGAAAATTATGTAGGGACCTTTCCAATATCACAAATTAAACATTATAACTCTGGTTCATCTTCCATTTTTTAGTAATTCAAATATTATTTTGGCAGCATTTGAGTCATTATTTTTTCTTTTTCTTTTAAACAGTTTAACATCCAAGAATCCTTATGAAGAGGGCATTTTTCAGTCAATTGGGTTCAAAGAATTTCACGAGTATTTAATACTTCCGGCTGATGAAAAGAACAATGGAGAAGGACAAAAACTTTTAGTCAAAGGTTATTATTTTATTTATAAACATATTTCTTCAGAAGGCATGAAAATATTTTGTATTAAGTGGTTTTTTATTAAGTTACTGTTTTAAGTGGATTGATTTTTTTTTAAACTGGAAAATACAGTAGAACCTCAGTATAACAACCCCCTGTGAGACCAACATCATGTGGTCGTTGTAACGAATTGAAAAGAAATGATGCAACCGTACATACCTAGAGAACACTTCTATTTATTTGTATGCCATGCTTCAAAATGTTTAGCAAATTAGTTTTTATAGCTAAAAGACAGAAAACTAAAAGTAAAAAACGTCCAGTTTTACCGGAACTTATGCATACCTAGACATACAAGTTTTTTTTAATTGTCAGTCATTGCTCTGACAAATTTTTACTTTGTATTATAATTTGTATTTAATGGGCTTAAGACCTAAATTTACCTATAATAGTAAATGTATTTTGTTGACAATAGTTCTTTTAAAAGCTTATTTTATAACACAAGGAATAATCTTTTTATTTTTCTGTAGCTATTGAAGATATGAAGCTCGTGACGAGGCAGTATGCTCGGAAACAAAATAAATGGGTCACAAATCGATTCTTGAGGCGTAAGATAAATTGGATGTATATAAATTGTATTTTTAATTTTAGAGTTCAATTAAATACTTTATATAAATTGTTTAAGTTTTTAACTGTTTGACAGGTATCCATCAAAATCCTCATACATTCCAAAAGTTCTATGGATAATTTGGATATTTCAAAATAAAGAAATGTGTTTTTACTGAAAAGTTTATAACTTTTGCAATTTTACATCGATTTACATATTTCTTTTAACGTTTTACAGATAGAGAGTTAACAAAAACAACTATTTAAGGCAATTAATAAAAATATCAGTGGTAAACGAAAAAAAAAAAAAAACGTGAAATTTGACCTTGATTTAGTGTCAAAAATATTATCATCACTGAACATGATAAAATATTTTCAATATGTAAAAAATTCAAAAATTTTTTTTTTGGTCTGAAAACATATTAAAAATGCTATTTATGTTTTAAAACACAGTTTCATTACGAAAGTGCTACAGTGCCAAAATATTTGCTCACGTGCAGAGATACAGACTCATACTGAAATGACAGCATGATATCGTCACTTAGCTTGTTTGGACTTCAATTATGGATGCACAATAGCACTGCATAGCTGTCAAATGGTTAAAATTTTAATTTATTTATGCATTCCCAAATTCGAACAAATGTAAGATGGAACCCACATTCATTTAAAAGTGAATGTGTGTTCCATCTTACATTCATTTTAAAACTGAGTTTTTTTTTTAAAATATTTATTTACAGTTTTTATTTTACTGCATCTGACTTGGAGGTTTGACAGCTAAGTATGTCCTATAAAACAAAAATTTTTTAAAGATTTTTATATCACAATACTAAATTTTTTTCATTTATCCTTGATAGATGCTTCAACCTTTTCTTTTTTTAGTAAAACTGTCTTTTTATTTTTCAGTTTTAAAATTCTAAATAAATTCTAATCAGTTTTAAATAAAAGACCATCAAATTCTTGTCTAGGATTACCAATTCATCATTTAAAGAAAACAAAACAAAAAAAAAAAGATATGACTAAAATTTTTTTGGCCATTTAAAAGCTTTCAGAAGTATTTTAAAAGTATTTTTAAAGATAATTAACAGGTAATATATGTAAATAATAAGCTTTATCACATATATAAATTTTATATTATAATAAACTGTACTTATTATAATAAGTACAGATAATATGGTATATGTACTGCTAAATTAGTACTAAATATGTTGTGTTTGTAGGAATTATATTTCATGAGGTAGATCATTCCACACTTTTTAGTTTTCTGTACTGATTGATCCGCTATTTGTGGTATAAACGCAGAATGTTTTTTTTCTTAAAATTTAGCTTGTAGACTTCAAAATTATTATGTCACTATTGTATGTTTTAGGCTGTTTAACTTCAGAGTGTTCAAGGGAAAACATTTAGAAATTCCCCATAATTTCTTGTCATTTGCAGTTTCTTTCCTGATAAATTCACACTATATTTTTAATATACATTTTCTTTATGAAAAATAGTTTGATTTAAATTTATACAGGGAAACCCGCTAAATAAGAAGTCCAAGGTCCTAACTTATTAAAACTGCATAAGTGAAAATCAGGCAATAAGCATTATTTATGCGTATGTATGTATGTGTGTGTATATATATATATATATATATATATATTTGCATATATATAAATATATATACAGTAAAACTCACTTAAGATTTTTTCTAAGGGAATGGAAAGAGAAAACTTCTTAAACAAAATTAATTAAAAAAAAATAATGACATAGATAATGAGGAGAGATTTTTTTCTTTATAAAATAATATATAAACAAAAGGTTTGTTTTTTCTCAAAAATTGACATTTTTTGCACACTTAAAAAATCAACTAATAAAGGAAAACAACATAATTACCTTAGAATATCTTTAATTTATCCCAGAATTTTGCTTTAAACACCACTGGAATCAATTTTACAAAAAAAAAAAATATATATATATATATATATATATATATATATATAAATCGGCAATTTGTAATTGATAACAGTCCAGCTTTCTTAAGCTTTTAAAAACTTCCTCCGGCACATTTTATATAAAAATGACAACAATTGTTTTCAGCCATAAACATGGACTTTTACAAACAAAGAGAGAGGAGAAAAAAAAAGTCTTCGAAAGGCATCTATAAACGCGTTCTGTAAGTTAACTTAGAAATGAAAGAAAACGCTTTAAGTGTGAAAGAGTGTGGAACAAAATTTTATAAATGGATTATTTTAACATTGTATGAATAGGGGGAAAAGTGGGTACCAAAAATAGAAACTTCTTAAGCGGGAACTTCTTAAAAGAAGTTTTACTGTATTTAAAGTTATAAATTTTAATTGAAAAAAATAAAATTCCAATGCATTTAAAACTTAAAAATATTCTTTTCTTTGTTTGGGGTATTCAGAATAACCTGCATGAGAAACAGAAGATTAATGAATTCCATTGCCTCATTTTCTGAAGTTACCCTTTTTCGTTTCTCATTATATGCCTTTTTAAAAGAGTGCACCAGAGTAATTTTTAAAATATTTTTGGCTGGCAGAAAGTGCCATTTTCAAAACTTTTTTTGCAGAAAATTGACTGATTTTTCCAGAATTGCCAAATGTTCTGATAATTTCTATTCCAGTTGCTGGACATTCTGATCTTGTTGGTAGTTAAAATCATGACTTTTTATAACATTTCTGAATATTTATTTTCTCATTGCTTTAGAGCCCAAAAGACAGTTACCTCCAGTTTACAGCCTTAATGCTACAGATGTTGATAGATGGAATGAAGATGTACTGCAGCCTGCACTCGACATTGTTCAATCTCTCCTTAAAGTAAGGATTTTCTCTTTCAATTTTTGCTTTGGTTTATTGAGATATGAATCACATATTTGCCAACTTATGTGGTTTAGCTGTACATTGTATGGATTTGGGTCACATTGTAAGATTGTGAAAACTGCACAGTATTCAGTTGAATAAAATATATATATGACATGGACAAGTGGTTGAGGCATGGAAGACACATTTCATTTCATGTATAAAAACTTCTTTATTGTAATCCTTCTGTCCATGGCTACGCCATTTAGACATCCTTTGTTCTCATATTTTGCCAAGACAAATGGCGAGAATGTTATCAGCCCGAGTTCCCGCTCAGAACTGTCTCGTTTGATGTTGCTACCTAAGCAAAAGTCCTACGTCTACTTCCGCAGCAGCTTTTTTATTCCATAAAGTTCTGCTTGAGGGTGTGTGTTTCTCCTATTACGTCATTGTTAATGAGTTCTAACTATTTTTAATTATAACTCACTTAATTCTTAACACCTATTTTTAAACCTGACATATACAGTGAAACCTCTCTGAGCAGCCACCCCACTGAGAATATTTGGCCGCTCAGAGGGGGTGGCAGCTCTGAAGGGTTTTATTATAAGATAATAGCTACAATGCGTAATATAAAGAAGTCTGACATATATTCCTTATTTAAAATGAAATTGAAAACTTATCTTATAAGAAAATAGTACTTTATTTCATGTTCTCTTACATTTTTTTTTAAAAAGCTACAATTTGTGTGTTTTAAGTTTTTACTTTTCTGTATAACCACCATTTTTTAAGTTCATTTTTTGCTTTAAAAGCAGAAAATTGAAGTCTTTGTTTTCTTTCAAAATCAAATTTTATTCTTTAATGACTTCATCGATTTGCGTTCTTCCGCAGATAATTCAACTCACTTCCTTGCCGATTTGCCATTTTCACATTCACGCAGCACCGCAGAGCTGCTCGAGATTTAGGAAAACTCATTTCGACATAGTTGTAACTCAGATCACTGACGAACTAATGAACTGAAATGGCGTGGATGACATTTTTGCTGACAGAGGTGCAATTCTTCCTTTACTGTACCGATTGGAATTCCAAACAAAGGCACTAGGATACCTGTAATGCCTGATTGTCCAGTTCCTGTCTCAGTTTCTATGGATGGTGAGAATACAAAAGAGATAACAGATTTAATGTTTCTAAGAAATGAGGGGGAGGGGGACCACGGAATGGCAAATTAGTCCTGGGTCCGATAGAACCATAAAATTAAGCTGGAGTTTTTCCATTCAAAATTAGAGCATGGAGTGAGTAGAATTACCCGAAAAATGAAATGGGCAATTCCACTTGGTGGCCGTTTAGAGGGGATACAGGTTATTTTACCATTAGGTCTATGAGTCAAAAAATCCATGCATTGAAAAATTAGCCGTTTAGAAGGGTGGCTGCTCGAAGAGGTTTCACTGTATATAATTTTCTACAATCTGCAATGAAAAGAAATTGAATACATACTAACATTCTCCATTCGCAGTGCTGGAGATAATTCTTTCTTCACCAGCATCATCTACTGTTGCTATGTGGCCAGATGGAACTTTAAAATACCAAATTTGAAAGGTTACACTGTGTAATCTACAGGGTATCTGCCAAAATAAAATTTTTCAAATCCATGACTTTCCCTGATTTAGCAGATCATTTTCCATGATTTTAAAAAGCTTTCATTAAAGTATATATGAATAAAACTTCTGATGTACATACAAATAAAATAGATGCTTTTAGAGAAATTACAGGAATTTTATCAAAAAAAAAACTATAAACTTACTTAATAAGTGTTAATAAACTCGCATACATAAAAATAAATTGTTGTATCTACATACCTAAGTTTAATCATATAGCAATTTTTCAATCAAAATGTTTCCAATTTGAATTCAGGGTACTTTGGTATTATCCAGGTGAGCACGAAAAATAGCCAAATATAACCCTATAATGTTTATATACAATATCCCTAGAGATAAACTTATATTTTGTGCAAAAATCTTAACTAATGTTTATTAAAAAATAATTATTATTATATTAATAAAATTTTAATCTACAATTTAAGAAAAAATCAGAATAATATACATTTACCCACCCATTAAGCTTTCTTGCTTTGAGTTTCCTTGGCAAACAAATTTTACTTGGCAATAGGGTCAATAGGATAATACATAAATACCAAACTCAGTAACTTCAGCCAAATGACAAGTAAAAATAGAATTAAACAATTTGATGAATTTTTTTTAATCGGTAGTTTAGCGGATGCATGACTTTTACTCATTTTACTTGAAAAATCAAGACTTTCCCTGACAAAATTAATCCATTGTCTAAATCCATGATTTTCCATGACTTTCCAGGTGCACGGAAACCATGAATCTAACAATGCCTCACAGCAACACAAAATGAGATTCAGCAGTGAATGCAAGAATAAAACTGAATTTAGAAATTCCATTCTTGATAAAAATTTGGAAGATATATTAATAACTGAAACAAGGATACACTGGTGTTGTTTTAAACACACTTGAAGAAGACAAAATGAGTAATATACAATCATTTGGTTGTAATTACAATAATTTCATTAATAAATAGAATGATTTTTATGATGTTATATATTTACATATACACAGAGATAGAGACATAGAACAATTTTTGATCGATGCTCTTCTAGATCGTGTTTTATACATTGATTTTTGATAATTTAAAAATTTTGAGTACTATTGACTGTACTAAAAAAAATCATTAGATGATATGGAAACATAAACACGTAAGATATAAGCATATAAAAAGTTCTTTATTGCTATTTCTTTCATCTCACTAGAAAAAAAGTGGGATAAACATTTAATTATGCAACTTATTGCATAAAAATTTAAAAATTATATTTACTTTGCGTATAATTCTTAAAAAGTTTTCTTTGGCAAGGATTTGTTTAATTATATATTAAAACTATATAAACTTGTGAATGGGCTCTTAGTCTAGATTTGTAGCTTGTGTGTTTTGTATGTGAAGTTATAAGATTTTTCAAAGTTGGTATGTTGGCAACGACTGAATCAGCTTCCTCAACTTGATTTTCAGGGTGAGAGTCCTGCTGTTCAACCTTTACCCGTTGAAGAAAGCTTGAATGATGTTCCTGAAACACACTATTGTGAAATATGCGAGAGAATATTTGTTGGAAGAAGAGTGTGGGAGAGTAAGTGTGCTTTTGGAATTTGTAATTCTTGTTCCACAAAATTCAAAGAATTTCACACTCATCATCTTCTTTGTATCGGTAGAAATAAAATTTTGAATTATTTCTTTATATTACTTTCAGTTTACTTTAAAAGTGATTATAAAGAATACATTATGTTCTTTATGACTCTTAAATAATTCTCAACTGCTATGATGCAGTCTACTAATGGAGCACATCACATTTTGGAAAATTTTTATATTTCACCATATCATACCTGTTTTATCATAATTACCCTAATTTCCATCCACGGATTATACGTTAACAAAGTTTAAATTTACTTCTAATGTGTATTATATGCTGCCGTGTATTATCAGCTGCCTTTTATGGGCTATTTATTTCTCGCTCCATGTTTCCAAACTTAAACAGAGCTGCTCATTGTATCCAATCGATCGAACAATGAATGGCAGCGCAAAACTGAAGCTTGAATCAGTCTTCAAGTCGTTTCAATAACAAGACCAATATATTACAATGGGTTTTGCGCTTTTCACAGGTGTATTTTGTACGATCGTGTAGGTGGGAAGTCATCTTTCCACGAAAGGGTTCAATTTATCAAAGAGGTGATGAACATGGACAAAGAATAGATAATGCTCAAGAGAACATATTTGTAAACGCAAAAAATCAAATGGTTTTATTTTTTTCAGAGGAAAATTTGATTCGTTTAAAAACAGTTTTAGTATATTTTTATAAAAAGGGATTTAATCCCCTCCCAAAATCCAAAATGTTGTTCATTAATACTTGCTTTTGTCTTTAAAATTTTCCAGGAATTTTTTTGAAGCTTTGTTTGAGGGAATTACGCTCATTATTTTTTCAAAGTGTGTTTGTGAAATTTTATTTTTTTTTTGTCTAAAAAAGACAAGAAAAGAAAATTTCTGGATGTGCATATCTTTCCTATGTAAGATATATATTTGCTAATACTAAAACTATCATAAAGTGATATATTTTTTTCGACCCAAAAGACAAATGATTTCAATTCCTTTTATTAACAATATATGAATGTATTATAATAAAAATATTGCAATACATTGACATTCTATTTTTTATTTCAGTTCACTTGGCTTCCAAAAAACACAGCAAAATGAAAGCCAGCTTAAAGAAAAAAGAACAGAAAATGATTAAGTGTGCTGCATAATACAATTTTTTTTTAACAAATAAAATATCGACAGATTTGAATAAAATTGAAATATTGTAAAAAGGAGTTGGAAATTAAATTCATATAAAAAATTTCTGTGGAAATATCTGTTGACATTTAATTATTAAACAAACACAAATCACTTTTCTTAGATTCTTTCTTCTCCAGTATTGGAATTTGCAGATTCAAGTCCAGCTTCTGGCATGGATTTTTCTAGCCATTCGAGATCAGCTTGAAGCAAAAGTAGACCATATATTTGTCCAAACCAAATCAATCATTAATTTACATAAATTATGATCAGATTGTAATTGGTTGATAGAAGTTTTAATTTTGTTGATTCACATATCTTCTTAAAAATATTTGTAATAGAAAGAATGGTGTTTGTTTTAATTTTCATATTATAAAAACATTTTGTTCAAATATGTAATAACATCTCTAACTTTTACAGATTATTCAAAGAATTATAGATAGACAAGAGTTTTTGCAGTTATTGGTAGTGATAAACTGAAATCAAAAATATTGAAAAAATAACAATGTAAAAATGTTTTTACTTGCAGTATAAATTTACATAACTTATAAAAAAAAAAATTAATCTTATTACTAAAATTCCAATAAGTATGATTAATATCAGTATTAACCCTTTAACAGTTTCATTTTTTCCACAAATTCGACCCCAAAAATGTCACATGTTTTTGTCCATGTTACATTTGTAAGCTGTAAAATGTTATTAAAAGTAATAATTCTAATTATTTCATGCACATATTACAACTTTTTTACATGAAATAAAAAAATATTTTTCCTAGAAGTTTATTTTTCCCTTTAATGTACGTCAGACAAGGAAGTTAAATTTACAGTTAGGCATATAAAAAATACAAAAATTTTCAGGTACAATTACTACACAATTATTTTGACTGCAAGTACATTTATTTAACCTGTTCAAAGATTAGATTTAATGCGATTAATCTTGAAAGAGGGTAAGATGCCTAGTCCAACATCACAGTCCGAACAAAAATACCTAATCTCATTTCTATTTCTTTTGCATTCTTCTTCAGCAAACACACATAGCACTGGTTTGCAGGTCTTAGTTTTTTGTCTGTAGGTGGAATTACCTCTAAAAAATCTCTGTCAGTCTTCCAAGACTTCAAGCCAAAATGTCAAAGATAAAAACTCGCTGAGTGGTGCAAAACCTATCAGAAGCCAACACTTTTATACAAAACAAAATACACTTCGAAAACACCTCGTAGAAATCTATACGACTAATTTTACATTAAAATTACAAAAGATACGGCTACAACAGCGAGATCAACTAAGAAATCAGATTGCCCGCATGCAGAAATCATTAAAAGGTGATGACCAGCTACCTAATAGTGCTGAACATCTCTGATACGAAAGATATTTAAAGTGGAGGCTAGCATGACTTGTGCAGAATGACGAGAAATAAAAAAACGAGTATTTGAACTCAACATTTTTTATTTAAGTTCTAAAAGTTTTTCAAAAAAGTTCACAAAATAAACATAATAAATTTAACAATCACCTATTACCAAAAAATGGTTCTCATAATATTACCAAAAAACATTTAACCCTAATACCATAAACTATTAAAAAAATACAAAATCATAAAAAAGGGTTTTATAATCTGATACATAACTAAGAAACAACAATTTAATCTAATACGTCATTTAGAGAAATTTTATCTACAGCATGAACAATGATAGTGCTGCTACCCTTACAGCTGACCAAAAAAAAGGTTCCTGCTTGTCTGCCTTATATACCTAGCAGCAGGTATAGCATGCTAATCAAGCAACTTCCTTCCCCACTCAGCCAAACACAAAATTACACGGATCGTAGCTGCCGAGTGAGAGTTAAAGCCACATTAGCGTTTGCCGTGCAGATGTCACGACCAAAACTAACTGCGAAAGTCAGATTCCTTAACAAAAACAATCTAACTGGCGATTAAGGTGGCTGTCAAATCTCTTGCCTCGGTTGACTTAAAAAAAATAAATAAAATAAACGAACTAATAGACAAATTGCCGGGATTCACTGAAAGTTACGGAAGGTGCCGATTTGGCTGCAATTTCTAACAAAAGGCAAGGCAACCGAGCCCGTACAGTATACGTGCAAGGGATTTATAATCTCTCTCTGCTTGATATTTATTTTGAAATAAGTTCATTTTGTGTTTGGCGAGAATCAAATCGCCATTTTATAATAAAGATTTTACCAATTACAATTTGGGATAGGAAAGAATACAGTTAACTTTTATTAATTACAGCTACTTCTGTGTCATTAAATGCCAACCCACAACTAACCAATGTTTCAACTGAAAAGCAGAACTGATGTCAGTTTTTAAAAAGCTGGCAGCTATGTAATAAGTTGCAATATTGATAGCAAAATTTTATATTGTTTTAGCTAATATTTTGTAGCAAAATACAAAAAGAATTGAGAATTTAAAAAAAAAAAAAAAAGCTCAACAAATGATTTTTGCATTATAAAAACATTACACTATAACAGGAGTGGTTGCAACCTTACTTAAAAGATTACTATAGAGTAAATACACATTTTAGTTCGTTGTCCGTGTTACAGGCACTTCTTCTCCACAAAAGCACTCAACTTCCAAGAAATTATTTTTGAAAATGCATCTTTCGATATTTAACTTAGTTAAAAAAAAAAAAAATCCATTTTACTTTTTAAAATTTACTATCAGAGTTGATTTCCTTTTAAAATCTTTTTAGCTGTGAAACATAAGTTCATATATTTATTTTTATCATTAAAAGAACGTTCTATTGTTTTTTACTTTAAAAGTTAATTAAATTTGGAAGCACGGAAGGTTTTTATACGGGGTTTCTATTAACCGAGGTACTAGCGGTCCCAATTAGCTTGCATAATCGAGGTTCTACTGTATAACAATTTAAATTTCAAATTTAATATCTATTTAGCAAAATCACAATAAAATAAATTGTTAAAACTATCAAACTTCAATTTTTTTTAAAAATTAATATTTTTTTCACTATTCTAAATTTTTACAAATCATATTTACTAAACTGTGATAACAATCGTTTTTAAAGCCTTATATGCCTCTGGACATGAAAAAAAATGATTTATAGATCTTTTTTACCAGTTATGTAAATTTTTGCTAAAATGCAGTGATTTTTGAATTATTACTATAGTGAAAATCCGTTATTCTTTTCTTTAAATTTTCAATTTCTTTTTCACAGGAATGAAAAAACCATAAAAATTCTCGGTCCATCTGTAAGTTTTACAGGTAATCCGTAAATGTTGGCATTTGTATGCATATGCACACACATAGATTCAAAAATCCAGACTTTAGACAATTCAAGAATCTCAAACAAATCTGTAGTTAGAATAATCCCTGCTATAAATATTGATAGAAAGGATTTCATTAAATATGTATAAAAAGTTTTATAAAATTCTTAATTTCAACGTAACAATCGATAACATTATTTTAAAATATTAAATAATCATTAAATATCACAAAAACTAAGGGTATGACATAATTGATTCACCAAAATTTGAGCCGTATCTTTTTTTTATAAGGTATAATAACTAAAAGATTCAAGACAGTTAAATAGGAGACTAGAATTAAGAAAGCTAATCCTGCATCGTAATTTTCTGTCTTTATCGCCAAATTTACCAAGCCTGTGAATAAATTGGCCGAGAGAAAGAAAAACAAAGCGTTGTAATTGATTGCATTCCATAACAAACAGTTGCTAACGTCTTTCTGAAAGATTTGACCCAGCACAAAGTTGATTATTTGATGGGCCAAGTGGAGACCAATTTGAAGACTCGTTAGCGTCACCTAAAATAGGAAGGGGAGAAACAGTTTCAATAAACTATGGATAATACTAAAAAAATAGACTAAATAAATGTACTAATAAATAACCAAAATTAGGAAAATATTTGATCTGTAGTTATATGGCAACAAAGAAAACAGTGTTCCCACAGTCCTTAAGAACTCCTTAATTTTAGCTTTCATTTTTAAGGGCCCTTAAAACTACTTAATTTTTGTCAGAGGTCCTTAAAAAGGCCTTAATTTTTAAATTGGAATGCAATCTATTTTTCCATCGATGCGATCCCCCACTATCACGTGATTCCTTATCAGTTTTCCTATTTGACAGTTTTTTTCCTTAGTTAATTATTTGACAAATAAATAATATTTCGTATACTTAAAAGATTTTAAGTAAAATGTCAGCTACTTTTTCCTAATAGCTAACAGTTATGCAGATTTTAACTAAACGAAGCACAGAGGATGGGGGTTTGTAGATATTTCAGTTACTTATGGAAGTTTAATTTTCTTTGCATTGGATGTAATATGAAAGGCTAAAACTTTTCTTCTTTTCCAGGCAACGTTGGGTAAAATCAGGTAGTATATGCATGCATATATATATATATATAATGAGTCATTTTTAAACTCTCAGAAAGTTCTGTTTATAATATTACATTTTATTCACAATTTATTTTGAGTTTGACCACTCAAAAAACTGTAGATTACATTTTTCAAAATTAATTTTTGTCAAATAGATTTATCTTATACTAGTTTTTAGGCATTTTTAAATACTTAATTCTGAAATATTGTATGGCATTTATTATACATGCTTTGTGTGGTTCATATAATCATTAAAATATGTTCTGCAGCAAATAGGATTTATATCGTTATGTGGTGTAGGTCCTTATAAAAAGTTACTTTGGTTCTTAGAAAGTCCTTAATTTTTGTTCTGGAAAAAGAGTGGGAACCCTGGAAAACCCCATCTGCATATCCATGAGAAATCACACATCTATTTCACACTTTCACATTCAAAAAAAATTTTTTTTTTTAATTTTAACTTGCTTTTCCAGACATTTTCATTTATTTGGAATTAAAATAATTTTAGAATATTAAAGAAAAACTAAAATATTCAAATAAATCATAAACATGCATGAATCACTGATTTTTCATCCAATAATGACCTACCTCAAAAATATTGATTTTACTAACCATTTTTCATCTCTGATTTTATAATAAACTAAATTGTTTTATAAAATGATACAAATACCATAGCTATATTTTGCAGTAGTATGACTAGTCTGTTTAGAAAGTGGACTGAAATATAACTAAAAAAAATACAGTAAAACCTGTTTAAGAAGTTCCTGCTTAAGAAGTTTATATTTTTGGTATGCATTCCCCGCCCCCTATTCATACAATGTTAAAATAACCTGTTTATAAAATTTCGTTCCACACTCTTTCCCGCTTCAAAAGTTTTCTTTCCTTTCTAAGTTTACTTACAGAACGTGTTTATAGCTGCCTTTCAATTACCGTTTTTCTTTCTCTCCTCTCTCTCTCTGTTTGTGAAGGTCCATGTTTATGGCTCAAAACGATGGTTGTCATTTTTATTTAAAATGTGTCCGAAGAAGTTTTTAAAAGCTTCAGACAGCAGGACTGTTATCAATTACAAATTTTCAATAAAAAACAAAACAAAAAACTATAACAGATTTTTTTTCTGTGAAATCGATTCCAGTGGTGCTTAAAGCAATATTTCTCAGCTGAATTAAAGATATTCTAAAGTAATTATGCTGTTTTCCTTTATTAGCTGATTTAGTATGCAAAGAAGGTAAATTTTTGAGAAAAAACAAACCTATTGTTTATATATTAATTTATAAATAAAAAATCTCTCCTCATTATCTATGTCATTATTTTGTTTTTAAAAAAATTAATTTAGTTTAAGAAGTTTTCTTTTTCTTTTCCCTTAGAAAACTTCCTAAGAAGGTTTTACTGTATATATATTCATATTTATATATACAAATATATATATATATATACACTCACACACACATACATATGCATAAATAATGCTTATTGCCCGATTTCCTGTTTAAGAAGTTTTAATGAGTTCTTGGAAAACTTCTTAAGCGGGTTTCACTGTAGTACTGTTTTTATTTAATAAAATCAGTAATAAAGGAGATCTTACCACCCAGACACAGTAGGCACCATTGGCCATCCTCCTTGACACAGGTTCTATATTATCATGAATTATATACATTATTATCCAGCCGCAGAGTCCAACAGCTGTAAGAACGAAGAACAGCTGTATGAAATCCTTCACTTTATCCCTGAAATTCAGAATTCAATGTTCATTTTTAGACTTCAACTCGAGAAATGGAACAAGTAAAGAAACACAGAAAAGAGTGCTCAAGTTTTTAAAGCTGTACAGGTAAATAAACAAGAATACAATTTTTGAAATAATGATCAGTGATGTAGCTAGAATTTTTTTTTAAGAATTTAAAATTTTAATCCAAAGTATAGTAAACTTTTAATCTCATAAAAAATTATTACTAACACACATTAAGTACTAAATACATATAACCAGTGGAAATATCTTTGCAGATTATGCAAGAGATTAGATAAGTTTGCAGGGTAAGTAGAACTCTCAGTTAAAATGGAATTCTGAAGCCATCAAAGAAAACCAAATCCTATATTGCGGAACTTCACATTTACTGAGGATAAAAATATGTTGGTGAATCCATCGCCATTACAGTGCAACAGCTCTGCATAGAATGTTCCTAGATTATACACATTTGTTATTGATATTGATCCCATAGTGATTTTGTTCCTGTGAGACTAAAGATGGGTCAGAACTTTTTAGGAGGCAAGAGTGAACCTTGATCATTTAAGATATTTCAAAAATCCTGGTGGTAGCAATTTAGTTATTGCAGAAGGAATATCACTTCCCTGGAGTAGCTGAATTGTGGCCAGAAAATAAGCATTCGAGAAATGGGTAAATGTATAAAAGCTTTCAACACTTGCAGTACACAATTTTGATCTTGTAATGTATACAAAGAAAATATTTTGGGGAAGGTTCAGATCCCTCAGACTTCCCCTATAAATATGTCCTTGATAATGACGCTTTAAAATATAGATTTAAGAAACAGCATAAAATAAAAGCAACATTCAATAATAACTAAATACAATAATATAAAGCAGACAAAACGTTTTAAATAATTACGTACAAATAACTGAATAATTAACTAAAAATAATTTAAACCTTTTTTTCCATAGTAATTTTCCTTGTTGTTCTCCAGAAAAGTAAATGGTCACAAAGCCTAACAAAGAGCATATACCTTCCTTATTAGCTTCTACAAAATTTGTTCTAGACTCCGAGAGAATATAAGCCGTCAAATAATTAGAAAGTAGAGTTTGGTGAAAAATCCCAATTATTAAAGCTAAAATTCCAGGTGGAATAAAATGAAAACCAGATGATAGGAAATAGCAGATGACCTAGAAGTAAAATTGAATGCAGATTAGTGAAAACAGAATTAGCAAATGACTCACAATACTATTTATTGTTAATCGTATTCTATCCCTGTTCTATTCATATGTATATGGATAGTAAATTTCCCTGTTTATAAAGTTTACAATTAAACATTTTCACACTTAAGTCTTACTTACCAAAATCCAAACCTCCCTTTCTATTTCATCATGAGGCTTAGTTAATTTTTACCAAACAGAGATAAAAGACATATTTGAAGAACTGAATGATAAGAGAGAATATCAATAAACATCCTTTGACCATTCATTAGAAATTACAATGTTTTGAAATGCTGCTTGTGTATACAACTATTCAGAAGTGAAATCAATTTAGTTTTTTACCACAAATCCTCCAAAAGGTATGTCATAATGAAATCAATCTTGAATTTTTATTGAAAAAAAATTAAGTTAATACAGCAGAACCTCGGTATAACGACCCCATATGGGACCAACATCATAGGGTCATTGTAACGAATTGAAAAAATAATAAAAGAAACGATACAACAGTACATACCTAGAGAACACTTCTATTTATTTGAATTTCCATTACTAAATATTTTAAAAAATTTGACACCTGTTTCAAGTTCACTTGAGAATTTATCCCTATCACTGATTCCATATCCATTAGATTTTGAAGACTATCTTCAGAATTCAATTGTCCTTCAAAATATGGATGCAAGGCATGAATTGCATCGAAGGCTTCTTTTTCAAAAGCTTGAACGATTTCTTCTCTGTCGTCGGAATCGCAGATTTCTTCATTTCCGGTAATACGGGCCATAAAATCGTCCTCATTCCAATTTTCTCCACAGCACTGTAAAGTTTCTTCTACCACAACAAACTCATCAAAAGGTAATTGAAGATTTAGTTCTCCCCTTTTCATCACGCCCCCTCCTCTCCTTTAAGCAAGCGCAAAGAGAGGAGTACAGGTTTCTTGAAGTTGCAACACAGTACAATAATTTTGAAATAGCCCACTTGCTCATGAGTTCTGCAGACTAAAATGGGAGGTTGCTCTGATGAAAAATAATATACTTGGGGTCGTTGTAATGATTCAAAATGAACATTTATTCCTATTAAAGTATTTCTTATAACACTTTTTTCTACGTTTTCCATTTAAGAAGTTTTAATCTCCAAGTCCTTTGGGAAATAATTTTAAGCAAGTTCTATTGTATATATGTGGTTAAAAAATAAGCAATGAAATTAACAGACTATGTTATTTGAATACATTAATTTACATGCACTGGTACTTTTGTAAAAAATTATACAGTGAAAAGCATATAACATGAAAATGCTTAAGGTATCTGTCTACGTTTGGAGAACTTTTTTCTTTAAACGTAGAAACGAATTCCTGTTTTTACATTTTTAGGTTTATTTTTTATATTATCATAGAGAGTTGCACTTAAAAAATTTATTCCTGGAAAAGTTTTTATAAAATTTCTAATAAATGAAGAAAATTTAGTAAAAAAAATATCAGGTTTTTTTCAAAAGGTCTCATTTTTTATAAATCAAATTATTTCAATCTTTTTGATGCAACCCATTTCTTATACACTGGGCTAGTGAATCACTTAAAATCTTTGCTTTATTTACATTTGGTAAAAAAATTTTGTTCCTTCAAAATTATACACATTGAATTTTTAAAGACTTTTCATTATCTTTATATTTAACTATGAGTGTAACATCATTAAAAATGATCCAAATTAAAAGCTCTTAGGTCATTCATTAATAAATACACACTCAAAATATCTCAAAATCAAATCAAAATACTCAAAAGCATTGATAACAATTTTCAACAAAATATTTTAAGAACTTTTCGAGAAATCCCATTTCACGTTTCGACATTTTATTAAAAACACCATTCCAAGAAAAACGCATTTGAAGTTTATGAAAGCAACCTTAACTGTTAAAAAATTTAAATACATGTTTCAAATTCCCCACAATTTCTTGCTTCCAAACTTTCTAATTACCAAATTGCTAATTATTAAAAATACTAGAAAAATGTTTAAACTAATCTTCATGAAAATTTAAAAAGTTTTGTCCAAAAAATGCTCTTTAAATTCACAACTTCCGGTACTGAAGTTGCTACTTCCTTTTTGATTTGACAGCTGTTACTGATGTTGTTTAAACAGCTGTCACTTTTCTTTAAAATGCCATTGAGACAAAAAGTCTAAAAGTCGACATTTTACAATAGAGAAATAAAAAAAAATTATAATTTTTGGGAAAAAATGACATTTATAACGTAGACGGATACCTTAACACAAAAAAAATATTTCAGTCCTCTTAGTTTCATGTTCAATGATTTTCACTGTATGTCAATTTTACATTTTAGTCAAATACACCCACACTACAAAGTAATCATCCCCAGACCTTAGTTTATTGCATAAAACACAACAATGCAAAAAATACCTTGGAATAAAATTTAACTAATAAAAATTGACTATAAATTCATATAACTGAACGCTCATTCACTGAACATATATTCATGCCTGAGAATAGTATTGATGTATTTATTCTAAATGCCTAACACAGTTTTATTTATAATACAATACATGGATGTGAGGAAAATATATATCAGAAATCAAGACATATAAAAATGATCTTTAATGAGTGAACCATGAACTTTTTGGGTACCTTTGTAAGAGAGATGGTGAAAAAAAAATTCCAGTGTATTCCATATTCTGGAACTACTTTGTGATAGCCCACAGCTGTAGTAGCAACCAGTCTCACCATTCCCAGCAGGAAAAGAGGAAGAGCCGACACGATACAGTTTTGGAAGCTGTCAAAGATACACAAGTTTGACAATTTCTCATATTTCAAGATATCGAATCGAGTCATATAAGTAAACGGCTAGAATTGAGGTTATTTTGAAACTCCTTATCTAAACTAGAACTCAAAAAAATATTGAATGTGATTTAATTTAATTTTAATCTAGTTACCTGTTTTGTAGTAATGTTGGATTCCTAGCACGAGACGAACAAAGACCTTGTAGGAAAACAAACGAACCCACTCCAGCATCCATAACTGACCATCCATACGTCTCAGTTTTGGAAAATCTCACAGGAAAAAAGGCAAAATCGACAGCCAGTATACAGATGGATGTTGCTAAAAGTAAATGACCTCTATAATCTCCAATGAATTTTAAATTAAAATCTTCTAAAGCTTCACTTTTTGTTATACAATTCCTAAAAGAAAAGTTAAAAACTGTTGGTTACAAGATTCAGAACATTTTTTTAATAAACCCATTTTTTATTTAAAGAAATAGCTTATCAAAATACACTTTAGCGTTAAAAATATTTTAAAATCTGAAAAAAAAAAAATAGTAATAATGCAGAAGCATTTGCCTGTTAAACATTCACCTATACAATTCTGCAGATTTTGTAGACTGTAGGAGAAATTGTCCAAGCTTTTGAAAAAGTTAACGAAAAAGAAGCCTTCGATGCCTTGCGTCCATATTTTGAAGGACAATTGAATTCTGAAGATTTCCTTCAAAATCTAACGGATATGGAATCAGTGATAATGAAAAATTCCCAAATGATCTTGAAGCGGGCGTCCATCAAAGACTTTTTTTTCAAAAATTCAGTCATGGAAATACAAATAAATAGAAGTGTTCTCTAGATATGTACTACTGTATTTAGCATTTATAAAGCATATTATATGTGCTTATATGTATAACAGCACCACCTATAGACAGATTTTTGTACTAAAAAATGATATGCAATAAATGCTAAGTGCAGCATTTGAATTATATGTAGATCCAACTGTATCTCGTTTGGATCCAGAGAATGTATTTTAGAATCCCCAGAAGTAGGGAACTTATTTCTTGCAAACCCTCTATTTCTGAAAACAAATTTGAACAAATTGTTCATAAATTAAAATATCAATAAAAAGATATTGACTTACTTAATATGCTGAAAATGAATCTTCGATGTTTGCATATAAATACAAAAAGAGACAGTCAAAAGAAGAACAATCAGACATAGAAGGAATGTAAGAATATGGTCACAAAGTGATGTAAGAGCAAGCAATAATACAAGGTTCATTGAAAGTGTTTCAACCAATTTTGGATACCTAAAAAAGAAAAGAAACAGATCATAAAATATCTTACAAATTTTTATTCAATTCTCATCTTATATGTACATTATTTTACAAACACAAAATTAACATTTCAATTAATTATAATTTAATCTAATATATATTTTCATTCATGAAATAGAAAAGTAATTATACTTTATCATACAGTCAGATGAGATGAATAAATATAATACAGCTCTCTAAAGATAAATTAACTTAATTACCCTTTAAACAAAGAAAAAAAAATAATAATAACAATAATAAGTTGAAAAGAATTAATCATTTGAGCCTTTTATAAAATTTCCTTAAAACACTTTCTGCAATAGAATGTTCTAAAAAGGTAGAAGCAAAATATTTGTTTGACTCCTTAAGGAATGCATAACTTAAGAATCCAGTCATAAATTTCTTTAATTCAACTAAATTGTAAAATAAATTGGCATCTAGTTTAAAATAAGCCATCTCCAATTACATTATAAGTAATCAGGTACTGTTTTTAATTATTTTTGTGCATTACTTTTGAACAGGGTTGGCATGATTTAAATCAGTTGATATTTTTGAAAAAATCATTGATTAAAATCAATTTTATCCTATTTTTTAAAACCTCTATTCCAAAGACAGGAGAATTGGGAATCCGTCAGTACAGTCATACCAATAAGTGTCAATAGATAGCATGTGCTTTCCAAGAATTCAGGGGTTGTTATCAGAAAGTATGTAGTAGGGGTAGTACAATGATGGATTAGTGGAATTCATTTTATGTAATGTGAGGTAAAGAGAGTATGACAGAACTTGATATCCAGTTTGTCTACTCGATAACGACAGCCTGCCTGAAGAGAAAGACAGTTTTCTTCTTTTGGTATTGTTCATTCTAGCCTTCGTAACCAATTAGGAGTGGATACAGCATCGAAACTAATGTTTTTATGGAAACAATTAAATGCATCATTCGGTGCTTAAAAATATTGAAATAATTGTGATTTATTGATAAATAGTTTGCACTCAAAGAATATTTAATTTGTTCTTTAAATTGACATCTTATTCAGTTTGCACTAATCAAAGACAAAATAATGGAATGTATTTAGATTGCAATTTATATATTTAATTTTAGGTAATCAGTGTGTACAATATACTAGATGTATAAGATGTTACTTCTATTCTATGTATATTGCAAAAAAAAAACATAAAAACAACAATTAAAATGAGTATTCAGAAAAATATCAAATAAATCTGATTTAAATCAAATAAATCTGATTTTTTAAATAAAAATAATGATTTTTTTTCCAATCCTGCTTTTGAACACTTCAGTCCAGAAATAGCACAGAGAAAAGAACAAAACCTGATCCTCTGATACTGATGGAAACAAGAAGGAAGGGTTTCGATTTCATTTTGTGTGATTGGTCAAATTCATCTTTCAATTTTAGAGATTTTTATTTCAATTTGACTTCTGTTAAAAAATTAATGACCTAATATGAAAATTAAAAGCCCTTTTTTTTAAGGATCACCTAAAATGAGATGTTTTTATGGAGTGTATAAACCCAGTTTATATTAAAAATTTGTGAACTTTTTTCTCAGTCTAATTGGTCTATTTCAACTCTCCCTCTCCCCTCCTTGTATATGCCACTCATCTAGGTGGGATTCAGTCCAAAGACTACTTTTAAGGACACAAATTTTTTCCCTCAACACCTAATTACTATATCCAAGTAAATTATTTACTACATTTTAAAGCATAACACACACACACACAAAAAAAAAAAAAAAAAAAAAAAAACCAAAGCAGGGTTCCCACTTTTTTTCCAGAACTAAAATTAAGAACTTTTTAAGGACTTTCTAAGGCCCAAAGTAACTTTTTATAAGGACATACTTGAAATACACAGCATAACGATATAAACCCTATTTCCTCAGGAACCTTTTTTAATGATTATGAACCAGACAAGGCATGTTCCATAAATGCCCTACAATATTTCAGAATTAAGTTTTAAAAAATGCCTAAAAATTAGTAATAGGATATTTCTATTTGACAAAAACTAATTTTGAAAAATGTACATCTAAAGCTTTTTGGGTGATCAAACTAGAAATAAATTGTGAATAAAATACAATATTATAAACAGTACTTTCTGAGGTTTAAAAATGACTCTGATATATATATATATATATGTATATTGTGTGTTACTTGCTGATTATACCTGACGTTGCCTGGAAAGAAGAAAAGTTTTAGCCTTTCCTATTACATCCAATGCAGGGAAAATGAAACTTCCATAAGTAATTGAATTATCTACAAACTCCGCATCCTCCATTTAATTAAAATCGGCATGACTGTTAGCTATTAGGAAATGGCAACTGACTTTATTCTTTAAACCTTTTCAGTATGCAAAAGATGATTTATTGGTCAAATAATAAGTAACTAAGAAAAAACTGATAGGAAATCACGTGACGACGGTAGATCACGGTGATGGAGAAATGGATCGCATTCCAATTTAAAAATGAAGGAATTTTTAAGGAATTTGACAAAAATTAAGGAGTTTTAAGGGCCCTTAAAAATGAATGCTAAAATTAAGGAGTTCTTAAGGACTGTGGGAACCCTGCAAAGTATACAAAAATTATAATTTTATTAAGCCAGTGGGGAAAATTATATTAAAAAATTTAGAATCAGTTCTAAATTAATCTATTTCAAAGTTTTTTAAGGTAGTTTTATTATTAATTTTTAGCAATATAATTTTTTCCTACCTAGTAAAAATATATCAGAATATGAGCTCAAACACAAATAGAATTAAGAATATATTTAATTATAAAATTAAAGGTAATAAAAGTAATAACTACTTACTTCCAGGAGAAATTGGACCATATCATACAAAGAGATAATAAGAGGGAACATACTGGTATAAAAAGGGTTACACTATAAACTTCACGTGGACTTGTACCATCATCTATATCGTCTAATAAATCAAATGCTGTAGTATTTAAACCCGTAGACTCCATTTTCTATCTATTAAATTAGAATTTTAACATTGCTTTAGTAAATATAAAATTTTAATTTACATGTTTTTAACAACATAAATACAGTCAAAAGACAGAATACAAGAATACTTCAAATAACTGATGACTCTCCTTTCCTAAACATCAATAATAAAATGAACATAAACAAAAATGTAAGTATTATAAAAAAAAAGAAAACGTTAGTATTTTAGTTATTGATTATTAAATATTTGTAATCAATAACTGAATATTAACTATAATAATTGTCACTGATTATTAATTATAGTTTTGAGCCTTTTGCTTAAAAAGGTTGCTCAGAAAGTCTGAGTGTTAGAAGTTTCAATTTATTTATTAAATTTACCTAAACTCTTAGTTAGGCTTGATATTGTGCTTGAAAATCCATTTAAAAAGTTCAAAAATTTCAGAAATATTTTAGGCTACAGCGGGCACAAGTCACAGTAATACCAAATTTATTATTCATGGGATAAATTTGTATGAAAAATGGGATTATCTCACTAAACATGGAGAAATAAATGAATTAAAGAAATAAAAAACAATTACTTCTTGACAGTCTTAGTATGTACATGTGAAGTAAGATATGAATATCAAGAGGAACCGGGAACTATCTACTTCTAAATTTAAACAGGTGGGAATACATTAAAAAATTGAAAATTTGTATTCACAATCACCCAAGACTAAGAGGAAATATAGATGTGAAATTGTTATGTATGCTAAATTTCGACAAACATAGCTCTGAAATTTAACACCTAAAAGAAAATTAAGTGCAGGTAAGAAGGATTCGACTAATGTGGAATGAATAATGCACTAAAGATTTTTGAAAAACATCCACACCTATACTAGTTTTTTAAGTGTCCAATGTGATTTCAGTTGAAAGGGTGAAAAACAATACTACAACACTTAGGATTCAGAAAATTATTAAAGTTGAGAGCATTTTTTTAATCCATTAATATTTACCTAAACTAGAGTTGTAAATTTATCACAGAATTTGGAATTGAAAAATAAGATAACAATATCTCTTTTAGCACTTGAAAAGTATACAAATACAGTTTGCACGTGGTGCCATCTGTTATCGATAAATTGAAACAAGCGAAATTGAAAGTGTCTATCCAATTGGTGTGATATTAATTTTTTGCTCCGTATATATTACAATATCCAGAGCATCGACTAAGATACTTTTGTGTCCAGGGCACAGTTCAATTTTTGTGCTCCCTTCCCAATTTATAATTACGGGCTAATAGAATAATCATATAAAAAGTATAACATTAAATTAAGAAACAGATCGTAAATATTACTTTATTTCTCTTTTCTTCATTGTTTTACATATATAAAACTATTTATTGCATTCGAATTTAAACAAACTCAAAAATACATAAGAAAGGTCTCTATTGATTGATTTGAGGGTAAAAGACTGCGAAGTATCCTTTCCCAGTGCTAACAGAACTAAAAAATTCCTAAGTAATTAAAAAAAGTATCACTAAAAAATCATATTGTGCTAATTATTCGTTCCAAAGGGCACGTATCCCAAGAGCCCGACACATGATCACGCCCTGAGAATGCTTCTCGTTTACCAAGAGTTGTTACCACATTTACGAACAGGTGAACTTAATTTTTTTTCCACTGTTGTTTCTATTGTTATATCTACAAGACAACTTTTTAAAATTGTATATCTGGTGTTCATGGTTAACATCTGTAGCGCAGCTCTAAATACTCCATTAAAAATTGCTTTGCAGCATACTTTTAAGCATTATATATATATATATATATATATATATATATATATATATATATATATATATATATATAAGTGAATGAAAAATCTGTTGTTCTTTATACACATTTCTTATTTGTGGTTTCCAAAAGACTTTTTAAAGCTTATATTGTTTTCTAAATTCTAGTATTTATATATGAACTTATAATCTCGTACAGAGGAATTTACGTATTTTAGATCAGTTTCCATGAAAGATTTTTTTTTTTTTTTTTTTTTTTTTTTTTGTAGAGAAAGAGAGGGGATCTGGCAACCGCTTATTAATGAAAATTAAAACTATCTTCTGTTGTATAGAAATTTATTATTCTATCAATATGGCACAGTTTAAACATTTTTCGAGGAAAAATATTCTTAAACCATAATTTTAAAAAGCTGCAAAATGAATGGTATAAAAATTTGTAAAATGAGCAACATCTTTAATAGGAAAGAGAAAGCACGCCAATTAGCTTTTCTACATGAAAAGAAGGCTCCAATGAATACCTAAAAAGGTTTGTACTGTTTCAAGTGTGTCTGAAGTGATATATAGAATAATTATGTGGCAAGACACGTCAAAGAGTCGCGCATAAAAAATATTTAGTAGGTGATAAATGGAAACATAGTTACACTTGTACAGTAGTAGGGTTTTACACAAAGGATTTAAAAACTGAATAATAAAAGGTCTATTATTTATTATCAGAAACGTAAAGAATAAAAAAAAGTATACAAACTTTGAATCCAAAGAAGTTTCAATGTATGTTTTGTGAGTGATCTTTTCTGTAACAATGGCATATTGAAATTTGGAAGAGGGGGAAATTAAGGAAAGAAAAATCTACTTATTGTCAGGAGGACTGTGTCAAATCAGAATAATGTTTCATATTCGGAAAATGCTTTGGAACAATTCTGTTTCTCAATTCCTTCAACTCAGCACAAATCCACCGCTAGAAAATAATTAAAGACTTCTTTTACGAATTTATTCTATACATATGTTTTCATTTAAAAACGATACATTGCCCATTAAAGTTATTTTCAGCTTTTTAAAAGCTTATTACTTTAATTACGAAAAGTCTCCGAGACTTAAGGATAACGTACCAGAGTTAATAACTATATAATCTTGACATTTTAAATATTAAAAGTAAAAGTGATCTCGATATCTTTCTAAAAAACGTGTAAACACCCTTCGCACAGGGCTCACAAATTTCAGGGAAATTCGATATAATTAATGAATTGTAAGCTACAGAAATAAACATGAAAAATATTCTGGGTTATATCAAATTAAGTTCTAAGAATTCTTTTATCATCATCATTTTTTAATATAAATTTTTACATCACTTTTAGATTTTATTTTTGCTAATTAACAAAACCTACTTAAAATTTAAGATTGGAGCGTCAGAAGAAAATGTTTCTTTGTATGATATTGTTTTCTTATGCCTGGAGGGTGTGTGTAGGTATTCTCGTTTTTATTTGAGACCAGTACAATGTATGGAAAAAAAACTACAATAAGTACAGCACCAGACCATCGCATTCCATTGTAGTACAGTTTGGTTCAATATTTTACCCAACAATGTACATATTTAGAGGAGACCCTCCCTGAAGTATTTTCAACGTAAGCATTGCAAGTAGAGATGTAAAAAACCCGGAATTTGGAAGAGGTGGGAATAAACCCGGAATTTTGTAAACTTTGGGAAGAAATCATTTTAACGATGTTTACATTTATTTTTTCAACAGTGGCTGTTTAAGAAATGGATTATACAGCCATTTATTTCTAAGAAATTTTTTTTTTAAACTATTGGCAATATGTATACATACATATATATATATATATATATATATATATATATATATATATATATATATATATATATATATATATATATATTCAAGAAATAATAGCAACGAGCATTTAAATGATTTTATAGTAGTACTTATGTCATTAACGACCCTGTTAGTCTTATGAAACACACGACTAGTTGCTTCCATTTTAATGGCTAATATAATAATTATATACATTATTTTTGAACATTATTTATTATGTAAATTACTTTATGTTAAACTTTTTCCCCTCCTTTTATAATATAAAAATAAATCATTAAATTTAAAATAACAGTTTATTATTTTTTGTAATTATCATTTAAAGGTGTCATCAAATGGCACTATTGCATTTTGTGTTCAATTTCTACACACATACACATTATATATATATATATATATATATATATATATATATATATATATATATATATATATATATATATATATATATATATATATATATATATACATATACATATACATAGAGAGAGAGATGTTATCCAAGAAAAATAATGATTTATAGGTTTTGTGAGACTACAGATGATTGCCTAATATTCGTGCAATAATAAAAATATTGGATATTTCTCGAAGGAGAAATAGACTCCTACTTTCGTGCTAAACAGGATTCCTTGCCAAATAGAGTGAGTGAATCCCAATTATTCAATTTCTCGGCTGTTTGGCTTCCTGACACGTTTATTCCTTACAGTTGCCAGTTAACTATTAATGTCAAATCATTTATGAAATTGTCTTGTTCGATTAGGATAAAAGTAAACAAAATACTTCAACATTCCCTTACCAAGAAACCGGGTATTTTTTCCACTGCTCACAACTCTAATTGCAAGGTGTTTTAAACTTTCACGAAGTTACTATTTTTAAACCTCTCTATATTTTTTGTGCAACTGAATTCCTTTTATTTTGGAAAAAAAGAATTTCGATATTTTGAATATGCTGATTTTTTGTAAGCCATATTTTGGATTGTGTCCTTTTTGCATCTTATAGCGGCTGAGTTTTGGACATCAATATTTTGATCGTATACCCTATTTCCCTATTCTTCTTTTTCAAATATATTTTCATTATGTGACTGCATGTCAAGATTTATGAGTAAAAATAAGTTTGCAAAGAACTGTTGTTTTAGTAAACAAGGATCATCCCGGAAACAATCGTCGAAATCAGAGGCTGTTTATTCCCATTCGAATCAATGTAAGAGCAATTAGTTCGTTGTGGACACTGTAAAATACACATTTTATATTGAATAAATATTGTGTGTAATGTTAAAAACATTAAGAATTAACATGAAGAAGAAAGGAACGTTTAGTTTAGAATCTGTCTTTCTTCTTGGCATGTGGAACAGTCGTGCCAGGATTAATTTAATAATTAGTCTTGCCAGGCAATTGCCTATGGGCCTTTCAACATTAGAATCACAAAGAAATGGTTCCATAAAGAAAAATTGATTACGCTACTTGTATTAAGGGAAAGGGGTGCGCCTTTCGTTTTAAGGTGAAGGAACGATTTTGTTCAAGTGGGCTATACTGAAAAGTTGGAACATTGGAAGGGAGCAGTACGTAGAATGTCAGGACCAGGAGTAAAGTGTTAAGTCAAGATGAGTAAAGGCAGACAAAACAGACTCTGACTTGAGTTCCAGGCATTTATTTATTTATTTTTTTTTTTTTTTTACGAAATTGCAAAATTTTTAGTCCACTTCTCCCCTGATCCTATAGTGGTTATTGGAGGTTTATTTTGTTGCGTTGTTTTTAAAAATATTACGACGATTAATGTGTAGATGGAAAAAATAACTACAGGAACGTCGTCGTATCGGGACCAAAAGGTGACCGAACCAAAAAACGTCCGCAAAAGGTCTTAAAAAAATCTCTCTCTCTCTGACGAGCGAAATCATCAAAAACTTTTAGGCTGCGCTCACGCCAAAAGCGCAGAAACACGGCCAGCAAGAGGGTTTCGAGGCTCCTAGAAAACACCGCGATCTCAGGGAGAGCGACGGGTTCTCGCGGCTCTGACCAATGAAACGTCGAGACAAGGCGCGCGGAGAACAAAAAAACCCAATATCAGTAAGGCGCAACTCCGGTGATGAACATTCGGCAAAAACGATGCGGAGCGGAGCACTGCAACACACCACAACGCTGCACCTTTCAAAGGAGCGGCTGTTTATCTCAAACCGAAACTGATGGCTACAGAACTGTCAGAATAGGAGCGGATGGGCGCAAATTAGGATCGAAAGGTTTAAGGATGCAGGAGGTCAAAATTGGACTCGCTCGGTCCGAAACAGAGCCCCAGATCAGGGGCGGCTCTGTTTGAAAAGACAGTCTGTAATTTTGAGAAAAAAAGCCAAAGCTGCACCTGCAATAGGCAATATGCGAAAAAAAAAGAAGACGCAAAATGTAGGTTAAAATATATATACATCACAAGGGAAATATGTAATGAGGGGACATGAAAAATCTTCACTACATGGGCCCCTGCCGTTTTGAAGCAGAAAATCCTTAGGTTTTGCCTGTCACCCCCAGAATTGAGAACTTAAGGGACATTGTGACTACGAATCTATTTTGTCGCCTTTAACGAACACGGTGGATCTTAGGGTTCCGAACCCTCCAGTGACGAGAGCGTTATCTTTGTCGATTCAGCTACCGCGGCTCAAAAAACTATCCTGGTGGTAAAAACAAAAGTGGCAATAATGTATCAATTTTGTTTACATTTCATAGTTGCCATGTAGTAACAAAGCTTCAGATTTATGAAAATCAATTACGGTCCAATAATTTGATTCATTTCCCATTTTTAAATGACTATAAAAGGGACCCTAAAAACTTCTTCAAATATTGTCACTGTTCAAGGTACAGAATGATTATTTTTAATCATTCAGCGTGTTGTTTTTCGCATATGCATTGTATGTGAACGATTTTTACACCTTACAGCATTTTTCTTTCGTCATTACGGAAGCCGCTGTAAGCGTATTAAAATTCTGTTTGGCTTTTCTGTTTTTCTATATGCACCAACAGTTCAGTAAATTGTTTTTTGGCCCACCAACCGATTTGGGATGGGCACCCCTGATCTAGAGTGTGAACATTTGAAATTGTGCTAAATATTTATTTATTTATTTTTTATTTAGGGTTTGCGCAAGACCCCATTTTCAATCAAATGCATTTCGTTTTTCTAGTTTCCATAAAACCTCTGATATTCAGTGCAAAGAGTTTTAGGTTCTCAATTTAATATTTCGGAACAGATGCATTATAGACGCCGGTTCCGCCCGTCATGTTTTTTTTTTGGCGACCAACAGAAAAACGCGTGTTTTGAAAAATCGCCAAGTAGAAAAACACGGCGACGGTTACATGGAAAAAATGAAACACAACATTAACAAAACTAAACTTAAAAAAACAACAACAGATTAACAATTTAAAGCGTTATTAAAATAAAATTAGGATAATTATAATTTTTTACGTTATTTAAAAAATAAATAACAGATTACTAGTATTTATGATACATATCAACAGAATAAGCACAATATATGGCATTTTAATAAGCACTAATATTATAAAAAATCTAACATGTGAGGGGGGTTCCCCCACTTGTAATAAAAGAAATGTAAAATAAATTTAATAACAGATGAAAAGGGTAGTGCCACAAACATTCTTCAACACTCCTACCTCCCTTTAAAAAAATTTAAAGGTTTCTTTTTTACTAAAGAAAAGAAAAAAAAACAAAAATTTGGAATACCGTTGTTTCCACACACTTGGAGTTTAGAATGCAACGCAAAACCCACTTCACACTTAAGAATAGCCTGATACTTTTTAACAATTTCAAAAATAGTAAGAACCGAAAGAACTACAGCCACAACTAAATTACTAAATCC
>CM063501.1:3384650-3452150 GCA_032207245.1 Pardosa pseudoannulata
ATATACGCCCATTTGGCTGAGCCCTTTTAAAAGGGCTGTCCCTCTCATTAGCGACGGTCGAATGGGGCCCCGGGGCAGAACAGCTCGTGCAAATGTCGTAATGATCAATCGATAACGATCCACCCACGACTCACGAGATTGGATCACACATTTGCAAGAAAATCTGCAACTTTATATTCGGTCCCGTGGAATGTTTGAATGGACAAGATTAAAAAAAAAAAAAAAAAAAAAAAAGGTTCCTTCAACTATATCAAGGTTCATTTTAGTAGCAATAGCGAATTCTTCTACGGTAGGGGTTTGAAAGAAGAGGGCGCTCCTCGATTTGGAGGGATACCTTCTACTGTTTTGGGACACAAGAGCTAATGAGACCTGGCTGTTCCAAATAGGCCTAAAGCCGTCAGCCGATTCCGAACGGTCAGGGCCCTACCAAGATACTTTTGTGCCCAGGGCACAACCCAATTTTTGTACTCTCCACCCCCATGCAAATTTATAGAGACAAGTCATTATCATCATTACAGTCGTATAAAAATTATAACATTGAATTAGCAAACATATTTAAGAAATGAGCATTAAAGTCATATTCAAAATCAAAAACACCCAATTTTCATTTTACGTCATCATGATTATCTCTGTTTAGCCGTACTAAAAATGAAGGACTTTTAAAGACCTGGAGCGACCCCCTTTTTTATTTTCTACCTTGTCACACTTGCAAGCTCTGTGGTGCAGAAAATAAATATTAATAATAGAATTAAAAATAATTGAAATGGATGAGACGATTGAATGGTTTATAGTGGTACGTTGCTAATAATCTGCCTTATAAATATGCAGTATCCCATAAGATAAAAAAAAAAAACACCCGGTTCGTCGAGGGAATTCATTATCAGATCAATAACAGTAAAATGAAAGTAACAATAGAGTTCACGAAAAACACAATTACCTCGTACAATAATTTATTAAAACTTAACGATGGTAGCGTATGTTTGCAATTTTCCCCCACTTAATAGGTGTTTCAAACACTCGACTCTTTTGTTTTTTGCTGTGAATTTTTTGAAAGCATTTTTTGGACTAAAACTTTTCAAATTTCGTGAAGATTAGTTTAAACATTTTCTAGTATTTTTAATAACTAGCAACTTGGCAATTAGAATGTTTGGAAGCAAGAAAGTGTGGGGAATTTTAAACACGTATTTTAATTTTTTAATAGTTAAAGTTGCTTTCATAAATTTCTAATGCGTTTTTCTCGGAACGCTATTTTTTAATAAAATGTCGAAACTTGAAATGGTATTTCTCGAAAAGTTCTTAAAATATTTTGTGGAAAATTATTACGAATGCTTTTGATAGTATTGACTAGCGAATGACCTAAAAGCTTTCAATTGGGATTATTTTTATTGATGTTACACTCGCTTGGTTTAGGAGTGCTACGGTCTACTTTTTGCAACACGAGGGCTAATGAGACCGGGACCTACTGCTTAAAGCCGATTCCGAACGGCTACGAACATCCATGCCACAGTCGAATTCGAACCCACGAACTCCGGTTCCGAAGGCCAGTACCCTAACCATTCAGCCATCGTTAAAGGTAACGAAAATTCGTTAAAAATACAACGTGTATGATTTTGAAGGACCCAAATTTTTTACCAAATGTAAATGAAGTAAAGATTTTAGGTGATTCGTTAGTCCAGTGTGTAAGAAATGGGTTGCGTCAAAAAATATTGAAGTAATTTAGTTTATTAAAAAATGAAACCTTTTGAAAAAATCCGATTTTTTTACTCAGTTTTCTTCATTTATTAGAAATTTTATAAAGCTTCTCCAGGAATCAATTTTTTAAGTGCCATTCTCTATGGTAAAATAAAAAATAAACCTAAAAATGTAAAAACATGAACTAGTTTTTACATTTAAAGAAAAAAGTTCTCCGAACGTAGATGGATACCTTAATCCAGAGTAAACGGTTGTCCAGTTCGCCTACCCCTACTTCAGGACGTCACCATATACTCTTTGAACGATCCAAAGTTTGAACCTACGACGGTTGAACAGAGCAGGAAAACAAATTTCTGATTATGTAAATTCTTTCTTTTAAAAATCATTATTTGCTACTTCATCGGCTTGATTCTCCCTGTTTCATGAAGGTGACGTAAACAGGAACACACATAAAGGGATTTTTTTTTAGGCAGAGAGGGAAAAAAATTTCCCCAGATCTCGGTTACTAAGTTTGGACCGTGTTTCTCATCTGATGAGAGGTTTAGTCAATTAGTGCGAGTCAACCGTTCGTTTGCATAATTAACGGCAGCTTCGTGTAACGAAGGTGATAAAATAAAACATAATGGCGAAAAAAAAAGTTATATTTTCTCGTCCAATTAAGTGACGGAAAAATGAGGATGGAGAATAGAGAATTGTGTGTGTGGTTTTTTTGCCTGTTCTCTTTGGTCCCAACATCGCTGATTTGATGTACTTTTTGGAGGGCTCGTAATAAGGGACGGGAATCAAATTACGGCCAGGTTCAAAGATAACAAACGAACTAGTCTCGATCGACTGGCGACTGATTAATTATTTTAAACTGCATCTTTTGTTCTGAGAGAACCGGAAATAAAAAAAAACAAGTTTAAATCACCTGATAAAGTTAAGCAAGATTGTTAATCGACCTTTATATCATAACAATAAATGATATTCTTAACCCTCTCGCTGCGTTATTTTTTTTATCGAAATAGGTTAAAAAATTGCGTATTTTTTTATTACATATTTGAAATCTATATACATTTTAGAGTTAAAATATACAAAAATGTTTTGCAAAAGAGTTTTTTTTAATATAGAATTAGGTCCTAAATAAAAGGTGTTCAGAATAATGAAATTGAAGGATAATGATATAAAAGCTGAATTTTGAAAATTAATCTTGGTTAAAATATCATTTATTTTATAAAATACAAAAGGAAAACATATATACTAATTAAAAAATGCAAAAGACTTAAAAAACATTTATTAGAAATGAAGTCTTGTATGATAAATTTCGAAATAAGGTTCGAGGCAAAGTCCTACCTCGCAATCCTTGCACCAAATTCGCGTTTCTTTTCGAAGTTTTTGTTCCACCTTCAGTTTTTTAACAATACACAGCACACTATCTACGAGGCTCTTTCTTGATGGGATTTGGGGTGTATATGGCTTGCAAAGTGTCGAGCAGTTAGTCTCATGGGTCTATTACTGTCATGTACTGTTGGTCTCTTTTACTATTATCTGCTACATAACATCTTCAAAATTAAGTTCAAAATAGTCCAAAAAAGTTGCATTGTTTTCCAAAGTGAAATTTAGTCCGGGATTTCCAATGAAAGGAAAGGAAGCAGGAGCTGGTGGAATATTTTGCTTATCAATTTTGCACCACTGCCGAACATTTTAAATAGAAAATGAATTTTCAGATTCATCACTATCTGCAGAGGAATCCAAGAAATTCTCATCAGTTTCGCTATAAATATCTACAATATACTTGAAATCAGAGTCAGAAGTGCTGTCAGTGTCGGAAATATCGTCAGAAGTATAGGTTAAATAACTCGAGAAAAGCTTCCTGCCATACATCTTTCAGCTATCAAAAGCGCGTTCAAAATGCTACAAAATGCAATCTCTCTCTATAACAAAAATTTCAATAAAAGTTAAAGGAGTATTGTAACAGTAAATCATTTTGGTTTAGAATGAAATATCCGAGTAACAAAATGTCTCAATGAGACTTCGGGTCTCGTTCAAGAGCCGTATTTGAGCCTGACTTATAACCTTGAGGAAGGAAAACGTTTTTGAGTGTTGCAGACAGTGGGCGAATGGGGATTTGGAAAAATGTGGAATATAAGAAGTGTTCAAATAAGCCCTGTCGTGTACAGAAAAGCTTTTTTTTTTTTTTTTTCTATGTACATTAAGTGACGCGCCAATCCAAGTCGACGAAAGACATGCGAGTGTTTTGTATAGGGACGATAGAGCGTTATCCATCCACTTCGGAAGCGGATGGACATCCGTTTTCCCGTTCATGATCTTCTTCGACATTCGTCCTTTTGAACTCTCGTGCCGAGGGAGACGCAGTTGGACTCTCCAGCCAGACAGGCGACGGTGACATCTTGGGGACTTGTTCTTATACGTCACTTTTTTTGTTTATGTTTTTTAAATAAATAGTTAATGTATCCGTCTAAGTTGATAACGTCATTTTTTTTGCCAAAAATTATATATTTTTTTATTTCTCTGTTGTGAAATTTCAACTCTTAGGCTTCTAAATCTGTTTTTGTTTCGTCTCTACGGCATTTTAAAGAAAAGTGACAGCTGTTTAAACATCAGTGACAGCTGTCCAAACAAAAAGGAAGGAGTGACTTTGGAACGGAAAGTGGTGAATTTAAAAAGCATTTTTTTTAACAAAACTTTTTAAATTTTCATCAAGATGAGTTTAAACATTTTTCTAGTATTTTTAAAAATTAGCAATTTGGCAATTAGAAAGTGTTGAAGCAAGAAAGTGTGGGGAATTTTAGACATTTATTTTAATTTTTTAATAATTAAAGTAATGAAAATAATTTAACAGTTAAAGTTTATGAAAGCAACTTGGCTTTCATAAACTTCAAACGTGTTCTTCTCGGAACGGTATTTTTAATAAAATGTCGAAACTTGAAATGGGATTTTTCGAAAAGTTCTTAAAATATTTTGTTGAAAATGATTATGAATGCTTTTGATAGTATTGACTAGCGAATGACCTAAAAGCTTTCAATTGGGATAATTTTTAATGATATTACGCTCACAGTTAGATATAAAGGTAACGAAAATTTGTTCAAAATTCAATGTGTATGATTTTGAAGGATCCACATTTTTTACCAAATGTAAATGAAGCAAAGATTTTTGGTGATTCTCTAGTCCAGTGTATAAGAAATGGGTTGCATCAGAAAATATTGAAATAATTTAATTTATTAAAAAAGGAGACCTTTTGAAAAAACCCGATTTTTTTTTACTGAATTTTCTTCATTTATTAGAAATTTTATAAAAACTTCTCCAGGAATATTTTTTTAATCAATTCTCTATGATAATATAAAAAATAAATCTAAAAATGTAAAAACGTGAACTCGTTTCTACGTTTAAAGAAAAAAGTTCTCCGAACGTAGACGGATACCTTAAGTTTATTGTCAGAAAAAGGCTTCGTTTAAATCTATACTTCATACACATCATTTCATGAACAATCATACAATTCGTGCAATAAAGAAGTCATTTTTAGGTAACTATTGTTTGAAGATAGGTTTGTCTTCTGTACTACAATGCATTTTTGAATTTTCTTTTAATATCATAAGATATCACAGAGAAGTATATAGCACATAAAATTCTAAAAATGCTCTAAACGTCGTAATCTGAATATGGAAGGCTGCCAAAATCTGAAAGTAGGGACATCAGAAATAATCAAAATCCATTTGGCAAAAACGACTCTTCCACTTTTACAAAAATTAGGATTTGTTTTATGGCTCCCAATCAGAAACGTTTGTATTTTTCACTCTAATCTATTTTTCGACTAAAAATAAAAATTTCGAAATATTTTTGCGCGTTCGATACGTCTGTGCCGATCTAAAAAAGAAAAAAAAAACACTTCGAGATTTGTTAAATTGATGAAAAGTTTTTTTTCTTCTCTCATTGATTCCGAAAAATTTCTCCCACTCCTTTATCAACGCAGATAAATGCCGTTGCTCTAAAATAAACGTGATTAAATTTACTAATAATTTTATCTTCGCTTGTAAAACAAACGCTTAAAAGAAAGCTTCTATTTGCAAATACTTTATTACGGCATTTCTTGCTTCTTGCATAAAAAGACTTTCTCCGAGAAATTAGATCTCGAAAGAGATCATTTCAATTTCACTCTTTTGCATCTGGGAAATGGAAAGAAATCTCTAATTCAAAGTCTCGTATTTTTTGGTTGTTGCCACGCAGAGAAATGAAAAAAAAAAGAGAGAGATGCCAAATAATGATATTTCCCGATTTCATCGCATTTTGTTTCTCACCTTTTTTTTTTATTTCTTCCATTCTCCTCTTTCTTCAGATGCGAATGGACTAATGAAGTCAAGAACTCGAAATTTGTCGGTTTGTTTGTCGCCAACTGGAAGAAAGAAAGAAAAAAAAACTCTGGGAACTACGTTTCCCAGTAGATTTGGCATTGCGGCCGAATGCGTTCTCCTATTAAAACACGGAAATATAATAGGCGTTTTCGAACGACTGCGACGACAAACTGAAAGAAAAAAAAAAAAAAAAGAAAGAGAAATGAAAAAGAAGAAAATGGCGATGCAGCAAAAATGCGTGATAAATTTTCGCCTAAAAAACGGACCCTTTTTTTTTGTTTTTTCTCTTGCGAGCGCTGTTCTTTAATGAGCCATGATATCTCAAGGAGGCGTAAAAAACAAAACAAGGCGGGATTAGAAAAGGGAGAGAATTTTCTGCTAAGGTGGTAGCTATGGATCAAAACAGTCATCAGTTTTTGGAGCGAGCTGGCTTCTTAACGGAAGGATGCTCAATTAAAAGCGATAATGGAAGGGGACACGTCTCCTTCGCACATTCGTAAATTCGATTCTTTAAAATCTCCGAATCGTGTAAAACAAACAGCACTGAATTATTCGAATGAGAACCTGTCAAACTTTGCAATCTTTGCATAAGACGATTTCACGCAGTAGGGCACATCTCAACTTATGACAATTCTGGCTTTCGTTTCAAACGGAAGGGCAGTTTGTCGTTTGTCTATTGGCTGTTGTAAACATGAAAATGAATGGAAAGGGCATTATAGTAGTTCGTGACGTTGCGACAAATTGCCTTATTGAATATCATAGCTTACTTTATTGTTGAGTTATCCTACTCAAAGCGGTGTTTGAAATTAAAAATCCGTGATTTCAAATATCAACATTTTACAGACCTACGACTAAACTCGTTGTTGTCGATTTCATGTAGTCTCTAGTGTGTTTGAAATGGTATTTTTGAACATTGTTTTAGGTTTTTGGAAAATGAGATCCCCTGAGGTCCTACTTATGATATTTCTTAAAAATATAATAGGTGGGGAATGCTACCTAATGATTATTGTTTAAAAAATAAGTAAATAAATGAATACAGAAATAAAATAAATAATATTAACCCTTTGCCTTAAAACCACGTATGGGAGACGTGATCGTACTGCTGAGCCTAAAACGAGAACCTCGTGTCACATACGGGGTGATTCTGTCTGACCAAAAGTGAAAAGCTCGTGACAGACATGTCATTGTGTTTAGGCTATCCAGTTTTTGTTTTTGCGTTATTGTTTGCGACGGTTGCAACAGAAGAGTGGGTCCTTTATTCTTAGGCGTCATTGTAATTGAGTATTATATTATAAGCAATAAATAATGAACTGTGGGTGCTTAAAAATGGAACGCAATGGCCAAAAGGATTAACGGTGTCACCTTAGAAACTGAAACAGACACATCTGAAGACAGCATTGTGGTTTGTCCTGTAAAATAAACGTGTGCAAAATTGAGTGAGTGATGAAAGCGATACTCGTGAAGAAGAAAATATCAGGAATCAGAAGTATCAGAACAACGGATTTGGCAGATATGGAAGTATGCAGAAACTCCAGGCATAAAAGTAACGTCTACAGGTGAGTTCAATGAAAACGGTCGAAAGTGAGACTTCTTTTTTATGCCAAAAAGTTTTGGGAAGTTGTTGTAACTGAGACCAGTTGGTATGCAGAGCAACGTATAAGCGATGAAATGCAGTGCTATTGAATGTCCACTGGTTTGCTCCCGATTTTTTAGCCCTTGATGAAACTTCTTCTGGTCACGAAGCACGAGAAAAGCTTTCATAGTTTCAAAGTGGCACACACAATCGTAGCTCGATTCGTAAAGCAAGCGGTTAAAAAAGAATTAATGAAATTCAGATGGGGTTGTTGTAAAATTTTTAAAACAAGCTCTCTTAAATAAACAGTGGTTATTTTTTAGAAACAAAGTCAATTCGGAGAAACTCATCGAGCTGAGAAGAAATGGTGAAAAACCCACGAATTTAAGATAATAATCAATAAAGAAGAAAAAATTCTTCCATTTAACGATTTTTAAAGATGATGTAGTCCCTTAAGACGTCCACTAGTGGAGCGAGGCTGAGCGAAATGGAGAAGTGAAGTGGACCTAATGAATAGTGTTGTGATCGGATAAAAACAAACTTATTTTATGCGGCCGTCAGTGAATAGGAGGATCTTTGGCTATGAATGGCTGATTGAGCTCTTAATGGACAAAGCACGTGTCCTATTTTAAATGTTCGTTATCATTTTAAATATAAGTTATATATATATATATATATATATATATATATATATATATATATATATATATATATATATATATAAATGTGTGTCTGTCTGTACTCTATAGACTCAAAAACCATGCATCCAATTGCCTTGGAAATTTGGGAAATTATTAGGTATATCCCTAGGAAGGTTTTTGTAAATTTTTAACGTTCGAAATCTATTCCTTCTCCCCTTTTCGAGCAATTCACGTCATCATTCCAAGCATTATTTTCCCCGGTTAAACGCAAACGATTCACTTTTTAATTGATCGCATTATAACTAAGGGAAAGAAGCAATATTTCTAGCAATGGGACGTCATCCCAAGTCATTGTTTTAAACACCGTTTTCCTCGGTTAAAAGCAGGAGATTAAAATTTTCAATTTATCCCATAATAAAAAGGTGAAAATGACATTTTTCTATCATTATGACGTCATTCTTTTAAATATCTCATTCATTCGTTTCTTATTTTACATTATTTAAACATTGTCTGCGTAGCATCCGTTCGATTTCACCTGGAAATTGAGATAGAAAGTGATTCACTTTCATTTCTATGAGACGCAAATTATAGCATTTTTATATGAGAACTCATTTTAAATTCAATTCTTGGTTCATTTTTCCGTTACAACGAAATGTTTATCAACGATATTCTAACAGCAAAAAGCACAAATTTCAGTGACTCTCGTGGGCAAATAAAAACCTATCATTTTATATAGTTATCTTCATATTCATAGGGTTGTCGATACGAATGTGTGTTTCTGTTTCGTACAAAACCATGGGGTTTGTGATAAATTTCCTTCATTTTAGACAACATTTATTAATACCACCAAAATCAGCACTGTTGTTGTCAAAACCTCTGCTTTCTATTCTACCACTTAATATGGCAAGTTATATTAACGTTGCTAATCAACGTACAGTAGTAATACAGTAACGTAATTCAGGTTCAACTTATATTTTACCATAAAAAAAGTTTGAGCAAAAATTTAATGTAAGACACAAATTCGATGCAGATTTAATCGCTAGCATGTAAACTTATATTTTGTTATTTTTATTTATTGATAATAAGAACAGTTTTCATTTGTATGGTTTTTTATACAAATCTACCTGATAAGTCATACACTAACTAACCGGACAGAAATCCTTGATACCGCCAAGTGAACATATTCGATATTAATACATCTTTTGTCCACCCTATCATGTGACAAGATAATATAAAAAGATTTTTCATATAGTTGGCTGTTATTGTATATTTAGAGTACCTCAAAATAATTTATTGGCTTCAAAAGTAACATATTAAGTTCATCGTAGCACACTTGCTAGTACTGTATAATTAAGCGAATGGGGTAAATTGGCAATTTTTGGGGAATGTTTCAAATGAAAGTAACGCTGTAAAATATCACGCATGTAATAGGGGTTGGCTCGATTTGAAAGTCTATTATAAAATGCACAATCAAAATGATATCGTATTCCAGAATAGAGATTCAATCAAGATATCTTTATAAGTATTATTTATTATTGAAAGAAAAATAAAAGAAATTGTTAATCATTTCAATATAGTTTCATTTTATTGAAAATAACGGATACTGAAGATTAAATTTTAATTTTCCATATGTAGAAATATAAAATTCGGTTTTGCCTTTCGAAAATTTCATTTCAAGTACATATATTCTTTAAACGAAAAGGTAAAATTTTAAAGAACCAAAACGATTTTTAGAACTCGTTAAAAATGACAAAACGTTAAACGAGAAAAATATCAGCAGACGATAAAATAATAACAATAAAATGAGATTTTACTAGAAATATAAATTAATCGCTTTCACTATTTAACCATCGATTAAAGGAATTATGAGCATTAACTGAATTAACGTTTTCTAATTTCATTTCTTGCCGGTGTGGGGCATTTCACTCGCGCCAAACCAGATTATAAGCTTGTTTATCCCGTTCTGAGGGAACACCAATCCTGCTTTCTCAGTTCTGTAAATGACAAACGACGTATCTGAAATCGGAACGTTTCTAAAGGAGGCGCCGATAATCGAATAAAGCCATGCACACTCCTGAAAAGGTACCTGGATCTGACATTCGTGAATAAACAAATTGTAAGACAAAGAGGTCTCGGATTGCGACAAAAATTCCGATATATCGGAATCATTTTTCGTTTTCGGGAACACGCAAAAATGCAATCAGAAGTTGCCACGCACGCATCCGTAACTTAATTGTTGTTATTTTTTTTTTAAAGAGAGCATGTTTGAGTGCGGTTTGGGAGAGAGCGTCTCCTCCATCGAGTATTCTTATCCGGGTTTTTTCCACTCTCCTCCGGAGAGAGAAGCGCCGATTGGCGTCTTTTGTTCGGACCGCGTGACAGCCGGAGCCCCGCACACAATTCGAACACAACCGCCGCCCGCATGTTGTGTCGCATCCACGAGTGGATTCCGGACGAGGGACCCCGCACAAAATGCGCCCCAAACGCTTAGCTCGGATTCGGGGGCGTTGTCCGATATATATACACACAGGCGTGCATCCATACATAGACATATTCAGGTATGTATGTGTATCAAAATATGTCAAAATTATTACGACTAAAATATCTATCTAAAATTCTCCCCTTTTCTTCTCTCATTCTGAAATACCTCATTTTCCAGCCGTAATAAATCAGATTTAAAAGACCCAAAACGAATGATTTGGGAGCCTTTTCTACCTGTCTCGAAAAAATAGTTTCGCTCCTAAAATAACTGAATGGCCTCCTAAACGATCCAGATTCATTCTGGACGTTGAACAATCGAAGTCTCACGGAAATGACATCGGCCACTCTTGGGTGCGATGTATTTTTTCTTATGGCATTCGACGCCAGACGGATCCCTTCAATCTTATCCTCAATTAATTTAGATTTGTCTGAGGGCTGCACTGCGGTTAGACGACTTCTAACTGGACAGGCAATCCACTGGTGAAAGATAATCTAACATATTAATGCAGTACGTAATTCGCTTTTTACCATAACCTAAACTGCCATTCGTCGATTAAAACCAGTCAGATATCTCTCTCCAGTCATGTGCGTACAAGATAAACTGCCTTCAACGAAGTTTTATTCTTAACCAGTAAAGATCTTTCGGAAGAAGGGGACACATCATGACCATTGCAACCACCTATGAGGCCGTCCTTGACCTGCCATTAATTATCTCTTAGATCAATGGCACCGAATGCCTTTGCTGTCATAGCCATTCGGAATCGGCCTGTATCGCTCCAAACTTACGACAATCGTTGACAGCCATTCAACCCCATTGTGTACGGGCTATAATTTCGAAACCTTTGGATGAGGCCACAAAAGCAATCGGACAGTCATATTCATTTTTATTTCAAAGTGACACATCCCCTTCAAAAATTCGATTTGTTTTTATTTTTACATTTTCAAAATTTCTGGAAATCTTTTCAAACAAAGTCCACTGAAACATTCCACTGAAAACTTGTCAAGTTATGCAATCTTTGCAGAGAGCATCATAGCTTTTAAGGTATCCGTCTACGTTCGGAGAACTTTTTAGAAACGATTTCCTGTTTTTACATTTTTAGATTTATTTTTTATATTATCATAGAAAATTGGCACTTAAAAAATGGATTCCTGAAGAAGTTTTTATAAAATTTCTAATAAACGAAGAAAATTGAGTAAAAAAATCGGGTTTTTTCAAAAGGTCTCATTTTTTAATAAATTATTTCAATATTTTTTGACGCAACGCATTTCTTATAGACTGGACTATCGAATCGCCTCAAATATTTGCTTCATTTACATTTGGTAAAAAAATGTGGGTCCTTCAAAATCATACACATTGAAGTTTTAATGAATTTTCGTTACCTTTATAACTAACTATGAGCGTAACATCATTAAAAATGATCCAAATTGAAAGCTTTTAGGTCGTTCTCTAGTCAATACTATTAAAAGCATTCATAATGATTTTCAGCAAAATATTTTAAAAACTTTTCGAGAAATCCCATTTCAAGTTTCAACATTTTATTAAAAATACCGTTCCGAGAAAAACGCATTTGAAGTTTATGAAAGCAACTTTAACAGTTAAAAATTAAAATACATGTTTAAAATTCCCCACACTTTCTTGCTTCAAAACTTTCTCATTGCCAAGTTGTTAATTATTAAAAATAGTAGAAAAATGTTTAAATTAATCTTCATGAAAATTTACAAAGTTTTGTCCAAAAGTCTTTAAATTCGCAACTTCCGGTTCCAAAGTCGCTACTTCTGTTTTGTTTCGACAGCTGTCACTGATGTTTAAATAGTTGTCCCTTTTCTTTAAAATACCATAGAGACAACATTAGAAGTCCAAGTTGGGTCATTTAGACCCAAAAACCATTTTGTGTGCCATTTTTTTTTGAGGTTTTCTTACGAAATTGAAATAAACATCTGGAATTTTCTAACTTTAAACCCCTAAAATTCTACGACAATAGAATATTAAAGAATCTGTGCTTATGGGAAAATGGATTCATGACTAAGTTTCCGATTGGGGAAAACAAAACTGTAGATTTTTTTTTTTTAATGTAAAATACCGATAGGCAGAAAAGGAACAAAATATAAGTAGAACAGTTGTCCGAACTGTGTAAGAAATTCAGTAATTCCATGACGGTTGTTTATATATTTTTCAAACTCCATATAATTTTCGATATTGTTATATCTCATCTTACTAATGGAATGCCTTTAAAATGAATCAAGGCGAATGTGTATCAACAGAATGTACTTTTAGAATAACAGCACGGATTCCTATTAATCGGGTCCTCGAGGTAGACCCCCCCCCCAAACAAGGGTCCATGGACTGTCAAGTTTTACCCTTAAAAATATTTCGATATTTCCTACACGACACTCTCTCCCGTTTTAGAGTAACCCACGGGGGTAAAGTATTAAAATTCAGCGAACAAAATAGAAGAAAAAGGCTAGCCATTACTGTTCAATGCTGGTATTCATTTGGAAAAATAAAATCATAAATAAATTTAAAAAATTAATAACATTTGGACGCGTTAAGGTATCCGTCTACGTTGAAAACGTCATTTTTTGCCAAAAATCATAATTTTGTATCATTTCTCTGTTGTAAAATTTCAGGCTTCTGAATCTGTTTTTGTTTTGTCTCTACGGCATTTTAAAGAAAAGTGACAGCGACAGCTGTCGAAACAAAACGGAACCGGAAGTGGTGAATTTAAGGCCTTTTAAAGAGCATTTTTTACACAGAACTTTTTTAATTTTCATCAAGAGTAGTTTAAACATTTTTCTGCTATTTTTAATAATGAGCAACTTGGCAAGCAAGAAAGTGTGGGGAATTTTAAACATACATTTGAAATTTTTAATAGTTAAAGTTGCTTTCATAAACTTCAAATGCTTTTTTCTCGTAACGGTAGTTTTAATAAAATGGCGAAACGTAAAAAGGGATTTCTCAAAAAGTTCTTAAAATATTTTGTTGAAAATTATTATCAGAATGCTTTTAATAGTATTGACTAGTGAATGACCTAAAAGCTTTCAATTGGGATCATTTTTAACGATGTTACACTCGTAGTTAGATAGAAAGGGAATGAAAATTCGTAAAAATTCAATGTGTAAGATTTTGAAGGACCCAAATTTTTTTTCAAACGTAAATGAAGCAAAGATTTTAGGTGATTCGCTAGTCCAGTGTATAAGAAATGGGTTGCGTCAAAAAAAAATATTGAAATGATTTAATTTATTAAAATATCAGACCTTTGGAAAAAACCCGGGTTTTTTTACTCATTTTTTTTTTCATTTATTAGACATTTTATAAAAAACGTCTCCAGGAATCAATTTTTTTAGTGCAAATCTCTATGATAATATAAAAAATAAATCTAAAAATGTAAAAACATAAACTCGTTTCTACGTTTAAAGAAAAAAGTTCTCCGAATGTAGACGGATGCCTTAAGCAATATACATATTTCTGCGTCACTGCAAGTCATTTTTTGTCGTACATCCTCTTTATGTACATATCTTTGTATTTCAAGAAATACAAAGATTTAATATGGCTGTACAATAACATTACATTTTCTTTACACTGTTTTCAAACAAATACATCCATACCTACAAGCTTGTTACATTGACTTAATATTTGATATTTAATAATTATTTAATTCTTAAATATTTAATATTTTACAATGGACGTACACCAGTTTTCATCTTACAGCTTCCAGTGTTGAGTTTCAATACTCATACCTTTCACATATTTCTGTTAATTGCGGGACACAAATAAATAAATAAAATTTAATAACACAGATACAAGAAGAATACCAACAGAAATATCAATTTAATTTCGTATGTATGTCATAGTATCGTGCTATAGTTTACAATTTTGCACTGTCCATCCAGACTAACATCGATGTAATTTAGTTAGTCCGACTATTAAAAGAGATTAAGGTATCCGTCTACGTTCGGAGAACTTTTTTCTTGAAACGTCGAAACTAGTTCATGTGTTTACATTTTTAGGTTTATTTTTTATATTATCAGAGAGAATTGCACTTAAACAATTAATTCCTGGAGAAGTTTTTTATAAAAGTTCTAATAAATAAAGTAAATTTAGTAAAAAAATCCAGTTTTTTCGAAAGGTCTCATTTTTTAATAAATTAAATTATTGCAATATTTTTTTATGCAGAACGTTTCTCATACATTGGACTAGCGATTCATCTAAAATCTTTGCTCCATTTACATTTGTTAAAAAATTTGGGCCCTTTAAAATCGTACACATTGAATTTTTAACGAATTTTCATTACCTTTATATCTGACTATTCTCGTAACATCATTAAAAATGATCCAAATTTAAAGCATTTAGGTCATTCGCTAGTCAATACTATCAAAAGCATTCGTAATAATTTTCGACAAAATATTTTAAGAACTTTTGAGAAATCCCATTTCAAGTTTCCGAGAAAAACGCATTTGAAGTTTATGAAAGCAACTTAACTGTTAAAAAATTAACATGTTTAAAATTCCCCACACTTTCTTGCTTCCAAACTGTCTCAATGCCCAGTTGCGAATCATTAAAAATACTTGAAAAAAGTTTAAGCTAATTTCCAGGAAAATTTAAAAAGTTTTGTCCAAAAAATTGTCTTTTTGAAAGGCTTTAAATTCACAACTTCCGGTTCCGCAGTCGCTCCTTCCGTTTTGTTTGGACAGCTGTCACTGATGTTTAAAGAGCTGTCACTTTTCTTTAAAATGCCGTAGAGACAAAACAAAAACAGATTTGGAAGACCAAAAGTTAACATTTTACAATAGAGAGAAAAAAAAAAGAAAATTATGATTTTTTGCAAAAAAATGAAGTTTTTAACTTAAACCTTAAAAGAGACGAGAATGTTTTATTCCAAAAGGCGTCTATTTCATTTAGCGAAACGAGAATCTCTCCTTGAAGCAAACGTTGACCTTCAGGTTGCGTTTCGCCCATTTATGGTCGACCCCCGTCACGTCTTCGGAGCCCAATAAAAGGGCCGCGATGAAAAGGGGGTCCCCTCACGTCGCCCCTTTGTTGTCGCCTAAACAAGAATCATTCAACACCACCGCCCCAAATTGAATCAATTTGGGGCGCACGAATCGACAAACTAACTCGTTTTGGGCCGCCTATCAGGCGTCTTTAACTTTGTTTGAGGCTGTGGTCTGCAACCCCCTCCCTTTTCAATTACGGGCCAATTAAGCGCCCCGACTCAGAGAGAGCCCGTCGAGTGTGCCCGGACCAGAAGAGAAAAAAGGGGGAGACCCCCTTTCGCGCAGTCGACGTTTAACGAGGTCCTATTCACGGTCCTCGAATCGGTTTTTGCCCCCCCCCCTAATGAACGTCAGATTTCTGGTGTTGGAAAACGTTCTTTTTAAAAGTGTCGTCTTTCCCCCCCCCCCGGTATCTCGCCCCGCACATCTCGCTCGTTTGCGCGTCCATTGTTCGCCTCGTTTCCCTTCCCATTCTGTGCGGTTCATGACAAAATAATTGCTTCACGACGAAGCTGAAACTCAATCTTTTATCAGCCCGCACACAAGAAAAGAGGTAATAACTTTTCTCTCTTCGCAGAAGGGACAAAAACGGTGGCTCCCCCACCCCCATTCCGAAAAGGCGGAGGAAAATTAGTATGTTGATGTTATTAAACGCGCCATTGGGGCTCGACAATAGGGTGTGGAGTTCGGAACAATGAATCGTCTGAGGGGATCCCTAGGGACGTCGACGTAGATCAACATCCTGCTTGAATGATCGAGGTATATCTTAAAATTCCACATTCTGGTAAATCTTGGAGAGAGAGGGTCTCTCTTTTTATTATTTACTCTATGAATTACAATATGGATGAAAAGTGGGTGAGATTGCATTCTGGATTCACATTTTAAAATTATCTCCCTTTAGAAATGCGAAATATGCAAATGTGTTCAACATTTTATAATAAACAAAATAACTCATACACAAGGGGTCCTTCTGTATCAGATAAGTTCTGACTGGGAAACAAAGTGCTCTTGCATAAGACAGTCTTGCGGCCTATGCATCTCCAATCTGGGAGTCAATCAGATCCAGAAACTTCAAAACAAAACATTGAGGTCCATTGGAGAAGCACACAGGTATATCTCTAATGAACATCAGGAAGCAGATTGTGCCCGCTACCCGGGTATTCGGTCGTCTCTCTGGCTAATTTTAAATGAACTTTTTTCTTCTTTTTATGTTCAGTAGTGGTGATTTAATTGCTTTTGAATTGTTCTTAAGTTTGAATTATTTGATATTAAATTTGAATTAGTAATAACATCAGTTTTGGTTATCCTTAACTCTTTTCAAGTGTTCATTTTTTCATTATATTTCGATTACTCAATTCATAATAGTAAACGTAATGCCCACTACCTCTAATGCTCAATACCGGGGACCTCGGCGCCCCAAAAACTCGCATGCCAATGTCATTAGGCAAGGGGTTCATCTCTCCAGTGCCATCTTGGATGAGATGAACTCACTTAACCACTAAAACGAATGAATAAACTAAATTTTTGAAGATGAAATCCTAGCCTTATATGGAAAGACCATTGGTAAAGTCAAGCTTCATGTGGACAAAGTCCCTAGTCACGCGTCTAAATCATCTGTGAAAAAGAAAGGATTAGAAACAGGAATAAAGTGTATTGAAACACCTGACGCTTCTCCAATGGACTTTGGAGCTTTGGGGTTATTGCAAAGAGACTTAAGAAAACGGCATCTAAGAACACCGAAGGAACAATGACTAAAAAAAAGTTTACTGTCAAGGAAAATTCGAGCTACAGCTATTGTCAAGAAGCAAATCGTAGCAAGAAATAGGACGGAATAAAGGGTGAACGACCTTCTGTTGTTGTTTGACTTGGACAAACCGAGCACAATTTGAGCTACTCGTATCACGGCAAGGGGTGTGCCTTTCGTCGAGAAAGACTTTTCTCAAGTAGATCCTCGTCATTTAGAAGCAGGAGACCCTTAGGCTTGGCCTGCCACCCCCAGAAAACAGGGTGACCACGAACTTATTGGATGTGCCCCTTTAACGAACATCTTAGCCGAACCCATTTTGTGAGATCGTTGCCTCTGTCGACATGATACATATTTGATATCACAAAACTTTTTCGCTCCACTATTTCTCAACCATTTCTATTGTTTCAGACACATTTATGAATGCTCCTCGACATTTCTCTTTGAAGTGATGCTAATTAAAACTTAAAATAACTCTAAGGGTATTATTTAAAAAAAAAATGGTAAAGTTTCTTTCAAAAAGATTTATTTTTCCTCGGAAAAAAAAAATTCCCTACTGAAATTTGAAATAGGAAAAAAAAAAAGACTTGTTTCCCAATACAATTTTATAATTTCGAAACCAATTTAAAACGTATTTGAACTTAGCTCGGCCAAAAACATTTCCTTGTCAGAAGAAAGGAACGCTTGAAAAATTAAGGCAAACTTTGTTGGAGAGTTGAGCCTTAAGTCTATCCGATCGCCATTAAGTCGAGATGATCATTTGTTCCCGGATCCAAGCGTTCGTTAGGCTGCGGTCAAGCCCCGGCAGGGACTTTGTTTCCCCGAGGTATTTTTTAACTCTCATTAGAGAGACGGGTTTTTTTTTGTGTTGTTGTTTTAAAGAATGAGGCTAAAATGTTGTATGGAGCTGGATTAAAGCTGGGATAAGGGTGCCCCCTTCGACAAAACAATCTTCTTGTTCCGTTTTATTTCAGAGTTGATGATTGTGGGTTTGTGTATGTCCGAACGCGGGGTGCTTAGGGAAGTATTAGTCGGCACAACGCGAGTTATTAGCGGAGGTAATCATGCGAAAGTTCGGCGCTCTTTCCTTTTATTTAAAAGAAAATCCACATATAAATAAATGTCTCCATCTTTTTCTAAACTAGACCTGATTTTGAAGAAATTTGGTTTACGGAACGGCGAGAAGTACTGTCTTCTTTATAGTTTCAAAATCCACCTGTTTCTCCTTTTTCAAATGCTGTCCTTTTCACATTTAATCGCAAGCAATAAATTTGTCCATTTATGACGTCATAATTTAGCTGAAAATTATTTTTTCTAGCATTAGGATGGAATTCACTGAATTTATTCCTTACTTAGTGTGAAGACTCCCCTTTGTCTCGATCACGCGCCAAAGCAGCTGATCGGTTCTCACCTGTTTACCAGGACAATAGCCTGGCTTCGCAGAGTCTGGGATCTTGACAATCGAATTGAATAGATTCCGGAATCGGGACATCCAGCGAATGAGAATTCAGCTAAAAAATCGAACTATAACTTTAGCTGGAGTTCTGAAGTCATTGGGTTCTTAACTGATAGAAAAAAAAAACAGTTGGCGGGACCGTCACTGACCCCCAGGTATAAAAAAAACCTAAAATTTTGCGACTCGGGGCTTTTCGACATTTTTTTACGTAGGTGCTTTGACCTCGTGGAGGCTTTCGCGTTTTTATTTACCGGAGCCAGCTTTCTAGTCCGGGAGATTCGTCAAGGGAGCGGCAGAGTCCCTGATACCGAACGGGAGATCAATTGGGTTTGCACTGCACCCTGAAAAGCCTCCATACTCGTACGGGATTATTAAATTTCTTTTTCTTTCGACTGTGATCGTCGGGAGGAAGTTATACCGGCAACCCTCCTTTGCAGTTCTGCATGATTTGGGAATTAGAAGCCGTAGTTAATCCAGAATTAAAGTAATTTCCAAATTTTATCTTGACTGTGATCCATTCTTCACGTCACCTCTCATTCGGGGACATTGAAGTCTTCACATTAGGCTGAATCCCAGTTTAGGGGGCACGCCAAGCGTGTCACCAAATTCTAGTACCCAGTTTTCTGGTAAACCTTGCTCCTCTTGGTGACAAGTGACACATGAACACGAAATGACACGTAACACGTGTTTTTTGACACGTGAAACGTGAACATGAATGACACGTGATTTGAATATCTGACCCTTATTGTCTCCTGTAACTAACAATACTCCAAGACCGCTGAATTTGGATTTTCTAGCGTCCGTTTCAAGTCCTTGTCCATTTTGGACGTGCCCTAGAGGTTTGTTCATTTCGTGTCCAGTTCACCTGTGCTCTTGTATTTTGTTTAATCGTTTTTTAAATTTAATTTCTTAACACTAGATTGCCCGAGATTTCTTGTATACCTATATTGCCCCAAAACAGTCAAAATGACTGCATTGTGAAAAAATAACAAATATGTAAAGAAATTTGTTTAAAATTAATTTTTAATATTATATAATAAAGGAGGGCGGAAGTAACTACAATTATTCATAAACCCATTTATATGTTATAGAAAAAGTCACCAAATTCTAAGAAATTGTGCCATTATATTTCATAATTGTTTTTCTAATTGAAATTAAAAAACAGTCAAAATGACTGCCTTGGGCAATCTAGTGTTAAGTGCTTCACAAATCTTTCTTGTAAACTGAGGATGGCTTCTGCACATGTTTTCAGGTATGACTCTGTGTTTTTTGGGAACTTAAGGTATCCGTCCTAAAGTATCCGTAAGGTAGATTTATTTTTTATATTATCATAGAGAATTGTACTTAAAAAATTTATTCTTGGAGAAGTTTTTATAAAATTTCTAATAAACGAACAAAATTGAGTAACAAATCGGGTTTTTTTTTTTTTTTCAAAAGGTCTCATTTTTTAATAAATTAAATTATTTCAATATTTTTTGAAGCAACACATTTCTTATACATTGGGCTGGGGAATCACCTCAAATCTTTGCTTCATTTACATTTGGTAAAATATTTGGGTCCTTAAGTTGAATTTTCATTACCTTTATATCTAACTACGAGTGTAACATCATTAAAAATGATCCCAATTTAAAGCTTTTAGGTCATTCACTAGTCAATACTATCAAAAGAAGCATTCGTAATAATTTTCAACAAAATATTTTAAGAACTTTTCGAGAAATCTCGTTTCAAGTTTCGACATTTTATTAAAAATGCCGTTCCGAGAAAAACGCGTTTGAAGTTTATGAAAACAACTTTAACTGTTAAAAAATTACAATACACGTTTAAAATTCCCCACACTTTCTTGAATTTAAAACTTTCTAATTACCAAGTTGCTAATTATTAAAAATACTAGAAAAATGTTTAAACGAATCTTCATGAAAATTTAAAAAGTTTTATCCTAAAAATGGTCTTTTTAAAAGGCTTTAAATTCACAACTTCCGGTCCGAAGTCGCTCCTTCCGTTTTGTTTGGACAGGTGTCACCGATGTTTAAACAGCTATCACTTTTCTTTAAAATTCCATAAAGACAAAACAAAAACAGATTTGGAAGCCTAAAAGTGGAAATTTTACAATAGAGAAATAAAAAAAAAATTATGATTTTTGGTAAAATGATGTTTTCAACGTAGACGGATACCTTAATCCCAAAAAGTTAAAAGGGGAGTAAATGTTTTCTTTTACCATACGCCCTGATAAGCCCGATGTGCATTGGGCTTCCATTAATTATATTTCGTTCCCCGAGTGTCCCCCGGCCCGACAAAAGAAACCCCCCAGTGCCGTCCATAAAGTACGTGCTATCGGAGCTTATTAGCGCGATTCGATGACGTGCTGCAACCCCTCCCCCACATTTTTTCGCGTTCCTTCTCAAATCACCTTTATTCCGTTCATTACTCCCGACGCCTTTTTTGCTTCTCTCCAAAATGTTTTTCTAAATCTTAAAGAACTTTTTTTGAGGCTCCAATGTATTGCCTAATGCGTACGACCTCTTCCTACAAAACGATTCGAGACAAACGCTTCAGTAAGATTGCTTAATTTCTAAATATTTCATAAATAATTCTTTTTTAAATTCTTTTCAACATCTTTTATGCTTCCTCGATGCAGGGGGCAACCGCCAACCCTCTAAGAGTCTTCGAGTACATCTTTTTTAAATTTAACACTAGAACGGTCAAGGCGGTCGTTTTGACTGCAAATGCATCTTAATCTCTCATATCTCTCTTTTGTTTTCACCTATTGCTGAGATAATTTTTGAATTTTCTTAAATATTCATAGGTAATATACAAAAGAAATGTCATTTAAATATGTTCATTAGCTTTTCTAAAAAAAAAAACGTTCCATACCTAGAACGGCCAGAAACGGTCAAAATGACCGCCGTCAGAAAAAAAAAGTATTATTTTTTCCCAGTAAAGGTGTTTTTTTATACAATGAAGGCAAGTATAGGGGATGCTGGACAACTGGTTTAGAGTGGTTTCTTCTAAGAACACATGTCTGAATTGCATCTGCGCATGCTCTGTACCCAGAAATAGAGCTCCATAAGTGATCGTTTTATTATAGTGAAATGATACTTGAATCTATTATTTGCGTTTCAGAATTATGTAAACAATATTAGATTAACAATAATTAGTATTACTTCATTGAAAAATGTCTCGTAGAACCAACTGTAGGGAAGAATTTTCTAACTGCGGAAAAAATCATGAAATCAGTGCAATTCTGCTTCTGAAAATAAGAATAAAGCGATATTCCACTTTAGGGCACACTAGTCTGATTGGAGCTTTGATTTCGATATACAACAATTACATGAAATGCATACTATTTCAAATTCTAGTTATGATAATGAAGTAGATAATAATTCTAATACAGTATGTGAACTAATAATAAAGCCGAAGTAAAAAAAGAAGTTATTTCAAGACGTAATCGTATGCGAAAAAGTACTTCTGGAAGAAAATTTCAACATACGAATAGTGGTCGAAATAGCTACCGATGGAAAAATATACTGCAAAGTACTTCTTTAAAACGGATGATGCATAATGTTTTGAGACGCTAAAAGAAAAATTAGCTTTGAAAAGAAGTGAAAAAAGTAGTGCTTGACGCTTTTTTCGGACTGGACATTTTTTGAAACAACATTAAATAGAAATTGAAGCTAATAATTAGAGAGAGGAACATTTCTTTGCTGTATATGCAAAAGAACTTTCGAACGGTTCCTTCGGGTTGGGAAGCAGATATTCGAACGAACTATGTCACGAAGGAGATTTACAGAAATTATGCAATACCAGCAAGTGTGATCGTGCGGTGAACTTAATGTATTACTTTTAAACAAAGATTTTTTTTCCGTGCATAACTCTCTAAATTCGTCACAGTTCAGTTCGAGTCATTGGTATATTTATATATTTCTATTATAACAATATTCAGTTACTACAGTGCGTCGATTAGCAACGTTAATAGATCTTGACATATTAAGTGGTTGAATAGGAAGCAGAGGACAACAACACTTCTAATTTTGGTGGTATTAATAAATGTTGTCCAAAATGAAGGAAATGTATGACAAACCCCATGGTTTTGTATGAAACAGAAACACACATTCATACTGACAACGATATGAATATCAAGATAATTATATAAAATGATAGGTTTTTTATTTGCCCAAGAGAGTCACTGAAATTTGTGCTTTTCGTTGTTAGAATAGGGTTGATAAACATTTCGTTGTAACGAAAAAATGAACCCAGAATTCAATTTAAAATGAGTTCTGATATAAAAATGCTATAATTTGCGTCCCATAGAAATGAAAGTGAATCACTTTCTATCTCAATTTCCAGGTGAAATCGAATGGATGCTACGCAGAAGATGTTTAAATAATATAAAATAAGAAACGAATAAATGAGATATTTACACAGCCATCTATATAGAAGGCCTGCGCACTCAAAAAAATGGTGGCGGCCGAAGGCAGTTTCCCTTCTATAACCCGCAAGTAAATTGTGTGATACCTTTTACTAATCATCAAAATATTTTTTTCAAAAAATAAACTAAGGATATTCAATTATTTCACTAACGTGAATATTTATTAGTACAAATTTGTTTTGCTATAGATATTTTATTTGTGTGTCAATTGATATTTATATTTTAGTTACCAAAACAACTTCATACACTACACAGGAACAGATATGATACATAGACAAAATTTTAAGCAAAGAAATTACATTTGTAAAAAATTATACAATTTTTTTTTCTTTTTACTTACTTTTCATTAAATGGTCCCACGGAAATAAAATACCTTTATTCATAAAGTATGATCCTTTGCGGATCACAATAAAGTTAAAAGAAATAAAATCCTTAAGGGTTATATTAAAGGCAGTGTTAAAAAACCTTACCTTAGTGTAAAATCATAGAACAATTTATCACTGATAAATTTCACAAACTCATGCAAAAATATTATGCTGAGGCAAAATAATTTCAAAACTTTTACAGTTTTATTTACGTATAACATCTGATACTGATTTGTACTACATAAACAATGAAACATAATTCAATAGTATATAGAGAAAAAAATAAAAATGTTATTACAAGAAATATTTAAGAATTTTTTTTTTTATTTTTCTCTTATTGGAATTTTTATTAACTTCTTCAATATATTTTTCAGTCACCTTTTTAGAGTAGTTATTCAGAAATATTTTATAAATAGTTAAAATTATATTTTTGAAGTGAAGTAAACAATCCTGCAAACATAATTTAGAAGACATATTTATATCATCTATTACATTTTTAAGGTATGGTTAAGTGACTGTTATTAAGAAATTGAGTTGATTATCATTTGCTATAAAATTACTGTTATATTTTAATAAAACATTTGTAAATATCTGAATGCATAAATATGTTACTTTAAGTGTAAATATAGTTGTTTTTTTAAAGTTCCTCTACCTAAAGCATCTATTAATTAAAATTTAATTATTATATAATTAGAAGAGCTTGCAAATTTTATTTAGATGGGATTTTTCTACTTTTGGCTGTGGGACATAACTATTCAAAAAATTTAAGCATGTTTATTTAACTACTTTTCTACAGGTTATATGAGAACCTACCTATTATAAAATAGTACAGCATTGAATAAAGATTATATTTTTATAATAAAAATGTGTAAAAACATTGCTTCTTTTGATTACTTTAGACTAATTTTTTTCTTACATTTATAAACTTTCTTTTGGTAGTTTAATTTTTGTTAGGTATGTCTTCTTTACACTTCGACATTCAAAATTTTAAATCGTAGAAAGTTAATATGAAAATATGGAAAAAGGAGCTCAGGACGTAAAAAATATGAAGCTGATAAATCAGAAACAATTTAACGTGTAGGTAACATTGATTCTACGTAGAAATTTCCCAATTGCTGTTGTGGTATGGGAAAGAAGTTGTACATCAACTTTTATTAATAAAGCTCCTTAAAAACACAGTATTAATCAATGAAGTAAGGAAACATTAATCTTTTATTGTGGTAATAAAAATGGTTTTTCTTAATGATAATGATAGAAAAATGTCACAATTAAGATAAAACAGAAATTGTAATTTGTGAGGTATCAACAATAGCTGAGTTGCAATACACAGCAAAAACGAAACTTTAACATAAACTTAGAATACATTTAACTCACGAATATTAAATGTTGTATTATGTAATTATAAGCTCCTTAATGAGATCTAACAATAAAATGAAACTTATTTTTAAAACGACAGTTATAATATACAATATGATACAAAGAACACACTAATAACAAAACATTTTAACCATTCGAAAGTAGCGAACTTAAAAATTACCATCATTCTTATGATATACTTAATTAGAAAACAGCTCATAAAATAATAGGAGAAACGATAGCAAAATTGCTACTTACCCTACATATAATAGCAAATGTTATTTTGTTTCCATAAATTTCTTTTTTTTTTATTTATTTATTTATTTTTTTTTTTTTATTTAAAAGCAGTAATTGGCAAGCACTCAACAAGCATCAACAGAATAAACGGAATACCGCCTTCGAGAGATCACGTGACCGGTTTTTAGAAAATCAGTGCGCAGCCCTTGTGTTTAGATGGCTGTGGATATTTAAAAGAATGACGTCATAATGATAGAAAAATGTCATTTTCACCTCTTTATTATGTGATAAATTGAAATTTTTAATCTTCTGCTTTTAACCGAGGAAAATGGTGCTTAAAACAATGACATGGGATGACGTCACATTGCTAGAAATATTGCTTCTTTCACTTAGTTATGATGCGATCAATTAAAAAGTGAATCGTTTGCGTTTAACTGGGGAAAATTATGATTGGAATAATGACATGAAACACTCGAGAAAGGGGGAAGGAATGGATTTCGAACGTTAAAAATTTGCAAAAGCTTTCCTAGGGATATACCTAAAAATTTCCCAAATTTTCACGGCGATTGGATGCATGGTTTTTGAGTCTATCGAGTACAGACAGACACAAATTCATTTATATATATATATTTGCGATTTGCTGTAGCATCGACTAGATCACAGAAAATTCTAAATGACAGATTCCCACTTGTTTCCGAAGTATGAAACAATTTTATTGAAAACTGTTTATTGTGTTATAAACCTAGTGAAACCATCACTATAGATGAACAATTAATTCAACGGAAAAAGTTACAAATTTCGTTCAGTATATGACGCAAAAGCCCGACAAATTTGGGACAAAATTTTAGTTAGCTGTTGACTTATCAGCAAAGTATATTCTGAATGGATTCCCATATTTAGGAAATGCGATCAGTTTCTGTAACAGCTGGAGAACCCTTTTATAACAGTGCCAGGAATTGACAATTCCTTTACAACCAGCAAAGAGTTTGAAGCAAAATATTCTGAATTTGAAAGGCACAGAGTAAAAAAGAAAGTGTTCCCATATAACTTCAAGAAAGGAAAAGATGAGCAAAATAATTTCACATAATCAGTGCAAAAAGTACAAAAGTGTTCTTTTGCCAAGTACATTGCATCGAAATTTAAATGTATCAGACAATATCGTCAAGATTGCCTATGGAGAGTAAAATAATGTACACTCATGTCCATAAATTAAGGATAATGAAGTTCAGGCAATGAAAGAGACAAAAGCAAAACAAATTTGACTTATTTGTAAAGTCTATTTATTAAACAAAAGGTAAAGAGCAAAAAAGATGCTATATGTTTGACATAATTAATAAAAATTGCGATTTTTACTCCCTGGAGCAAATTTTAAAAAAGAACCTATTGACAGAAAACAGTATAACATGGTTAGTATGATGGTTAATACGGAGTATGTCTCCCGGACGATGCAATACAAGCGTTACAACGCCTACGCATGCTGAGTATCAGATTATCAATCTGATCTTGGGGAAAATTACACCACTCATCAAGCAATGCCCTCCGAAGTTCTGATAGACGGTTGGGAGGGGGTTGACGGGCTGCAATTCGTCGGCCAAGCATGTCCCACACATGCTCTATTGGATTCAAGTCCGGTGAGTATGCTGGCCAATCCATACGGGTGATATCCTCCGATTGAAGGCATTCGTCTACAATGTTTGCACTGTGAGGTCGGGCGTTGTCATATATATACAGAAATTCAGGACCCATGGCGCCCCGAAACAAACGTACATGTTGTTCCAGAATGACATCCCGATAGATGTGGCCTGTCATCGTTACACTCTGAACATGCAGGTCAGTTCTGGAACCAAGAATAATTCCTCCTCAAACGAACCATCCTGCACCACCGTAACGGTGTCGTTCAATGGTGTTCTCCTGGTGGTAACGGGTACCTGGCGCTCTCCATATGAAAGTCCGGCTAGAATCAGAATATAAACTGAACCTGGACTCGTCGGAAAACATCACACAAGACCACTGTTGCGGTGTCCACAATGCATGCTCTCTAGCCCAGCATAATCACAGGCGACAGTGAGTTGCGGTAAGGGGAACACATCTGACAGGCCTACGAGCATATAGACCAATGTTCCCTAAGCGTCTGTACACGGTCTGCCTTGGAACTGTCGTACCGGTAGCTGAAGAGAGCTGACGAGACAGGTCTGATGCTGTGCTCCGTCTGTTTCTTTTGGCAGTAACTGCCAAATACCGGTCATCATTCGGCGTAGTAACTCGGGGTCGACCTGTGCTGTAACATCTACTCACATTACCATCATGTTTGAATCGTTGCCAAAGCCTGGAGATGACACTCTGGGCGATTAAAAGTTCCTCGGATACTTCCAGCTGGGTACGTCCACATTCCAGTCGTTCGATAATTCTACCACTTAAAAAATCATCCAAATGCTTCCTTTGTGCCATAACTATGCGGTTATTGCACTGAAAGGCTTTTAAAGCGCCTGTGAACAATTTTACTTCTTTGCTACCATTCCTTATATACCCCTTTCATACACTCTCGTCATTGTGGCGTACTATCCGCGCCATTTGGTGGTTTCCAGCAATTTGCATATTCTTCTTCAAGATGTGCGGGATAATTCTACAGGTGAAATTTTTATTTTAGAGCTCAATTTCTGTGTGATTCTGAATTATCCATAATTTATGGACATGAGTGTAAAATATTTTATTTTCTTGAAATTCCTTTTTAAAATGTACGTTCCTTTTGTAATTTGTCCTTAAACTTTTTTCCTAAAAAATTGTTTTAATGTTATTTTAGTTTAAAATATATTTAAAAGTTTTTTAAAAACTTTGGTTTGTTTTTTCTCAAAAATTTACTTTTTTTTCACACTTAAAAAATCGGCTAATAAGGGAAAAAAACATGAATACCTCAAAATATCTTAGAATTCAGCTGAGAAATTTTGTTCTAAACACCACTGGAATCGATTTTACAGAAAAAAATCGGTTATAGTTTTTTGTTTTTGTGTTTAATCGGCAATTTGTGATGGGTATCAGTTCAGTTGTCTTAAATTTTTAAAAACTTCTTCAGGTACGTTTTATATAAAAATGACAACCATCGTTTTCGGCCATAAACATGGACCTTCACAAACAGAGGAGAGAAAGAAAAAACAGTCATCGAAAAGCAGCTATAAACGCGTCCTGTAAGTAAACTTATAGAAATGAAAGAAAACTTTTGAAGCCGGAAAGAGTGTGGAACGAAATTTTATGAACGGGTTATTTTAACATTCTATGAATAGGGGGGGGGTGGAAATGGGTACCGAAAATATAAACTTCTTAAACGGGTTTTACTGTATATCTCTAACGGGTAGGTCTCTCTCTCTCTCTCTCTCTCTCTCTCTCTCTCTCTCTCTCTCTCTCTCTCTATATATATATATATATATATATATATATATATATATATATATATATATATATATATACATACATATTTATATATACATATATACATATTTATATATATATTTATATATATATATATATATATATATATTTGTATGCATATATATATATGCATACATATATATACATATATATATATATATATATATATATATATATATATATATATATATATATGTATATGTATATAGAATGAACTGTTGTGGAATAAAATTATATATGTAAAAGTATTTGTTGACAGGGCCCCGAAATTTCCACCGCCCTTCCCCCCTTGTTTAATGCGGCACTGTTTACATATCAAAAAGGTTGGTTGGTTGGTTGATTGAAGTTTAATGGCGCTAAATCCTCTAGGGAAAACTGAGCCAAACAAGATGAAAAAATAAACTATAGACGAAATTTAGAAAAAAAAATCTTGACAAAAGAAAAAATTACAGGTTTTAAAACAGATTAAAGTAACTATAAAAATATAACATTCAACAAAAAACACGAATAAAAAAATTGAGTAATATACAGATTAACGAGAATTGAAAATTGAATATAAGAAAATTGAATCTCAATCAAAAATCATATTTCAGTATAAAAGCCAGTTTAACGAAGAAAGGGGAATAAGTTTGGGTGTGGAGTTTCCCCGATGATTAAATTAAGATTAGGCGATGGATTACCAAAAAATTTTATATACATTGATTTTAAACAAACACAAGAGGTTAAAATATGTGCGACTGTGTAAGGTGTCTTGCAATACGCACACTGTGCAGGAGCTTCACCTAGCAAAAGATGCGCATGGGTGAGTCTGCAATGACCCACTCGTAAACGAGTGAGTATTACGTCATGTCTCCTAGAAGAGAGTTGAGGCCATTTAATTATCTTGGTTTTAATTTCCCGCAGTTTATTTGAAGGAATGTTATCCCAGGAGATCTGCCATTTATTGTGTAAAAGATCTTTGATGTAATTTTTCAAGGCAGGATAAGGAAGACCAGTGTTGAGAAAATCACTTGCAGACCTGGTAGCCATGTCCACAAGTTCATTGCCTTTAATGCCGACGTGAGAGGGAACCCAGCTAAAAACTAGCGAGATTCCCATGGAAGTAAGGTTAGTTATTGAAGTAAGAATTTTGAAAATAACAGGATTATTACAGTTATTTGATTGCAATGAATTTAAAACACTTTGGGAGTCTGTATAGATAATAAAGTTTTTACTATTGTGATTCATCAATTCTTCTAAAGCCTTCAAAATAGCAAAGGCTTCAGCAGAAAAGATGGAGAGTTTAGGATGAAGTCTGTAGCTACTGATTTTATCTTTAATAATGTATGCACAGCTGACATATTTAGTGGATTTTGAACCATCTGTGAAAACAGAGGTGTAATTTTTATAATATTGCTTGTGATCTTCAAAAATTTGTTAATAAATGATATTGCTAGTTGAGCTTTTGTCAAATGACTTAAAGGGGTTTATAATAGTAAAATTAGGAGTGTGCCAAGGATGTATTCCAAAAGTTGTGGGTATTGTATCTATATTGTCTAAGTTAAGATCTCTTAAAATTTCATTTATCCTTCCCTGAAAAGGCAGAACACAAGAGGGTCTAGCATTGTATAATCGCTTAAGGTAATAATTGAGTGTATGTTGATGAATGGGACGTTGATATAAGATGACGTTCTGAAGTAGTACTGAAGAGATAACATCTGTCGACGTAATTCAAGAGGAGCGTCACAGCAGTCAACGTAGAGACTTTTTACAGGAGATGTTCTAAGAGCCCCGGAACACAATCGAAGAGCGGAATGGTGAATGGTATTCAGCTTTTGAAGGACAGAAACGCGTTCTGACCCATATACAGGACATCTATAGTCCAGTTTTGAGCGGATGATGGCATGATAGATCTTAGTTAGGGAAGAGCGATCAGCTCCCCATGAGGTCTTAGAAAGGATTTCTAGGATGTTGAGCTTTCTTTCGCAATTTTTCCGCAAGTTTGTGATATGGGGTGCAAAGGTAAGTTTTTTTGTCAAAAATGACGCCTAGAAAATTCACCTCAGTCACAATGTTGATGTTATTTCCAAGAAACTGGATCTCTGGGTCAGACCTCTTTTTTTGCAAAAATGCACACAACATGTCTTTGAACTTGAAAAGCTGAAACCATTCTCGCTCGCCCACTTACTAATCTTGTTAACTGCAGTTTGGAGTTGTCTGTTAATAAATCTCATATCCGCTCCTTCACATGAGATATGGAGATCGTCGACATACAAGCTTCCATTAACAGAGGGAGGTATCTCGTTCAGAATCCCATTAATTGCAATAATGAATAGAGTCACACTCAATACGCTTCCCTGAGGAACCCCTTCTTCTTGAATAAAAGTGCGAGATAATGTATTTCCTACTCTAACTCGGAAATTTCTTAACGCCAAAAAATTTTGTATAAAAATAGGCATATTACCATGCAACTCTAAATCGAACAGCTTCTGTAGAATCCCATGACGCCAAGTGCGGTCATATGCCTTTTCTATATCGAAGAAAACAGACACTAAATGCTTCCGTTAAACGAAAGCATTTCGGATTCTGGTTTCCAACTCCATTATATTATCTAACGTACTCCTTCCACGACGGAAACCACTCTGAAATTTGGAGAGGCAGTTATTTTCTTCTAGGTAGTATATCAGACGAACGTTTATCATTTTCTCTAGAATTTTGCATAAACAGTTCGTCAGAGCTATTGGACGGTAGCTGAGAGGATTCGTGGGGTCTTTATCAGGTTTTAGAATGGGGATTACAATAGCCTCTCTCCACGAGGAAGGAAAGCTATGTTCTCTCCATATTCTATTGTAAAGTTTAAGAAGGTTGGACATCGAAACTGAGGACAGGTTTTTTATCATTTCGTAGGATATATTATCGGGTTCAGCAGAAGATTTATGGACTTTATGAATGGCTCTGTTTAATTCTAAATTGGTAAAATCAGTATTATAGGGAAAGTTAAGCGTAGATTGAAAGTTTATTGGTTTATCCTCGACTAGGTTTTTGAGTTTTGTAAAAGAGGCAGAGTAATTTGAACTTGAAGAAATATCAGCTAAAGATGAGGCTATTGTGTTGGCTATGTCATCAAGAGAAGTTATTAGGTTATTATTATAATTTAAAATTTGGATCTGGTTGTTTGGGTAAATGCCAGAACAGCGCTTAACTTTTACCCATAAATCTTTACTAGAAATTGAGGAACAGATACTGCTAATATAGTTCACCCACGAATCTCTTGGCTACGTCTTAAAGTGCTTTTGCATTTCTTATAATTTATAAAGTTCTCCGTCGTAGGATGTTTTTTAAACACGGTAAACGCTTTTCTTTTCTTTTTTCCTTATAAGTATTTTTACACTCTTGGTTCCACCATGGCTTTGTTTGCTTTTGAGGATGGCAGGATGATTTTTTAATAGAAATGTCAGCTGGAGAAATTATTGTTTTTGTTATCTGATTTACTGCTTCATCAATGGTATTATGAAGGACATATTTTCGACCATGTCTGTAGAGATATTGGCTAGGATACGAAATTTATCCCAATCAGCTGAACCTAGAATATAACGAGGAACACGCTGATTGGCATTGAAGACATTATTGTGAGTTAGGATAATAGGAAAGTGATCACTATTATAGAGGTAGGAATCTACTGTAAAATTCCAAAACGGAAAAATTTGAGGGCTGGATATTGCTAAATCTAGGGAGTGAAAGGTTCTTGTAGGAGAATGTAGGTAAAGTAAGTTGATTTGTATTGTAGATGCACAGATCATGGTCGGATATTTGTTTTTCAATTTGGCGACCCCGTTTATTAAGGTTGGGGCTACCCCACAATGGACTGTGGCCATTCAAGTCCCCAACAATAATAAAAGGGACTGGAAGTTAAGTAATAAGGTTATTAAGTGTGTTCTGGGAGATGATATTGTTTGGAGGGATATACAGATTACAGACAGTTATTAAAGAGTGTATGTGTACTTGAACAGCAACTGCTTGGAGGTCAGTGTTAATGTTTAAAGTTCTGAAAGGGTAGTCATGAGAAGTGAAGAGGGCAACACCACCACAAATCTGCCACCTATGTAGTCTTTTCTATGTAGTCTTTTCTGATAGTACTGTAGCGTTTTAATTTGGCTGATTTATTGCTGTCAAGAAGGGTCTCTTGAAGTGCAAAACAAACAGGATGGTATTTATTTACGAGGTCTCTGATATCAGAGACGTGACATTTGAAGCCATAGCAGTTCCAAGACAAAAGCGCCATTGTAAAATTTGGAGAGGAAAAGGATGGAAATTATGCAGGTTGGGTCTTAGCCCCCATGCCTTCAGAGTCCAAGTGATCTGTCAACATATCTTCTTCGGAAGTGACATAACCTTTCATTGAATCGTCCTCAGCAGTTGGACGATTTTTTAAGAAGTCTTTGTTCGAAACTTTACATTTCAGCGGTTTGTTAGAGGATTCATCATCGCCGAAATCCTCCAGGAGATTAAAACTTTTATTTTTCAATTTCTCTTTTAATCTTGCAGCTGTAATTTTTTTATGTTTGGGCGTCTTTTGCTTCGATGGAAAATGGCTTATCTTCGCTTTAGATATAAGTTTATTTGAAACTTGGGTTTTGGGGGTTAATTTACTTTTAGGTACTCGTTCATTTAATGATTTGGGTATAATTACGTTTTCAACTGTAATAGCTTTATTTTCAATTTGTGAGGGTGAATGACGAGGAGGTTTAGGACTACTGGGAACGGATGGCTTATTTTCAGTTTGTGTGCTTATTGATTTACATTGTTTCACAGCTGCAGCAAAAGTAATTCCAGGTTTTGGAGTACGTTCTTCAATGCGTTTTCTAGCTTCTGGATATGATATGTTTTCTTTAGCTTTGATAGCTTGTATTTCTTTCTCCAGTAGCCACTTAGGGCAAGAAAGGGAATAGGCAGGATGGTCGCCTTCGCAGTTGATGCATTTAGATGTTAATTTGCAATCAACGCCGTCGTGGCCAACTTCTGCACAACGAGGACAGGTAATTGATCCACGACATGATGTTTTTGAATGTCCAAAACGTTGGCATTGGAAACAACGCAATGGATTGGGGACAAATGGACGCACAGGGCATCGTAAGTATCCTGCTTTAATGTGTGATGGTAGTGATGGTGTGTTAAACGTAAGAGTTAGATGTTTGGTGTTCAGTATTTTCACGTCACGACGGATGGTGATAAGCCGTACTCCACAAACATGCTGCTCTTTTAGACTTTCTAAAATCTCTTCATCTGGGACATTATAGAGTTCTCCCTCAGAGATAACTCCTCTACTAAAATTTAAAGTTCCATGAGCATTGACTGTAACTGGGATATCCGCAAAATTGGTGCATTTTAAGAGACTTGAAGCTTGTTTTGCATCTGCTACTTCGATAAGCAAGACGCCAGATCGTAATTTTTTAACATTTTTTACTTGTCCAATGGATGATGAAATTGTAGGACTTTTATTTTAAAAGTTAAAGGATACAAGAACAAATTTACATCAGCTACATTACAATGAAAAGAAAGAATAATAGTAGTATATATAAACTTAGTTGCCATCTGAAAAATAAAAAGTTGTGCAAACGATAATTTAAATTAATGATGCCAATTAGTTTTAACACTCCTCCTTCGTTTCTACAACTTTACATTTTTCTCTTAATATACAATGTCTATTGGGTGACAATGGCTTAGTCAACAAATCAGCTACCATCAGATCCGTTGGACAGTACTCACAGTTAATTAGTTGTTTATCTACACAATCTTTGATAAAGTGATATTTAGTATCTATATGTTTAGTTCGGTTAGAGTACTTTCCACTCTGAATCAGATTTAAACAACTCTGATTGTCCTCATAAATTGTTGTGGCACAATTTACATCTTGATGCATGTCTTTCAATAAATGTCTTAACCAAAGAGCTTCTTGGCAGGCTTCAGATAGAGCAACATATTCAGATTCAGTAGAAGACAATGTAACACAGGTTTGTTTCTTGCAACACCAGCTGATGACACCTCCATTTAAGAAGAATATGTAACCACTGTTTGACTTCCTTGTCTTACGATCTTCAGCCCAATTTGCATCTGCATATCCAAAGAATGAAGGACTTTCCCGAGTCCCGATGTTGCTAAGCTTGAGTTTCATATTGGCAGTAGACTTTAGATATTTTACAATACGCTTCAATTGTATCCAGTCTTCCTGGTTTGGAGAGGAAACCTTTTGTGCAAGGATGTTTACACTTGCTGAAATATCTGGTCTTGTGTTGACTGATACATAAAGTAAACGTCCAATTAGCTGTCTGTATTTGGAATTATCTTTCAGCAGATTTGTAGATTCTGATTTTTCATAACTCTTATCCATTGGTGTGCTTACTGGCTTTGCATCTGACAGTCCATAATCAAGTGCAATTTTTTTGATGTAGTTTGACTGACAAAGTTGAAAATTTTCATCTGAATCTTTTGTAACTTCAATTCCAAGGTACTGCTGAAGGGGGCCAAGATTCTTGATCTCAAACTCTTTAGATAGAACATTTTCAATTTCATGTATCTCCTCTTTTGACTTACTTGCAATTATGATATCATCTACATAAATCAGAATATAGCACCAACTATCACATGATTTTCTTGAATAAAGACATGAATCTACTTTACTTTGTTTAAAATCTGAATTGACAATAACTTTATGCACTACTTCGTTCCACACTCTGGCTGCTTGTTTCAGTCCATAAATACTTTTCTTTAATAAGCATACTTGTGATGCTTCCTTTATAGTATAGCCTGGAGGCTGTTTCATGTATATTGTCTCATTCAGTTTTCCATTTAAAAATGCTGTTTTTACATCAAAGTGATAGACTGTTAATTTTTCTTTAGCTGCAATTGACAATAAAGTACGCAAAGTTGTTTGACGTACAACAGGAGCGAAAGTCTCATCATAGTCTTCACCATATTTTTGAGAGAACCCTTGAGCGACAAGACGTGCCTTGAACTGCTGAATGCTTTCATCTCTACCCTTTTTGATTTTAAACACCCATTTGCATCCAATAGCTTTTCGGTTTTCAGGAAGATTACACAATTCCCAGGTTCCATTCTGTTCCAAAGATGTCAATTCTTCTTGCATTGCATTAAGCCATTCCTTTTTGAATCTACTGGAAATTGCTTCATTGTAGGATTTGGGTTCTTTAATTTCGTCTTTTACAGTATGAAGCTCTTCTATCAGTCTTTTTGGAGGAACACCTTTAGTTGATCGATGAGAAACACGAATCTGAGGATCTTTAACTGCTTCAATTGGTTCATTGCTCTCCTCCTGAACTTCCTCTTCTTTGTGGGATATTTCGACTTTTGAATTAACAGCTTCTTCATTTTCAAGTATGTCTAAGCATTCAGATTCCCCTTGATATATTTCACAGAATCGAACATCTCGACTAATAACTACCTTCTGCGAAGATGCATTGTAGCAACGATAAGCTTTTGATTCTTCATCGTAACCCAAAAATATCATTTTTGTTCCTGTATTATCTAATTTTTGTCGTTTCTGGGTAGGGACATGAACAAAGCATTTAGAACCAAAAATTTGAAAATTCTTTACCTTAGGCTTTTTGTTATTCCACAGTTCATAAGGAGTTAGTTTCTTCGATCGAGTAAGAATCTTGTTTTGAATGAAATTAGCAGTTACAACAGCTTCACCCCAAAACCGATTTGGTAGACCTGCATCAATCAACATGCAACGGGCCATTTCTACTAGAGTCCTGTTTTTCCTCTCTGCTATGCCATTTTGTTGGGGAGAATAAGTTGCAGTTAACTGAGTTTGAATACCTTCATTTATCAAATATTTTCGTAAACTGGTATTTAGATATTCACCTCCACGATCAGATCGAATAATCTTGACTTTTCTGTCAAACTTGTTTTTCACAAATGCTATGTAGCGTTTTAAAATGTCGGGAACTTCAAATTTATTTGCCATCAAATACATATGTGTATACCGTGAAAAATCATCTATGAATGTGACCATATATCGTTTACCACCTGGTGTCATAGTTTGCATTGGTCCACAAACATCTGTATGGATTAAGTCAAGTGGGTTGGCTGTTTTGCTAGAGGATTGTTTTGGAAAGGGCAATCTGGTCAACTTTCCTTTCATGCATGTGTCGCATGACATTTGAATTCCACAATCAACTATCTTCAAATCCTCTAAAAGTTCCTCAGTGTACATTTTCTTTATCGCCTCTGGATCACGATGTCCCATTTTTCGATGCCATGTATGAATACAATTGCTCTTATGTTCAACAACTGTATGAATTTTATGTGGTTCACATAATCTATATAAGTTTCCAACAGAGTTGGCAAATCCTATTTGTTTTCCATCTTTGAGAATTTCACAAAAATCTTTACTGAAATTGACTGAAAAATTGTTCAAGTTTAGTTGACGAACTGAAATTAAATTTCCAACAACTTTCGGTGCATACAGCACATTGGATAATACAACTGGTGTAACCGATCCTTCTTGATTTTTAAACTTTAATTTTCCAGTACCGATACCAATAACATCAACTAATTCACCATTAGCAACTTCAATTTTCTCAGTGTATGATGTATTCAAGGATGTGAAAAACTCTCTATCACTGGTTACATGTCTAGTGGCTCCAGAATCCAAAATCCAACCATGTGATTGAATTTCAAATGAAAACAAATGCTCCTTATGTTCAACTGTATTCACTTTATTTTTTTGTTTTTCTTTCCAATTTAAATATTTCTTGCAATCCTTTTTCACGTGACCATGCTTTTTACAAAAATAACATTCCACGAGGGTTTTCTTGAAATTTTTACTAGCAACTGACTTCATTAATTTTTCAGATTTACAGGTAGTTTCTTCTGCATGTTGTTTACGTTCATATTCGGCGATGATCTTTTGCTGTATAACGTCAAACGTTAATTCTTTCTCTGGTCGTATTTCCAGTGCCATAACTAAAAGATCATAGCTTCTAGGTAAACTACTCAATAGCATCGCAACACTCCATTTATCCGATAACGATTCTTCACCAATATCGCGGAGTTTTAGAAACAATTCTTGCATGCGAGTAATATGTTGTGGAATATTACCGCCTTCTTCCAGCTTTAAAGAACAAATCGTACGCATCAAATGAACTTTATTCGTTAAAGTACTTTTCTCATGATATTCTTTGAGAGCATTCCACATTTCTTTCGCCGTTCTCTTATCCCTTATATGGATGAGTTGATCATCTTCTACTGTAAGTCCAATGTAAGCTTGTGCTTTACAATCGGCTGCATCCCATTCAGCAATTATTTTTTGATTTCCATCTGCAATCGGTCTTTCACCTTCAATTACCTTTTTAAATAGGTTTTCTTTCATTAGCAGTAGCTGCACTTTATATTTCCAGTTCGAATAATTGCGATTATTCAGCTTTACGATGTCACTTCGAAAGTCTGCCATTTTATTATTTTACTTTAAGCGACACTAATAATAATAATAAAAAAAAAAACTGGAAAATTCTTTACAGGAATTATCGTCCTGGGCCCATAACCTGTAGGACTTTTATTTTAAAAGTTAAAGGATACAAGAACAAATTTACATCAGCTACATTACAATGAAAAGAAAGAATAATAGTAGTATAATAAACTTAGTTGCCATCTGAAAAATAAAAAGTTGTGCAAACGATAATTTAAATTAATGATGCCAATTAGTTTTAACAGAAATGAATTTATGTACAAGAAAGGGAGAGACAGCCGAAAAACTTCCCTCCTTTCTTTGTACAGTGAAAAATCTAGCCTGACATTTATTAACAGAAAAGTTGTCGTGACCCTTTTGACCCAAGGGGAGAGGTTTGTGGGGGGTTGAAGATTCCATAATTAAAAGGAAGTTGTTCAGATCCCGGCGGCACCACCCACCATGGAGCCCAACAAGGGGATGCTAAACGCTCCCAAAAAGGGACATACGGACGCACCAGTGCTAACCGGGATCTATACGCGCACAGCTACCCCTTAAGCAGCCTTGACCAATTAAAGTGCCCAGCAGGTAACCGATTGCTTGGCCCAGGCCAGAGACAAAAGTCGTCCGACCAGCCGATTGATGTAGACGGGACCATTCTACACCACCCGTTTATCCGAAGCAGGGGCCAAAGTAATGTGTTGGTTTCCCTCAATTACCAGGATCCCCCTTTCCGGGGACACGGGTCTCCACGCGCGGCAAACACGTGGGTGGTAAGCAAGTCGCGAGATGTTGTGTTCAGAAAGGGAACACAACATATCGCGATAAGCCCTCACCTCCGAAAAGGTAACCACAGCGAGGGGGAAGAGGAAAAAGAAAAGAAAAGGAAAAGAACAAAAGATCGCTGGGGTACCTCGGGATTGCGACACCCGTGTTTACCTAAAGTAGGTAAACCCCCTGAGGGGCATATCAAAAAGGCAGGATATGTAGTATTACATAACGAAAATGAGGACATGTAGGAGAACACTTTTAGAAGGAGGACAGTCTTCTCTAAAGCAGGGCCCGACTAAGATACTTTTGTGCCCAGGGTACGATACAATTTTTGTGCCCTCCACTCCCATGCAATTTTATAGCTATCTTTATATTTATAGCTATATATATATGTATATATATATATATATATATATATATATATATATATATAAATGAATTTGTGTGTGTCTGTCTGTCTGTCTGTCTGTACTCAATAGACTCAAAAACTATGCATCCAATCGCCGTGAAAATTTGGGATATGTTTAGGTATATCCCTGGGAAGGTTTTTGTAAATTTTCAACGTTCGAAATTCATTCCTTCCCCCTTTTTCGAGCATTTCATGTCATTATTCCAAGCATTATTTTCCCCGGTTAAACGCAAACGATTAAGTTTTTAATTTATCGCATCATATCTAAGGGAAAGAAGCAATATTTCTAGCAACGTGACGTCATCCCAAGTAATTGTTTTAAACGCAGTTTTCCACGGTTAAAAGCAGGAGATTAAAATGTTCAATTCATCACATAATAAATAGGCGAAAATGATATTTTTCTATCATTATGACGTCATTCATTTAAATATTTCATTTATTCATTTCTTATTTTATATTATTTAAAATCGCCTGCTTAGTATCTATTCGATTTGAACTGAAATTTGAGATATAAAGTGATTCACTTTCATTTCTATGCGACGCAAATTGTAGCATTTTTATATGAGAACTAATTTTAAATTTAATTCTTGGTTTATTTTTATGTTACAATGAAATGCATATCAACAATATTCTAAGTACAAAAAGTACAAATTTCAGTGACTCTCATGGCCAAATAAAACCTATCATTTTATATAGTTATCTTCATATTCATATGGTTGTCGATATGAATGTGTGTTTCTGTTTCGTACAAAACTATGTGGTTTGTCATAAATTTCCTTAATTTTGGAAAACATTTATTACTACCAACAAAATTAGCACTGTTGCTGTCAAAACCTGTGCTTCCTATTCTATCACGTAATATGGCAAGATCTGTTAACTTTGCTAATCAACGTACAGTAGTAATACAGTAATGCAATTTAGGGTTAAGCTTATATTTTACAATAAAAAAAGTTTGAGCAAATTTAATATAAGACAAATTCGATTATAAAAACTGAATAATGTTATAATACGCTTATGATAGAAATATATAAACATGTCAATGACTCGAACTGAACTGTGACGAATTTAGAGAGTTATTCACGAAAAATAAATCTTTGTTTAAAAGTAATATATTAAGTTCACCGTAGCGAAGCACGGGCAAACTTGCTAGTATATATATATAAGTAATTATCAGAATTACAGCCCTATAAAAATTATAACATTGAATTAGCTGAAAGATTCAAGAAATTAGCATTAGAGTCATATTCAAAATCAAAAACATCCAATTTTCATTTTACGTCATCATGATTATCTCTGTTTATCTGTGCTAAAAATGAAGGACTTTTAAGGACCTGGAGTGACCCACTTCTTTCTTGTCACACTCACAAGCTCTGTGGTGCAGAAAATAAACAATAATAATAGAATTAAAAATAATTGAAATGAATGAGACGATTGAATGGTGTACGTTGCTAATAATCTGTGTTATAAATATGCAATAACCCATAGCATAAAAAGAGCAACAGGGAATTCATTATCGGGTCAATAACAGTAAAATGAAAGTAACAATAGAGTTCAGGACAAACACAATTACCTCGTACAATAATTTATTAAAACTTAACGAAAGGGGAATTGTGGATTAAAAATTATACTGAAGAAGTTCAAATGAACAGGTTATCACGAGGGAAACGAAATGACTACAATGACGTTGACATAAAATTCCACTGTTATGCACAAAATAATGTCAAAGATATGGATTGAAATTGATCAGGACTCAATATTTATCAGGGAAAATTGAAGCACAGAAATGGATATCAACTACTGCACATCATAATAAAAAGATAAACAAAGGTAAAAACCCTCGACTCAATTTTCGTGCCCAGGGCACATGTCCCAAGTACTGCTCTAAAGGAGGACGAATGGACACTTTATTTATCCGGGCTCTAAATTTTAAAGAGCTATAATAAAATGAATTAGTGCGTGGAGCCTAAAAACTAAACCGTTTTAACAGAGCACTGTTGGCGAGAGATTTCGCCATTTGTCCAAATTCTTATTTAATGGAAGTACGCCTAATAATAAATTGACGTATCCACGGAAAGGAATGCTTTCATTTATCTACATTCACGCCTTTTGATTGGTGGTGAGGACAAACATTCGTTTGATTTCACGTCCTTTCGCGTGTCGATAACTTTCTATTTTCGAGCACGGTCCGGCATTCGAATTCATAAGTTGGAGGGAGAAATTGCTAAGCTTATTCATTTGTGTGCCGGACACTGGGCTGAGGCTTAGCGTCGAGATTTTTCGCCAGCGGGTATTAGAAAAGTGGACGCGTCTCTTTAACAAGGCTCCCACTTTTGATCTGCTGCTTATTAGGCTGACGGGGCGCCCGCCCGTAATCTCCCCTGATCCTTAACATTCATTAGAGCGAGCCCCGAAGAACCTCCCTTTTTCCCGCCTCCGGGCTCGCGTCTGATTGGTTAAAGTGTCGGACGTGCGAGATTAATCGGTGAGGCCCGCTCTCTAACTGGAAATCTGATTAAGAGACGGAAAGACGTCTCTCCGTTTCGCGAAATATTAATCTCTTCCGAAATAATAAAAACGGTTATTGCAACGACTTGTTTGGCAATCTGCTTTTTCATCGAAGTAAAACGATCGTCGCAGATTTCGCGTCGATAAAACGTTTAAGGCGAATTTTCCCGTACAATTCAAATAAAAAGGACTACACTCTAAACCAGCAACCTTTTCTCACCCATGACGCACCAAAATTCCTTCTAGAATTCCGCTAAAAGCTAAAGTACATAAATATTAATTAATACACAAATTTTACAATAAATGTTTGTTTTTTACTTGATACATAAAACTACAACATCATAATAATTATTAATGTGATACCTGCGCTTGTGTCACAACAGTTTTATATTCGGCTCAATACGCGACAACGCAACCCGGTCAAGATCTTTTAAGCATGACCGCTTATCATTTTTAATGAATACAAGAGTCGAAAAATTTGGCTCACATGTCGTCGAAAAGTAATGTTAAGATTGTTTTGTAAGGAGATTCTGTTTTAACGTAAATCCAGAAAACATCTAATGGAACTTAGGGGAAGTATAATTTTAAAGTCATGTCATTGTTTATATCTGTAAACTCCTCTCGAATTTGTAAAGGCAGTGCTTCCGTAGAATTTATTGCATTGGCCGCAACAGGATTTCGAATCCAATCGTATTGTTCCGCATTAATGGAATAAAAATATCGATCCAATTTCTGCTGAAGCATACTTAAATATTGTTGGGTCAGATCCACAACTAGTTGTTTGTTTTCAATTGTAATAGGATTGGTCGTTTGGTACATTTTCAAACATCCTTTTTGCAACTCTTTCTGCCAAAGTTCGAGTTTTTTAATAAATCCTTGTAATTTGTCGGAGCACGTCAAAATATTTTCATTTCGACCTTGCATTTTTTTCATTGAAATGCTCGAATATATGAGCCATGTATGCAAGTTTGGCTACCCAGTATTCATCATCGAGGTGCTGGCCTATTTCGAGCCTATTCTGTGTTAAAAGAAATTCGCTCACCTCGTGACGAAGCTCAAATAATCTAGCTGAAACTTTGCCTCGACATAACCAACGAATCTCTGTATAAAATAATAAGGATTCATATTCGGCTGCACAAAGTAATCCAAATATTCGAGAATTTACGGCTCTTGATTTAATTAAATTTATGATTTTAAGGCATTCAGTCATCGTGTTCAAAAGTTCCTCCGGCAAATTCTTGACCATCAATGCTTCTCGACGTATGCAGCAGTGCGTAAATTGTACTGTCGGATTTTTTTTGTTTTACACAAGAGACAAAACCTTTTTTGCTACCCGTCATTGCCGCAGCGCCATCCGTGCAAACAGCAGTGCAGTTGTTCACCCCCGGAACCTCCTTACAAAATAAATAATGTTCTTTAATAAAGTCTTCGTCAGCGAAACGTACAATAGCTATCAGCTGTGCTTTATTTGTAATATCAGTTGTTTGATCGACCTGAAGCGCAAATTTTTCAGCCGATAACAGTTTTTTAATCAGTGTTCCTAAAATATCGCTCGACATACCGTGAAGTATCAGCAGACAACGAAACTTCATTACCCTTACAGACCGAAGTCAGATCCAGATATATTTTAAATTACTTTTTTGCATATCTTGCCTTCAGTTGAGGTATGTTAGCCATTTAATTGTGGAACAAAAAATTTTTCTTCTACGATTTTCAGGATGTTCCCATTTGGGATCATTGGCCACCTCTGACTATACGCTGGATTCACAAATTGAGTAGAATGATGTATATATTAAATATTAAATAATAAAAAAAATAATTAGAATGAATTTAAAATTTATTTTTAAATTTAAGGACAGATATCAATAAAGTTTAAAAATTATAAATTTAAAAGAAGATAACATTTTTTTAAACAAATATCAAAAACATGTGTTTATACCTTTATGCCACGATATATGGGAAATCAATGGAGATGCAATTTTTTCTTGGAAGCTAATCTTGCATTTAATGCGCACTGTGCACATCTACCTCGTGTACAAGAAAATGACCATCATTTTTTCTCTGTGATATAGGGTCCTCACTTTCCTTGGTGCAATTCTTAGAAGAGCTGGTGTAACTTGTAGTTCACAGACAAAATACATTTAACACCTTTCAAAATAATATATGAGAAGCGAACGCACTAGAATTGAAATGCTCTCTCATAAAATTCGGGAATTCCCCTCCACTTCTTTAAAGAAATGCTCTCCGTAGAGGAAATTATTTCGTCGAGTATAGCGGCAACAGTCCATTGTTCCCAATTAAGAACATCAATAATTAATAAATTATTCCAGGTACGTTTATGATTATTAATGTCGAATTTCATATTTTTTAATAAATTAAAGTTGTTTTAAGGATACCAATCGGATTTTAGAAGCATTAGATGTTTTTTTTTTTTTACATTTATGTGAATTTTTAATATGTGCTCTATAGAAAATGATGAAAAGGGTCATTTTTATGATTTTTTATACATTTTTCTATTAATCATAGAAATATAGCTTTCATTTTAAAAATCCAGTAGTCCTTTTACTACATTTGCTAATTCTTTTGTATCAATATTGATGAAATTTAATTTTAAATAATTTTATTAATATTATGTTTCCTTTCGGGAACAATGGACTGTAAGAGGTTAACTTCATTAGGCCCAAGCATAAGTCTAACAATTTCCATGCATGCTGGTTTAATAAGTGACAGTATGTGGCTTCTTAGTTTCGCAACACGATAGCTCGCTTCTAACGCCTTTTCAGGAACTGTTACGGCCGATTTCATAAATTTCCTCTGTTTTTTATTTTGTTCTAAGCACCTCTCAAAATATTGTTTGTCTTTGTTTGGCATAGCTTGAATATAGATGCCGCTTTCATTTATTGGGCACCATTGACTCGTCTGATAGCTGTGCAGCGGCACACGAGGTTACGGAGCACCGCTCTAAACGACAATCTAATACTCAATAAAATTTTTCAGTATTCAATAAAATCAGACAGCGTTGTTTCGCAGATTTCCGCTCTACACTTACTTAATTAGTTTTGATGAATTGGATTTGTTTCGAAAAAAATCAGAACTTTTATTTTATAGAGTAGACACCATGTTTCAACAATTTAAAAAATTTTCTGCGCAGACTTACAAATTTCATACTTTTTGACTTTCGGCTTTTTTGTAAATCATAATGATTAAGTATCGTTCTCCACCTATTTAAATTTAAAAAAGAATCAGAAATGTGTCCCCACGGAATTCCATTTTCTAAAATAATACTAATGACTCCATGGAAATGTGAAATACTCTTAATGAAATAAACTACAGCGGAAAATCTAGGTAGAGTTTCGTCGTGACTGCGAAAAGTTAATAGAGAATGTGCAGCAAAAGTAGCAGCTCAACTTCTTCGTTGGCTAAAACAGTTGAATTTCGTACGGATTTATTGGGGTTTTAATTTTGTCAATTATCTAAAATTGGTAACAAGCTCTTGGGCGTTTCAAAAAAGCGAAAATATTGGAATTTATTGCTTTCCTAAAGATTGCTTTGGATAAAAGCTTTGAAAAGGCAAGACTGGACGCCAAGTTCTTCGCATGAAATAAAATATAAAAGATTATAGATCTTATAAGAGATTATACAAAATTATTATGCTCTAAGAATTTTTTTATTATCACTAAGTTTTTTTCATATTTCTAACGTATTTTCTATGTTTTTGTGAGAAGTACTGTACCTATAAACGGAATTAATTTTTGTCCTTAAAATGATCCGGTTTTGCACATTTTTCTTAGATTCTCATTTATGTAATAGTTTATTGTACCTATTAACATAATCAAAGTAGTTATATTTTGATTATAAGACTTAATAGTACTGTGTAAAGGGTTTCATTTTTTTAAAAAAATATATAATTTTGTAAGTGCTAAAAAAATCTATTTTGATTTACTTGTCCAGCTTGTGAAGTTTTCTTCCCTTAAATAAAATTTAGTTTTGTTGTGATCCTTATCGAAGATCATACGATACAATGCCCTGTTTTGCCAACGAAAAGTGGAGTTGTAGCCAGCACTCGTATTTGTTTGCAAAGAGGCACTTTCTCTATATGTTCTTTGTGGATAGTGCGGGGAAGTTACCATTTTCAGTCAAACGAATTTCGTTTTTATAGCTTCCTTAAAAGTTACGACATTAAATGCAAAGATTGTACAGTTATACAGCTTGTCATTCGAATATTTAAACGGTACAGAAATGACAAGAGATTTTAAAAATATAAAAATCAAACAATCGAATTTTCGAAGGTGATGTCTATCTATGAAGACCTAAGCAATTTGGGGTCTTTTAGAAATGTAGTGGGCGAATACGTAGCCTTAAAACGATTCCCTTCTAAACACATGGGGTGTAGAAATTTTAGTAGATGGCAGAATACGTTTTAGAAAAAAAAAAAAAAAATAGCTACTTTGACTTCGAAGCACTCCCAGAATCCTCTCTGATTTTTTTTTCCACAGTCCATTCTAGCACCAATGAACACTTTGATTTTCATAATCGATCCTTACTTCGAGGCCTATATTTTTAAAGAATACCATTTCGTTCTTAGAATAAAACTGGTTAAACTTTGATTCATCAACTAAACCTCTTAACTAAACCTGTTAACTAAATCTCTTTACTTATGGATTTGAGTTTTTTCTGAACTGTGTGTAGAATTAAAGCATATTTTTTTAAGTGTACAAAAGTCGTTAAATTTATTCCAGATTTTAATTCTTAAATTTTGGAAGATATTCTTATAAGAACATATAACATTTTTGAACGAAAAACATAAAATACACCAAAATTTTTTAGAAAGAATTTTAGTTAAACGAATCCAGTTTTCGAAGGTTTAAAGGGGACGCGTTCCCTTAAGGTATCCGTCTATACTCGGAGAACTTTTTCTTTAAATGTAGAAACTAGTTCATGTTTTTACATTATTAGATGTATTTTTTATATTATCATAGAGAATTGCACTTAAAAAATTGATTCCTGGAGACGTTTTTATAAAATTTCTAATAAATGAAGAAAATTTAGTGAAAAAATTCGTGATTTTTCAAACGGTCTCATTTTTCAATAAATTGTATTATTTCAATATTTTTTGACACAACCCATTTCTTATGCGCTGGACTAGCGAATCACCTAAAATCTTTGCTTCATTTATATTTCGTAAAAAATTTTGGTCCTTCCTAATTGTACACGTTGAATTTTTAACGAATTTTCATTACTTTTATATCTAACTATGAGCGTAACATCGTTAAAAATGATCCAAATTGAAAGCTATTAGGTGATTCACTAGTCAATACTATCAAAAGCATTCTCATAATCATTTTCGACAAAATATTTTAAGAACTTTTCGAGAAATCCCATTTCAAGTCTCGACATTTTATTAAAAATACCGTTCCGAGAAAAACGAGTTTGAAGTTTATGAAAGCAACTTTAACTAGTAAAAAATTAGAATACATGTTTAAAATTCCCCACACTTTCTGGCTTCCTAACTTTCTAACTGCGAAGTTGCCAATCATTAAAAATACTAGAAAAATGTTTAAACTAATCTTTATGAAAATCAAAAAAGTTTTGTCCAAAAAATGCTCTTTAAAAGGCTGTGAAAATTCACCACTTTCGGTTCCGAAGTCGCTCCTTCCGTTTTGTTTCGACAGCTGCCACTTTTCTTTAAAATGCCTTAGGGACAAAACAAAAATAGATTTAGAAGTCTAAAAGTTGACATTTTAGAATAGAGAAATAAAAAAATATGATTTTTGGCAAAAAAGGACGTATTCAACGTAGACGGATACCTTAATTGATTTAACATTAAAATTTTAAGTGAAAATGGTGAGATTTCTCGTTATCGGCCTATCGCTCCGTTTCCTGACTGCTGCACGATTTAAAGTTATTCCTCTGACTTTCTCGATTATCCGTTATCTTTTTTTGTAAAAATGAAATTAGTCTTTTCGGAGAGCTGTTATCCTCTCAAACTGGAAAGGGAGCTCCAAATTAATGAAAAGAGCAGGATTCCTTCGATATTTGCTAATAAATCTTTTTGCAGTCGCAGGATTACCCTAATAGATAGCTCCCCATAACCTTTTTTTTTGCAAAATAATTGAGTAAACATGACGAAGAACAGTTAATCATCGAAGCAAAGGAAAACATCTTTGTTAATAAGACGTACGAAAAAGCTTCTGGAACGTAGAGCCCGGATCAGGGGCTTAACGCGTAGACTTATTAAAGCTCGCGAGAAGTCCGAGATTATAAAAACGATCGCTCTTCTCAAGGAACAAAAAAAAAAAAAAAAAACGACAAAGTTGAGAAATTATTCGGCATTCGCGATGCACAGGAATCGAAGTAGAACTTCTCGATAATTTTTCGAAATAGAATGATAAGCTGATATATGCCATTCGTAATAAATAGGGTGGGGGAGGGGAAAACTTTTTGTAGAGAGTGCGTCACAGTTGTGCTGATAATACTCCGAGAAGGGATGGTTTTAAAAGAGGGAACTATTGGAGATTGGTCTGCAGGGGGACCTCGTTTCTGCGCATGCCCATATTCGTCACTCATTTGCCCGCTCATTCTGTAGTTCAAAGACATGACTTTAATAGTAAAAGGGATTTCTTTACTCGTATGTAATATATATGTATATATATATATATATATATATATATATATATATATATATATATATATATATATATATATATATATATATATATATATATATATATATATATATATATATATATATATATATATATATATATATATACATATATATATATATATATATATATATACATACATATGAATATATATATATATATATATATATATATATATATATATATATATATATATATATATATATATATATATATATATATATATATATATATATATATATATACATATATATATATATATATACATATTTATATATATATATAATATTTAAAATATATTTATAATAATAGTACATTATTATAACTATATTAATAATTAGGGTGAAATTGGCAGCCAAGTACGAGAAGAGGTACATATCCTGCATTGTTTAAGTTTCCTAAGGGAGTAACGCTACCCAAAATATTTGCGATGTTTATTTGAAAGCGTTAGATGCCAAGAGCCGACATTCGGTAATTTTGATCTTTCCGACCCATGAGGACAACTTCGGATAAACCACGGGATGGACCCCAAAACTACTTTGTGTCTCAAAAAGGGACTCCTGAAACGGAAATAAATTTTCTTCACTTTCCATAAAAATCTATGAAAATACAATACCGAAGAACATGACTGAGCTAAAGAAAACTGTACGAATACTGCCCGTTGGTTTGACTTTTTCTGACCCCTCCTTTCCGGAGTGGACCCCTGTTTTTTTTTTTTTTTTTTTTTTTTTTTATCCTCGCGGCAGTCTGATTTTGTTTAGAAGACCAGAGGAGAGAAGAAGGTGAACGCTGCTTGCGGGATAGACCTGTTGAGACTAATTTTCACCATATTGTTTTTTAGGGCCGACTCGAGAGCAGTCTTCGATATCTACAAAGTGCCTTCCAGTTTTATTCCTTAGGCATTTATTGAATCGTGTTTATTAATGAGTTTCAGTGTCTTCTTCCGGCCAACGTAACATTCTTTTTACAGGATGGTGTCCAAAATGCTACGTCGTTCAAATTAAAATCCAATTGACTTTCCTCGATCCGGCTCCGTTGTTGATAATGAAGGTAATGGCATTCCTGCTGATTAAACATATAAACGCGGTAAAAATGGATCTGTTTGAATTTATTGTAAAAAAAAAAAGCTATATTCTATTTCGGTTTAGTTAGCAATATAACATTTTCACTCTTTCTAATTCTGACCTTTTTATATATCGTTGTTGGGGTGGTGAAATCTGCAATAGCAGAATTGCCTTCGTTGCCAAAAATGGGATCCATTTTGAAGTTTCTCCAACTCATAACAGTTTTACAATTACCGAATACTATTACAATGCATCTGAAAATAGACAAAAATATGAAAACTTTTCGACGAATTTTCTAAAATTAATAATTTTTTAATAATATTCAATAGTAATTAAATTTTAGTTGCCCTGCTTATGCAGTTTAGGCCACAGGAATCGATCCATCTACCAAAACTTTCTGTCCATTCAACACGTTTCCCAGCAGTCGCCGGCTCCGCGTTTTCCTGATCTTACACTCGAAGTCAGTGGGAAAACTCTTTCTGTGCACCTCTCTTCGAGCAGGGGGATTTTTGTGTCTTTCTCTTGCCTGTCGTTGACTCGTAAAGATGTCCGCTTTAGCAGCTCTGAAGTAAAGTTTTTAATTCGACTTGTGCCGTTCTCTTCCATGTCGGCAGACTGCATTTTTATTATTACTAGCTGTTTAGCTCTCTCCTTGCCCAGCAACCCGGGCAAGTAAAAACAATGGGGGCTACATAACTATTGTTACTAGAGAAAATATTTATTACACACACATATATACACACTACATACATACATGTATATATATGTGTGTGTGTGTATGTATGTATCTATGATGGGTAATTTTTTCCCATCACAGAGTGAATAGTAGCCATCTTGAATGCAGTCTTGAGTTAAAAACGTAGTCGAGTGGAAAAACATAAAGAAACAAGGTTTTGAGGTTAGTAGGAACGTCCACCTTCCCAGCGGCGACGAAACGAACAGACTTAGTTAATGTGGGAATGGACCCGAACGAATTGCATTTAATTAAAAATGGGTCCAATTTTTGTGTTTTTCTCTTTTAGAATCCTTAAACGAACAGAGAAAGCCTAGTGTACGAGTTTTACTTTGAGTGTATTTCATTTTCAATTGCGAGGCAAGCCCATAGTGAAGCTCCCAATCGGAAATTAACATTGGCAACGTCAGGAGGTAATTTTTGAGATTCGAACGAATTAAAAATTCCAGAATTCTTAATTATTCACTTTTAATTTCAGCAATGTAGTCCCTTTTAACACGTTTTTCTACAGCCGTTTACCTTTCGCGAAACAATTCTCTCCGATACCTTCCCGTTTGCCACGAATGGCAGAATTTTATTCTGGAAACGAAAGAGAGCGATTTTAGATTCGGAACTTCTCGAACATTCGAGTGCATTTAAAGCGAGGCATTCCTCAACAAACTTTTCATTTCCCGTTTCAGGGGATCTGCGGTAAAATGCTTTGGATTAGCGTCTTTTGTTTATCCGGGATTCGACCTACAGGATAGACTCGGAACTCTCGACTACAGGCGAGTTTTAGAAATCCCGTGTGTGGAAAGAAGAAAGAGGGATTCGTCGATAAATGGGAACGCGGGAAAGTTTGGGTAAAAAGGAAAATATTGTACGATAATGAAGGCATCTGTCATTTGCACGTTCAAAGCAGGGAGATGAAAATTCATTTGGGAGAGGTACTTGATCTGTTTAAAGTTTAAATTTATAGTTACAATGAATATAGAGACGAATGAGGGAAAATATTTGTACCGAAAGATGAAAATTATGGTCGCATGTAGATGTACATTGTGAAATTCTCTACAATCCATTTACAGTGTCCAAGGGAATAAAACATTTTTTACCAAATGTAAATGAAGCAAAGATTTCAGGCTAGTCCAGTGTACAAGAAATGGGTTGCGTCAAAAAATATTGAATTAATTTATTAAAAAAAATGAGACCTTTTGAAAAAAACCGATATTTTTACTAAATTTTATTCATATATTAAACATTTTATAAAAACTTCTCCAGGAATAAATTTAAGTGCAATTCTTTATGATAATATAAAAAATAAATCTAAAAATGTAAAAACATGAACTCGTTTCTACGTTTAAAGAAAAAAGTTCTCCGGACGTAGACGAATACCTTAATAAAGATGCAATTTTGGTGTTACAGAAAAAAATACATGTAGTAGCAATTATATATATATATATATATATATATATATATATATATATATATATATATATATATATATATATATATATATATATATATATATATAATATATATATATATATATATATATATATATATATATATATATATATATATATATATTAAATAGCAAGGTATTAAAAAAAATTAAAACTCGTTAAACTATTTAATATAAGCCAAGTAAAGTACCTAAAAATAAGGAAACATATAAATAGAAATTTTTTAAAATGTTCCTTAAAATTGATTAATTATAATATTATTGACTAGGAATTCTAAATTCTGAACCTTAAAAATTCAGAGTAAGCCTCCATAATTGTAATAATTTTTTCCTTTATTCATATTTCTTTGATTCACAGGGGGAGGGTGTCAAAAAACCACAAACAACCCTATTTCTAATTTCCTCGCTGTGATGAATTGTTTTTTCTCTTTCAATGAATCATACCTCTAATCTAAATAAGTACCAAGGTCAAACATTTCAACCAGAATATAAGAAAGCCAATCGTGTAAGAATAGACGAGGATATTATTTTAACTAGACTGAGAAGGCTTGCATGTACTTCCCGCCGGGACAATACACTTAAATAAAGAATGGTCACCTGTTTACTAAGACCACTGAAATAAAACTTCCTGTTGTACAACATTGTCCGTGAGCTCAACAAGCGGCAATATCATGCAACTGATATTTAGCTGGCAAAAATATTCTCTAGAAAGTTCGGAAGTGCTGGCTTTCGACAGTGCTACTTATCTAATTAGTCATCAACCAATATCGAATACTCAAGTTGAGATCTATTATGGCGAAATAATTGCAGTGCCCAATAATCGATGTAAAGTCTCTCACGTTGAGATTAGATTCATTTAGCTTACATTTGTGTTTTTCACCAGTCTAATTTCATTCTTGAGACCATCGCTCATTTTTGACTTCACATGCGAAGAGTTTAACTGATAGGACGGTATTCGTGGGATAGAAAACATTCCGTTTAATTTTAATTAATTACAATTACTTATGTCACTACACTTGAAGCCACTAACCATTCCGATGATGGTCGTTTTTCTTTTGTGAATAGTTATTTTAACAGTTTTCTCATTTCTCGAGACAGCCGTAACTTTTACAAAATTTTACGAGTTATCGAAAATGAAGTATTTAAAGTAAAAATAAATATAACTTTATATCAGTGTACATATGAAGTCTTACAAAATCTGCCCGTCAATCGTAAGCATTTTATGGGGACATATGACCTTTAAGTTATCCGTCTACGTTTGGAGAACTTTTTTCTTTAAACGTTTCTTGAAACGAGTTCACGTTTTTACATTTTTAGATTTACTTCTTATATTATCATAGAGAATGGCACTTCAAAAAATTGATTCCTGGAGAAGATTATATAAAATTTCTAATAAATGAAGAAAATTGAGTAAAAAAATCGGGTTTTTTCAAAAGGTCTCTTTTTTTAATAAATTAAATTATCTCAATATATTTTGATGAAACACATTTTTTATACACTGGACTAACAAATCACCTAAAATCTTTACTTCATTTACATTTGGTAAAAAATGTGGGTCCTTCAAAATCATACACATTGAATTTTGAACAAATTTTCGTTACCTTTATAGCTAACTATGAGCGTAACATCAGTAAAAATGATCCAAATTGAAAGCTTTTAGGTCATTCTTTAATCAATACTATCAAAAGCATTCACAATAATTTTCAACAAAATCTTTTAGAAATTTTTGAGAAATCCCGTTTCAAGTTTAGACATTTTATTAAAAATACCGTTCCGAGAAAAACGTATTTGAAGTTTATGAAAGCAACTTTAACTGTTAAAAATTAAAATACATGTTTAAAATTCCCCACACGTTCTTACTTCTAAACTTTCTCATTGCCAAGTTGCTAATTATTAAAAATACTAGATAATTGTTTAAACTAATCTTTATGAAAATTTAAAAAGTTTTTGTCTCAAAAATAATCTTTAAAATCACAGCTTCCGGTTCCGAAGCGTTGTTTTCTTTTTGTTTCGACAGCTGTCACTGATGTTTAAACACTGTCACTTTTCTTTAAAATGCCGTAGAGACAAAACAAAAACAGATTTAGAAGCCTAAAAGTTGAAATTTTACAACAGAGAAATAAAAAAATATACGATTTTTGGTAAAAAATGACGTTTTTAACGTAGACGGATATCGTAAGAAACTTTAAATAGGAGATTTTTTTTTTGTTTTCCATCTTATTGAATTTTTAAAAATCATTTTCGTAAATATATGAGATTTTTCAGCATTTTTCTCTATTTTCATTTCATTGGTTTTGCTGAATTTTCTTTGTTTCTAAACATAAGAACTTTTTAAATAAAGTGAAAACAGACAGTTTGTGTCAACGACGTTCAAATTTTTCTGACCCACTGTGTGCAGACTTGCAACCACAAAGAGAGTGTTTGATTATTTAACCAGCAAGTGTACCCGTGCTTCGCTACGGTGAACTTAATATAATACTTTTAAAGAAAGATTTTTTCGTGCGTAACTCTCTAAATTCGTCACAGTACAGTTCGAGTCATTGACATATTTATATATTTCTATTATAAACGTATTATAACAATATTCAGTTGTTATACTACTGTACGTTGATTAGCAACGCTAATAGATCTTGACATATTAAGTAGTAGAATAGAGCATTTTCACGCAACGTTACGAACTACTATAATGCCCTTCTCATTCATTATCATGTTTACAGCAGCCAATAGGCGAACAATAAATTGCCCTTTCATTTGAAACAAAAGCCAGAATTCTCATAAGTTGAGATGTGCCCTGCTGCTTGAAATCGCCTTATAGGAAGCAGAGGTTTGACAACAACAGTGCTAATTTTGTTGGTATCAATAAATGTTGTCCGATATAAAAAAAATTATGACAAATCCCATGGTTTTGTATGAAACAGAAACACACATTCATAGTGACAACTATATAAAATGATAGGTTTTTATTTGCCTACGAGAGTCACCGAAATTTGTACTTTTTGTTGCTAGAATAGGGTTGATAATCATTTCATTGTAACGTAAACATGAACCAAGAATTAAATTTAAAATGAGTTCTCATATAAAAATGCTATAATTTGCGCCGCATAGAAATGAAAGTAAATCACTTTATATCTCAATTTACAGGTCAAATCGAATGGACACTACGCAGACGATGTTTAAATAATATAAAATAAGAAATGAATAAATGAAATACTTAAAAGAAATGACATCATAATGATAAAACAAAATATCGTTTTCATCTATTTATTATGGGATAAATTGAAAATTTTAATCTCCTGCTTTTAACCGAGGAAAACTGCTTTTAAAACAATTACTTGGGATGACGTCCCATTGCTAGAAATATTGCTTCTTTCCCTTATTTATGATGCGATAAATTAAAAATTAAATCGTTTGCGTTTAACCGGGGAAAATAAGGCTTGGAATAACGACATGAAACGCTCGAAAAAAAGGGGAAGGAATGGATTTCGAACTTTAAAAAATTTACAAAAACCTTCCTAAGGATGTACCTAATAATTTCTCAAATTTTCATGGCGATCAGATGCATGGTTTTTGAGTCTATAAAGTACAGACAGACAGACAGAAATTTATTTATATATATATATATATATATATATATATATATATATATATATATATATATATATATATATAGACTAGCTGCTTCGCACCCAGCCTTCGATCTGGGTCTTAAAATATTTCGATGAAAGGTTTAGAACCACTATTAAAGATAATAAGACGTATTGATAGAAATTCTGAACAAATCTCCTATATTTCAGATTGTTGACGATTATAACAGTTTATTTTAATAGCTGAATGTCCAGTAAGTGCATTGTGTATCCCGTGAGCCGCTGCATAATAATTCCCAATTCCCCGACTTTTTTTTTAATGTAGGAGTCAAAATTCAAAATGCTGTGGAGAGTTAATATATATGTACTCTTCAGAATGGAATAATTCATTTCCGAAATTGGATACCTTTTACTACTAATGTTTTACATACATAAAAATTAAATTTTAAATAACAAAACGTATGACGATAACTTTTTCTTTAAAAAAAAAGGCAATTGTGAAATAAAAACAAATTTGAAAGAACATGGCGAATTTGTAATTATTGAAAATAAAAATCCCGCCAACATATAACAGAAAAAATATTAATTTCTTAAAAAATTTGAGAAAGTAAAATAAAGATTTACATATTTTGATGAAGTAAAAAATTTAGCTATTAAAAAGGAAATGATTTTGATACTGGGATATTTCAAAGAGAAAAAGTTATTGCGTATGACAAATAGTTGTAACTATAGGCAATAAATGGCACCACTCAGTACTTATATTAATTATTATACATTTAACTGATTGTAATTACGGTAATTTAATGGTGGAAAGAGTGTAAGCATTCAGCAGATTTTGCGAAGTAATGCATCCAAATGTATTTATGTTTATAAATGCATTTATTTACACTCGAATTTTAATGGTAAGGTCTTGAAAAATTCTTCAAGAATATAATAAATCACTAACAAAAATACCAAAATGTGCCGCAGTTCAAATTTTCAAAACAAACAACGGTTTGGCAGGATAGGCGATAGTTGTTTTGCATTAATGTCAATTCTATTACCAAATATCTGGCGAAAACGACGACAACAATGAAAATATGGTCATTATTTGTCACGCCAACTCAACAGTTAAAATGACTGTACTACATAATTAAAACGATGTTTTTGTTGGTTTTAAAATAATATAGCTCGAACTAATTATAATATCTGAACACGATTCACCAAAATGACTTCTCTAAGTAATTCTGCCAAACCTAATTATGAATAGATGTTAGTGTGGTCTCAAAATTGGATAAATAAAAATGGCGCAATTGAATTGAGAATGAAAGAAAATTACCAAATATTGATAAAATGAACTAAGCACATAAGGTCAAAAGCCGAGAATAATTATATTACTTGAAAGTGTTATCATAAGAATGAAGTTACTTAAATGATTTCACTTTTTATAACACGTAATTAAAAGAAATATACCAAAGTTGTCAAGGTTATTTAAGAATAGGTGAAGTACAGAGTGAAGTCTTAATTTGATAAATAAAAATGGTGCAATTGAATTCAAAATGAAAGAAATATACCAAACTAATATTGATAAAATGAAATAAGTATATGAGGCTAAAATATTGAGAATAATTATATTATTTGAAATCACATTTTAAACTTTAATCAAAAGTGGTTACAATATCTCAACATTTCATAGTTGCCATTTTTAAAATGAAATTATTTGTTCCCTGTATATTACTTGCCAATTTTTTTCTCTAGTGTAGTTGAGTTTTAGATAACAAAACCTATAACCCTATGTTAGTTTTTATTTAATAAATTTCAACTGCGAAATAAAAACAAATTTGATAGAACATGGCAATTTTTAATTACTGAAAATAAAAATCTCGCCAAGAAAATAAAATAGGAAAAAAAAGGTGATTTCATAAACAAAAGTGAGTTTAGCGTTTAGCAGATAAGAAAATAGTCTTATATAAATATAACTGCCATCATATATTTATATACCTACACTTGAATTTAAAAAGCGTAGATACGTTTTTGTGTTTCCCGTATACCAAATATCTGGCGATAATAATGCCAACACTGCCATATTTAAACGCCAACTCAACAATGGACAGCTCGTGTCGCAAAATTAAACTGCCATTTTGTTTGGTTTGTCGTTAATATCTTTCGAACTAATTGGTATATCGGAACACGAATGGGCGAAATAACATCCCTGGATCTCACAGTCAGATTTTAATCTGGGAATTCAAGATGTATTAATGTGAAATATGTTCATTTGGCGGTATCAAGGATTTCTGTCCAAAGAAGTTACTCTATGACTTATCGGGTAGATTTGTTTAAAAAAAACCAACATAAAAATGAAAACTGTTCTTAATATCTATAAATGAAAATAACAAAACATATGTTTACATGCTAACGATTAAATCTACATCGATTTTGTGTCTTATATTAAATTTGCTAAAAAGTGTATAGTAAAATATAAGTTTAACCCTAAACTGTATTACTACTGTACGTTGATTAGCAACGTTAATATACCTTGCCAAATTACGTGATAGAATAGGGAGAAGAGGTTTTGACAGCAACAGTGCTAATTTTGGTCGTAGTAATAAATATTTTCTAAAATTAAGGCAATATATGACAAACCACATAGTTTAGTATGAAACAGAAACACACATTCATATTGTCAAATATATGAATATGAAGATAACTATATAAAATAATAGGTTTTTATTTGCCCACGAGAGTCACTAAAATTTGTACTTTTTGTTGTTGGAATATTGTGGATAAACATTTCATTGCAACTTAAAAATTAACCAAGAATTAAATTTAAAATGAGTTCTCATATAAAAATGCTATAATATGCGTCACATAGAAATGAAAGTGTGAAATGTGAAAATGAAAAAATTTTATATCTCAATTTCCAGGTCAAATCGAATGGATACGACTCAGACGATGTTTAAGAAATATAAAATAAGAAATGAATAAATGAAATACTTAAAAGAAATGACATCATAATGATAAAGCAAAATATCGTTTTCATCTATTTATTATGGGATAAATTGAAAATTTTAATTTCCTGCTTTTTAACCGAGGAAAACGGCGTTTAAAACAATTACTTGGGATGACGTCCCATTGCTAGAAATATTGCTTCTTTCCCTTATTTATGATGCGATAAATTAGAAATTAAATCGTTTGCGTTTAACCGGGGAAAATAATGCTTGGAATAGTGACATGAAATGCTCGAAAATGGGGGAAGGAATGGATTTCGAACGTTAAAAATTTACTAAAACCTTCCCAGGGATATACCTAAACATTACCCAAATTTTCATAGCGATTGGATGCATGGTTTTTGAGTCTATTGAGTACAGACAGACAGACACAAATTCAATTATATATATATAGATTTTGCGATTTGCTGTAAATAATCATTATTAGGATCCATTCTCCACCTATTTAAATTTTTAAAAAGTATGAAATAGGACACCAGGGGATCGAATTTTCTAAAAAGCTAAAATGATGTTTGAAAATGTACTGAACGAAATCAACAATAACGATAAGAGATTCGCCTTAGGTCTATAATGTAGTGACTGTGCCAATTTAAAATCGATATCTGCAATAGTTTACTATTAACAGTGCGCGCGAGTTGTAAAAGCAAAATGCATTGAAAGTGTTTATAGTTCCATTAAAAGCTATGCTATTAAAATGCAAAAATCGTGTAGTTTTACAGGTTCTTATTCGAATATTTCAGTGGGGTTGGCTTTAAAGAATTCAAAAATGTCCTCAAAATTTTGAAAATGTCCAAATCTGAAAACGGCATTTCTGAAGGTTTCGAGGTGATGGGTTCCTTTAAAACGCATTAGTAAACTATTTTTGAGAGCCCAGAATGTTTTTCATCCGTTTTAAAGGTCGTCTAATTTCGAATAACTGCATACTAAGCTCGACGGAACAATCCCTCTTTATTGCGGAGAGAGCGGAGCATAATTTACATTCGATTCTATTTTTAAAAATGGATTTGAGAGCGAGCGAGCTCTGAAGGAGGAAAAACGTTTCATTATTTTGGATGGCAACACTGTAATACGCAGCAGGGAGCTACTTGTTGCTCGGAACAAATGAGGGGCGCACGGGGGCTTGCCTAATCTGACATAAAAGCATTTGATCGCTTGCTTTGGGGCTTACCTTTGCAGGAGGATTTATCCCAAAAAGTTCGTTTCGCGAAATGACCATTTCTTCTTCTGTCTGTAATATTAGAAGCAAGCGTACGCCGGAAAAGTAGGTAATTGAGGACGAAATACGCTTTTTACCTTATTACGAAAATTGGTGCAGCGTTCTCCAAAACGGGATTGAGATCACATGAGAGGAAAAAAAAAAGACTCCACCATGCAGGAAAAAAATAGATATTAACCAAATTACTAAGTATTTTGATTTTGAGTCATTACTCGTAGAAGTGGAGACATCCTTTGGAACAAAAAAAAAAAAAAATAAATAAAAATTTCTTTCATAATTTATTTTTATTACCCACTTATAAACTTCAATTTGGCTCGTTGCAAGCATGTTATTTGAAGCTCTCGAATTAATTAATTAATTAATAATTTAACGAAGAAAAAATACATTTTTTGTTGCCTTTTGACTTTCTAGCGCAAATCCTATTATAGAAAGAAGAAGAAAAAAAAGGCAATAAAACAAGGCCTTGGGAAGAAACTCCTCTTCTAAATCTCCGCGAAAGTAAAAAGGAAAAAAAAAAGAGTAAAGATTTTTTTTTTGCTCAATAATTAATTGCCATTTGCTACAAATGTCCGGTCTCTTTTTCAATTAGTCGAGAGTATTTGCTCTAATTAGATAAACACACTTGTGCAGTATTTTTCCTGGCAGGGGGAAGGGAGGGGAGTAAAAAAAGAATCCTGTTTTGTCCCGGCGTTCGCTTTTCAATCAGTGCCGGGGTCCTTTTCATTGTTTGCTTTTTATACCCAGGATTAATTAAATAATGTTCGTCACTTAGTTTTAACGACTCCATTTTTCCTTGATTTTGCTTCTTCGTCGAAATATTTTTGCTTTTCCCCGGTGAGAAATGGATGGGCAACATTTATTTTCGATACCGAGTTGGAATTTTTGTTGCGTATTAATTAATTATTTTAATTTCTCGCAATTTCTATTCGAAACGGGAATAAAATCACAGCAGCAGTACTCGCGTGCCTCTCATTATCTTAGAACAGATTAATTATTATTATTATTATTAATTTTTTTTTTGCTCAATGTTTCGTTTCAAGAATGTATTTATACGGGGAGGGGTCTGACCCAAAATATTCTCAACGTATGCATTGCAAGTTTGTGAAACTTATTAAAATTTTTGTCCATTACCACGCTTCCAACGAAAATGTCGAAAAATCGTTATCAACCATGAAAACTTTTCTTCGGATTAGAATGTGTCACAGTAGGTCGACAATTTGTTCAGTGCACAGAGGCACGGACCGTGGGCGGTGATCTTCTGTTCGAATTCCATTGTGGCATAGATGCTGTCGCCTCTAAGGTGTATGTCCCGGTTTCGTGTTGCCAAACAGTAAACAGTAGAAAAGAATCCAAATATTTCTTCGCATTCGGACGGGTCCCAAGAAGTTGCTTAACTTATTAGCATAACTTTCGGTCCCAAAAGTATCTTTATATTTCTCTAGTTGTTCCTAAAATTAGTTCAGTTTAAATTCGTCCAGTAAGAACTAGAGCGTCCTTTCAATAAGATCCAGTATTTGCCAAGCAAATTGACACTAGTCTGTTGTTGTTTCTGTCGCGTCCGCTCAAGCGAGCTTTTCTTCATTTTAACAGTTGAAAACGACTGTATTGTACCGTAATGGTTTTCTCGACGCACGGACGTGTCGACACACCGACAGAGAAAAAGAATTTTGCTTTGATAGAGTAGGCCAGGCTACAAAGGGCGTTTCGACTACCCCAAGAACAACGGTATCAACCTCCCCTAAAACCAAGTTTTCCTGCTTGGAGGACTCCCGGCTGAACTTCTAAGAGAGCAGCAGGTTGATTCAGAGTGATTTCCTCTCTGGATGATAGGTTGCATCTGCATACACTTTGTTTCTTTAAATGTTTTTTTTTTGTTGTTGTAATAAATCAACTTGTTAAGTTTGGCTGGTTATTTCGTCTCCATACCTGCTCCTTATACGAGACCCACGCGAAGTCATATCCAAAATGACTCGGACATCGGAAATAGAAACATCGCAGACTAACAGTTTCTGATGCTACTCGGACACGATTTTAGCCATAAGCTACTCGTATTAAGGCGAAACGGTTGAGAGTGAAACAACGACTCAAAGTGGGTCGTCGTCATTGACCCCTAGGCTTGGCCTGCCGCCACCTGAGGTGACCCCGAACCTATTGGATGTGTCCCGGTCCTCTTAACGACCACAGATCGAGCTCCGACCTCGCAGTTACGAGATCATTGATTTGCTGACTGAGCTACCACTGCTTCTTATAACTGGATCCCAACATAGAAGGCCCGACGGGTTTGAAATGAGCTCAGCTGACGGGGTTGTATTTTCTCCTTGCCTCCTTGTGTGGTCCTCCTTTACTTGTCTGGAGGAGTGCATAATATCTGTTTCTGAACTTAGGATTAGGACGTTTTGGACCGAGGACAAGGTGGAATCCTCTTTTGTACCCTCCACGAAAAAGGATTCCACCTTTGTGTCGTTTGAAGCCACGACGTAAGCAACCACTGGATGAAATAATTTTTACGAAATAAAACCGTATAGTAGATGATTTTGTTCACTACACAACTTCTACAAATTTTAGAATCAAACTCTATACGGTGTAGCGTAAAATGATAGCGGAGGCCTACGTACAGACTAAAGATCTTTATTAGAAACACAATGTTGAAGTCATGATGAAGACATATGAACACGAGGAATATCTACAAATGAAATGATGATAGTTGCAGGAATCAGCTACCTAATCGTTTGGAGAGAAAAAAAGGGGGGGGGAGGACATTCTCAGTCTGTCGCCTCGACGTTCTCGGCCGATAAGTTCACAGGAGACTCGATCGGTCAAAAATTCTCCCTGGGCCACGAACTCCGGTCTTTTTTATATTGTTGTCTGACCGCAAATGTCCATCTCAGCTGATCGGACATCGGGTTGTGACGTGGTGAGGAAACCGCTTGTAGAACTCTAGCCGGACAGGTGCAAGCCCGATTCCAAGGGAAGTTTGTAGTCATGAATCGATGTCTTCGGATAATCCTTTGGAGAACAAGGTAGGAAAATATTGCTGCTTCCCTTACACTGTGTGTCGTGTGAGACTCTTTCTTCGGGATGGCATTGAAACGAACACTGGAAACACTTCGCCAGCATCCTAATGAAAATCTCAGACAGAATGATCGAGATAGTCCTCGGTGTTAACGATCCTCTATTCGGCATCCTACTCTGCGCGAACCAACGTCTTTTCACCAGATAAAGATGAGCTCAGTTCAAATGCTCAGAAAAGGCACGTTCACTATTTCCACTTTATGCCGTTTTTTTCTCACGGTCATAGATAAGTCTGTATCTGGAAATTTAATGTAACGAGAATTCGTTACAACGGCTTCCCGGTTTACTTGTTCCTCGCTCATTTTCTCACGATATTCGTCCTTTATGACAGCGACCGCAGAAAGCCCAACTCTCCGCAATATTAGATTGAACTTTTATAATTAATTCGAATTCTCAAATGGTTCATTTTAAGTACTTCCTATTACAAGTAGAAGATTTTAAAAATGAAGAACCGGCATCGCGATCCTGCAAACTTATTTTCGAAAAGTTAATGTCATCTGCGCATCATAATGTTAGGACAGCATTAAAAGTAAACAGGTGTCTCGTGATAACAGTAGTTAACGGTTTAATGGTTAACGAAGCTTTTCAAAGAGCTCAGACACCGTCATCAATCTTCAACGAAGCCCAGGTCCTTTAGCGACCCTGGAAAAAAAATGATCTGCGCCCCTACCGCCTTATAAAGTAAGAAAATATGTAAATATGATATTTTTCTATTATATATTCAGAATAAACTCGCAAAATATTTTAATTCTTAAAATGTACATTTGTTTTTGATTTTTCTTCTATTTTTACCTTATTAACACTTGAAAATATTTTAAAACTCTTTGTAGGTGTTATTTTGCTAATAAACTGACTAGTTTTTGTGAGGGAAATATGTTTTATTTAAACGTTGAAATTTCATAGAAAATGGGTGAAGTTCTAAATTTAAATTTAGTTTTAATATCTTTAAAATTTAAAACGAATAACCGAATTTGTATTAAGGCATAGTAGGAGTGTTTGTTAATCAAGTTTAATCTCTAGAAGTATTTTTTTAAGAAATTTTACTAAAAAAAAAAAATCCTTTATAAACACATTGGATTTTATAATAAAAAAGCTATTTTTGAACTCATTCTTCTATCGACTCGTTCTCTTTCGGACCCCATTTTCTTGAGGGTGCGGCGCCCGTAAGAGTGATGCGCAGATGCCGCCTTTGCCAAGCCCTGACGACGCAAGAAAGACTGAACTCACTAGCTATTCATTCACATGGCCATCGAATGAGACGCCTTGTAGAACGTAGAATTCCAAGATGTTCTAAAAGAATTCAGGATCAAAAATTTAAGAAAACCAAATATTTAGTTTTTTTAAAATCTGTTTTTATTATATATTACATTTAACAACTATCGTTTATTTATGTTTTATAATAATTTGTTATTTTTTCGTGAAATCAAAGTGCTGAATCACTTACACTTTCTTTTAAATATTACTCATTTAATTCTTAATCTTTTCTTTTATTCAATTTAATTAACGTTAAACCCATAAAGTCATCCAGGTTCTTTTCTCCTAACGACTCAGAACGATTAATTTCACTAAGACAGAAAATTTAGATTAAAAAAGAATTTATTTACAATTTACATGTTTACACAAAATATTAATTGTCTCTGCTTTAAAAAATAGTAAGAACAGAACTTACCCCACTGCAGGGGAAATAACATTTTGGGAGCAGGTCAAAATAATCCAATAATAAAAGGCCGGTGAAAACTTTACACTTTCACTAGTAAAAGAAAAATCTCGCTCCATCTCTATCTCCCCTTAGCCCATTCGGGAAATTATCCACTCTTGAAAATTCAGGTGGTCAGTTCTCAAATTCTGATGTTTCATTGGATCGCTCGTATTTATTTATATATTTATTTCTTCGAGACTCCCTTCCCGCACAGCTTCTCGAAAACATGCCCATATACTTTTTTCCCCTTTTTATGTCCCGGATCCCTTTTCTCGACTTTTTTTTGTACTCTCCCTTCTTTTATGCATTGAAGGGGTATCGGGAGTTATTCGTAGACGCGGCTTCTTTTATGATTTTCCGAAAATAATTTCATTCTTAAATCTAAATACTTTCTCCTATTTACTATGAGTGCTGTACCTATTACACCTGGCTTCAATTCCGTTCCAATCGAAAAGTTGTTTCTCAAAAGCTCGCAGTTATACTTTTGACCACGGTTTTCTTTTTGAAGTATTGACCACATTTTTATGTAACTCGGAACTCAAACTGTCCTTTCTCCAATTCCATAATACCTTGCTACTAACTTCTATTTATAAGAATGTGCGAAGCATGATTATTTCTTATTGTAACTTTTGCTTTTTATCTACCAGGTGTGGCGGACCTACACATAAGGCGCATTTTCCTTCTTTTTGGATAATGTCTTAAATTTCTAAAAGGGGTTTGTGAACAACATCGTAAAATTCCATTGTAAAATTTATCATTATACCTTCCAGGTGTGTCGTGACTCTACACCATAAGGCACATATTATATATTTGCGAAGAAGACCCTAAAATGGGGAAGGGGTTTTCCAGCATTATGCTGATTCCGAACGATGGGAAGCTGAACATGAGCACCGGAGTTCGCGAGTTCGAATGCAGTTGGTCAGGTAGGTTTAAAAAAGTAGATTTCCAGATCAAACCTCTTTTATGTCTACTCTTTTGTAAACAAAAATTATGAGGTATTCTTCTCGAAATATTCGAATTTTTAAAAAATATCAGAAATGTTACATTAGGGGATTGATTTTCTTAAAAAAAAAGGACCAAATAATGTTCGAAAACACCATTTCAAGTATTATTAATACTCAATGAAATAATCAACCACGAAAGCAGTAGGTAGAGTTGCATAGTAGGTGTAGAATGTATTGACTGGGAAAATTTGAAATCCACGTGAGCAACAGTTCTATTGACATTTTCAGTCAACACCCATTTAACGTTTTTATAGTTTATTTAAATGATATGATAGTAAAAGCAAAAAAATTATATAGTTTTACAGGTTCTCAAATATTTCAATTGGATTTGTTTGTAACGAATCAGAAATATTCAGAGATTTTAAAAATGTACAAATCAAAAAATGGAATTTTTGAAGAGGATGCACCCCCCACACACCTTCTAAGTTTGTAGACCACTCCTCTTAATTATACATCTGAAACTTTACATGCCGTAGAAAATATATTTAGTATTGATCTGGATTTATTAAACTCAATTGTAGCGTTCGTGTTTTTAAACTAATGAGAGCCGAAAACACAAACATAAGTTCATATTTATAACCAGTTATCGAATTGCTTTGCTCATAAAAGGGAGGGTGGAAAAAATCCCTGCGACTGTACTAATAAGTATATTGCATGTACTGGAGAAGAAGAGGCCCCGTTTCCAATTATTATCCTTTTTTGAGTCCTGCCAGGCACGCGCGTTGTTTGCGTGATTTTTCTGGCGTACGTCTCTCTATCGCTTTAAATCTCTTCCGCGGAAATTACATTTGCGCTGAAATGACTTCATAAAAACAAGCGTTTACTAATAAACAACGGGGAAAGATTCTGAATCCGAAAAGAAGAAAACTGGAAAAGAACGTAATCCTCGTTGTAGGCATCGAAATCGCGACGTGCCTTTACGGATTAAGGCTGCTCCAAACAAACGGAATAACAGCCTTCGGTTAGTTTGGAAAAAACCCGAAATAACCCAGACTTTGCGAGCTTTGAAAGAATTTGCTGGTAAATTACGGAAACGCGAGTAGCAGCGTTAATGAACAAAACCCGTCCATTTGAAGTGATACGCGGATCGCATCTTTCTAATTACAATTAAAGCTAAAACTCGCGACTTGTTCTTCCTTTTATTGACTTTTTTTTTTTTCGCGTTCATTCCGGGTCGCATCCTCTAAATGAAGAATCAGAAAAAGCCTCGATTAAGAGACAACATGTCTTGTCTCTCCGCGAATCCAAGAAGAATAAGAAAGGGATTAATTTTCTCGTCGGGAATCTCCATTTTTGCAGATGGAGATTGGACAGGAGGAGATTTTTCCCCGGTCGAAAGTTAATGCCAATTTAAAAAGATGCTTTACACGCCCTGATTACTGAAAAGATAATAAGCCATCCATTCCGTGGATGAAGTTCTGCGCCTCCGCTTACAGCAGTAATGAATTGTTTTTAGCTACGCTGGGAATTAGAAATCGCATCAATTGCTTCCGCTCGCTTTTGTTCTTGGCTGCGTCCTATCGCACCAGTTGCTGGGTGCGGAGGAAGAAAAAAAAATGGCAGCGACAAAGTATCGAATGGCGAATGATTTACTAACCACCTCGGAAGGAAGAAGTTTTCTTTTCTGTCACGCGGGGGATTCGTCATTAAGTTGGAAACGCGTGTCTGTCACGAACAGTGACAGGTCCCGTCACGTCATTTTGCGAATGGTTGGGTGGCCCGTCTCGCATTTCGAAAAACGCACTAAAAGAGATGCCAGTTTCGAAACGTCGTGCCGCTTAAATTAATAGCGCGACTCAATTATTGATTCGTTGTGCCTCTTCCCTCATTAGGACGCCTTCTGGCAGTTGGAGCTACGAATATTTTTTTACGCTCGTGTTGCTTCTACTCCAGCTATTTCCGAACTGGGCACTGCGAAGATATTCGAATAGTTGCTATCTCGTAGAAAAGTGTCGAATCCAGACGGCCAATAAAAATCTATTGTCTGTGGTAAAGGAAAATTAATAATTATGGTATGAGTAATATTTTTCCACCCATTTGTCAAATCGAATGAAGTTGATTTGTCTCAGAACGGGAAATAGGGTTCGAAGATTATCAATCACAGCTTATCCAATAGTTCGAAAAATACAGAGTTACCAAGCAAAATCATCCGTTTTCGAAACAA
>CM063501.1:3457150-3557150 GCA_032207245.1 Pardosa pseudoannulata
ATATATATATATATATATATATATATATATATATAATCAGGTCTAAAAAAGGGGTAATTCGAAATTACGTGAGTTATAAACGATTTTAAAAAGGGAACTCTTTTATAATAATAAAATAAATGAAAAGACCCACGCTCGCGTAAGCTTTTAGGATAATCCGTTGAGGCGGAAGCATTTTTGAGCTATTTGATGAGCTTACAAACAGATAAGTTTCAATCAAAGCGTGGACATGGAACTGTGAACACCTATTCCACGCTTAGCTCCGCCACGAACAATGAAAATGGCTCAAGTTGCTCTCACATAGAACTGTGAGTTAATTAAACTTATTATTATCAAGAAGACTGTTTTCCATTCTCCTTAACTCTGGATCACGATATTACACACACACACACACACACATATATATGAATATATATATATATATATATATATATATATATATATATATATATATATATATATATATATATAACACACACACACATATATATATATATATGAATATATATACACATACACGCACACATATATTATATTACATACAGTTTAATCTAATGATACGGAGGCTCTAGAAAGGGTGGTTTTGGTTTGGAGCTCTACGGTCTACTTTTTGCAACACGAGCTAGAAAACGTGGGGCCCATCGGCAATTGCCTATTTCGAATACTGGGCTTTTATAAACCAAAAATAGACCCCATCTGCAATTGCTAGGTGGCTATTGATTCAGTTTTGCAGGTTACAATAGTCCCAACATATTTAAATTCGCCAACAGAATATTTTCTTGCGTTGATAAATTTTCGGCATACCTCGATATCTGTTTATTAGATTCGAATCGAGCGTAAAATATTTCAATGACCACTGCCGGATTAAACTCCCCCTTAAGAAATGAAAGTGGTGGCAATCGTGGAAACAACGTATATATTATCCTTTTAAGAATTGGGCGAGTTAATTAAAATGGAGGGGGGTGGGTGTTACATAACGCGAAACAGACGGTGGCGCTCGCTGATCTGTCTGAATGTTATTTCAATTAAGATGGTAGGGAGGCTTAGAGGACTCTTAAGTTTTGGCAGGGCAGATTATTGTGGTAATTAAACTGTCGTCCCGTGTAGGCAAGGATTAATTATCTCGGCATTTCGGCAATTCGTAATAAATAGAGTAATCGGCCTAGAGGAGAATGCCTTAAAATAGAAAACCCAGCTCAGAGACGCCATTTTGGGGCAAATGCACAGCTTCATCACCAACTCAGTTTCATTTCGCATGGATAGTATTCGAAATGGAATTTTGAAACAGCATTTTAGCTTTTTTGAAATTTTGATTCCCTGGTGTCCGATTTCTGATACTTTTTAACAAGCAAAGAGGTACCTGACCACTATTGTTGACAAAAGTTGTTAAAGAAACAGACTTTGTGTCATTATGGCTCCGCTCAGGGTGTGAGAATAATTTTAAAACAGTCTTTTATTTTTCCTTTTATTAAAAAGATTAAGTAAATTTGGCAAAACTAAGTAAGAACAGAGAACGAATGCTGAAAACCCCACGTATTTACGATAATAATTGAAAAATATATATGATTGGGCGATAAATAAGACAAAAAAAGAATCTTCCATCTGTAGTTGCTTAAGGCATCCGTCTACGTTCGGAGAACTTTTTTCTTTAAACGTAGAAACGAGTTCATGTTTTTACATTTTGAGATTTACTTTTTATATTATCATAGAGAAAGGCATTTACAAAATTCATTCCTGGAGAAGTTTTTATGAAATTTCTAATAAATGTAGAAAATTGAGTCAAAAAATCGGGCTTTTTTCAAAAGGTCTTATTTTTTAATAAATTAAATTATTTTAATATATTTTAACGCAACCCATTTCTTCTACACTGGACTAGCGAATCGCCTCAAATCTTTGCTTCATTTGGTAAACAATTTGAGTCCTTCAAATTCACACACATTGAATTTTTAACGAATTTTCGTTACCTTTACATCTGAGTGTAACACCATTAAAAATGAATCAAATTGAAAGTTTTTAGGTCATTCATTAGTTAATATTATCAAAAGCATTCGTAATTATTTTCAACAAAATATTTTAAGAACGTTTCGAGAAATCCCATTTCAAGTTTCGACATTTTATTAAAAATACAGTTTCGAGAAAAACGCGTTTGAAGTTTATGAAAACAACTTTAACTGTTAAAAAATTATAATACACGTTTAAAATTCCCCACTCTTTTTTGCTTCCAAACTTTCTAATTGCCAAGTTGCTAGTTATTAAAAATACTAGAAAAATGTTTAAACTAATCTTCATGAAAATTTAAAAAGTTTTGTTCAAAAAATGCTCTTTAAAAGGCTTTAAATTCACAAGAAGCTCTTTGCTGTGCAGAAATTGCTTGCTGAACGAAGACAACAGGTCCCGAATAAGAATGGCGGAAAAAAAAATTCCCAAAATTTTACATTTCTAGTTAAAAAGTATTGTTAAAAATAATAAATTAGAATTATTTAAAATGAAAAGTAAGTTCGAAAATTTACATTTATGTATGTCGGAATAAATTTGTGTAATTCTGCATTTTGGATAAAGAAATTTTAGAAAGAAATAATTTTTAGGAGGCATTCATGAACTAGAAGTAGAGGGCACACATATCCAAATGGAGCAATTGCGTTGAGAATCTTTGTATACCTGCTTCTAATGACAGCTTTGAGCGAACGTTTTTTTTTCTTAAAATCATAACAGAATCAGGGCTGACCAAGATACTTTTGTGCCCAGGGCACAATCCCATTTTTGTACCCTCCACCCCCATTGCAAATTTATAGCGACAAGTTATCATAATTTACAGCCCAATAAAAATTATAACATTGAATGAGCAAACAGATTTAAGAAATGAGCATTAAAGTAATGTTCAAAATAAAAAAAAAACACCCAATTTTCATTTTACGTCATCATGATTATTTCTGTTTAGCCGTGCTAAAAATGAAGGACTTTTAAGGACCTAGACTGACCCACTGTTTTTATTTTTACCTTGTCACACTCGCGAGCTCTGTGGTGCAGAAAATAAATAATAGAATTAAAAATAATTGAAATGGATGAGACGATTGAATGGTTTATAGTGGTACGTTGTTAATAATGTCTTATAAATAGGCAATAAAAAGAGCACCAAGTTTGTGGAGGGAATTCATTACCAGGTCAATAACAGTAAAATGAAAGTAACAATAGAGTTCACGACAAACACAATTACCTCGTACAATAATTTATTAAAACTTAACGATGGTAGCGTATGTTTGCAATTTTTCCCCACTTAATATGTGTTTCAAGCACTCGACTCCATTTTCGTGTTCAGGGCACGTACCCCAAGTGCCTGTGCGATAATCAGGCCGTGCTTAGGTGAATGGGAACGACTAAATAACATGTTTATATTTTGCACTGAAAATGAAACCGCAAACATCTTGCACTAAGCATGGACTCATTCGCGGATGCTAAGTCAAGGAAAGTGAGGTTGTAATGACCTATTCTTTTTATGTAACACATAAGTATGAAGGGATTAGTTTCAGTGAAATGAGAGTTCCTACTTTTTAGAAAGAAACCACGTTTATTTTCTCACTATGGTCGTTAGGACACAAGCTACCTTTTTTTTTTTTGCGCCAAGAATTTAGGCCTTGCAAGTCTGCAACTTCCAGGGCCTGATTAATGCACGGGTACTTGGGGCACGTGAACTGCGCACGAAAATTTTAGGGGGCACGAAAATGGAGTCGAGTGCTTGAAACCCAAATTAAGTGGGGAAAAATTGCAAACTTACTCTACCATCGTTAAGTTTTAATAAATTATTGTATGAGGAGATTGTGTTTGTCATGAACTCTATTGTTACCTGGTGCTCTTTTTATTACAGATTATTAGAAACGTACCACCATAAACCATTCAGTCGTCTCATCCGTTTAAATTATTTTTAATTCTATTATTAATATTTATTTTCTGAACCACAGAGCTCGCGAGTGTGACAAGATAAAAATAAAAAAAGTGGGTTCTTAAAAGTCCTTCATTTTTGACACGGCAAAACAGAGATAATCATGATGACGTAAAATGAAAATTGGGTGTTTTTGATTTCCAATATTACTCTAATGCTCATTTCTTACATCTGTTTGCTCATTCAATGTTATAATTTTGATATGGCTGTAAATTAGGATAACTTGTCGCTATAAATTTGCAATGGGGGTGGAGGGCACAAAAATGGGATTGTGCCCTGGGCACGAAAGTATCTTAGTCGGGCCCTGGTAACGTAAATATTTCATCCGAACGAATTTGGTATTGATTCCAGTTGCATGCCAATAATCTGGCCCTATTATCCATTTGTAAGCAAATTCTTGCATAACGTTGGTTTGATCAGAATAGAATTTTGGAACAGCCCCATTGACTGTAACAAAATTGGAATCGCAGCCACAGGGTTCTGCTCCTTCGAACTCCCTATATCGTACGGTAACAATTACGTGTTATAAAATCTATATTAAATAGTAGTCATAAATATTATCCTATATTTTCAATAAAGCTGTACTGTGCGAGAGATTCTCGTCGGAACTATGAACTTATAGTACTTTGGACTCTTAAAATGAATAAAAAAACCGCTCAACTTATTTTTTACAAGTAGAATAAACGTTATACGGAATTTCGGTTAGGAGGAATATCTTTTCCAAAATCTTATGCAACATGGTTCTCGTTCGTTTTGTTCCATGAAATGCAGCGCATTTACATCTTGAATTTCAAGTGGATTTATCTAATTTTATAGAATCGAGCGTGCCATTTCATTATTTCGAAATGTACTTTTACTATAGATTAAAGATATTTAACCCTTCATTTGGCCGCTACACCGGACATGTATATTTATAACTACTCTATAACATAATTGTCAGTGTTCGGCACAGCGGACATTATCTCAAAAATGGAAAGGGATATATTTTGTTTATTTTACAGAGATCCTAATGTCTATACAGACATGGAAAAATAACAGAAATTAAAAAATATTTGAAAAAACATCTTGTTCAATTAAGGGTTAAAAACATGGCTTTCGGTTTTAAAATTACCGAATGGCTACTTCAATTTTTCCTCAATTCCGTTTTCTTTTGCCGGTTTTAACCCTTTCCTTTAAAACAATGTATAGGAGACGTGATCGTACTGCTGTGCCTAAAATGAGAACCTCGTATCACAGACGTGATGATTCTTTCTGGCCAAAAGTGAAAAGCTCGTGTCAGACATGTTCTTGTTTTTAGGCTATCCAGTTTTTGTTTTTGCGTTCTTGTCTATCACAGTTGCAATAGAAGAGTGGGTCGTTTATTCTTAGGCGTCATTGCAATTGAGTATTATATTATATGCAATGAATAATTAAATGTTGGTGCTTAAAAAAATCTAAAAATGGAACCTAATGGCCAAAAAGAAAATGGATACTACTAACGGTGCTTGAAAGTGTCCTGATGACACCTTAGAAACTGCAACAGATACCGAGATCTGGATACATCTGAAGATACCATTGGGGTTTGTCCTGTAAAAAAAGTGATGAAAGCGATACTCATGAAGAAAATATCAGGAATCGGAATTATCAGAACAATGGATTTGGCAATCGACCGAGGATATGGAAGTATGCAGAAACTCCAGGCATAAAAGTAGCGTCTACAGGTGAGTTCAATGAAAACGGCGGAAAGGGAGACTTTTTTTTTTTTGCAATATTTGACAAAAAGTTTTGATGAAATTGTTGTAACTGAAACCAGTTGGTATGCAGAGCAACGTGTAAGCGATGAAATGCAGTGCTATTGAATGTCCACTGGTTCGCTCCCGATTGAGCCCGTGACGAAACTGCTTCTGGTCGCGGAGCACGAGAAAAGCTTTCACCGAAAGGGGCACACACAACAGTCGCTCGATTCATAGGGCAAGGGGTTGAAAATAACGCAATGGAATGAAAAGTAAACTAGGGAGAGGTTTTAAAAAGGCACAGATAGATGACCGATTCCGAGGTAGAAGGGATATATATTATCTCGAGCGTCTTGCATTTTTCGGAAACCGAAGCTACTAAAATAAACCTCAACCAAATATTACCATCTTTTCATAGAACTGAGCAGTTATAGAATTGCAGTTGGACGATAACAGTTTATATCGGCAATTTTTTTATATAGTTTTAATAGCAATGTTTTATAGATAGTAGTTAAAATTTGCATATCTTTGGTTTGGAGCTCTGCAGTCTACGCTAGAGCAAATGAGACTGGCACCTACTGCTTAAAGCCGATGGCGAACGGTTATATATCCATGCCATTAACGGGGTTCGAACTGGTGAATTCCGGTACCGAAGAGCAGTTCTCTGCCATTCAGCCATCGTTCGGTTCTGATAGTTTTCGAAAGTTTTTTTTTTTTTTTTTTTTTTTTTTTTTTTTTTTTTTTTTTTTTGTTTTTTTTTTGGGGGGGGGGTATTTAGGTAAATTGTGTATGGACAAATATCGAATTATTCAGAATTTTTAAAAATCCAAATATACACTCGAGAGCAAAACATTATGACTACCTGTCAATAATGAGTTGGTCTACCTTTGGCGCGCAACACAGCTTCAACCCGCCTTGGCATGGATGCCACAAGTCCTTGGCAGATGGCCGGAGACAGATTGTAACAGATGTTTAAGCAACGGTTACGCAAATCCGAGACATTGCGAATGGGTGGTCTTTGAACTCGGAGCTGCCCTCCCATGATATCCCAAATGCTTTATATCGGATTGAGATCCGGTGAGTTAGGTGGCCGGGACATTAGCTGGAATTCAGCATCATGTTCCTGGAACCACTCCACTATTTTAGCCTCGTGACACGAGGCGTTGTCCTGTTGGAACATTCCATTTCCAGCTGGAAGAATAGAGGCCACGTAAGGGTGCAACGGGTCCGCAATGAAGTTCACATACCCTGTAGCATTCATGGTGAGCCCCCCCCCCCCACAACTACGGATCACAGAGACGCCCAAGAGAATGTTCCCCCAAAGCATAATACCGCCATTGCATGACCTACCGTACATTGAGGGAGCGCCTGGAAGACGGCGTATCCTGACACGGCGTGATGAATGACAATCGGACCCGGCAACTCTCTCCCAATGGTTCATGGACCAGTCACGATGTTCCATAGAACAGAGAGATGCTTTTTTAATCTTGCAATCAAACCAAACTTTTGTATTTTAAGCTTTTACGCTGTTTCCATCCAGTTATCTTTTTGGTATAGAGCTGAAATGGGACTTATCGAAACGAGAAATTTTATTTCCAAGCCCCAATAGATATCCAAAGATGTTCAAACACTATTATTTCGTTCTCTCCCATAATTCTGGAAAGTTTCCTTTTTTCTAGAGTATTCGATAGTTGACAACGACCACAAACTTAATGATGGCTTTAATTTTCTGATTGTCAATGACTATTCATATCTATTGACGAGTGCTGCTCTTAAACATCTAGCGCAGCCATGCCCAACCCTCGGCCCATTTAAAGTTTTCAACTGTCTATATAGTTTCAGTCATTTCGACTATGTAGACAGTTGAAACATAGAATTTTAGTTGTTAGTGTTTGCAATATTAAATATCACATTATGTACGTTAAGACTTGATAGCAACCAACGTAAACCTGGTCTCTGAGTACGGTTGGACAGGTTACGTCGAAATTGGAGTGTTCTAGAATATTCTGTCCATCGGACATTACTTCTACAAGCAGCTGACTCGCGTTACTGAATGAACTAAATCAGAAGTTACAAGGTGAAAATAATTTGATTGCTGATTGTTATTAAGATATAAAATCCTCTGTAACAAAGCTTCAGCTTTATGAAAATCAATTACGATCCAATAATTCGATTCATTTCCCCATTATTCAATGACAATAAAAGGGACCCTAAAAACTTCTTCAAATATTCTACTGATATCGCAAAATTACTTAAAGAATTTAATACTAGATTCTCATGCATGCAAAAGTTTGAGGAAATCTTTAAAATATTCGTAGCTCCATTTAATGTAGAGGTCGAATCAGCTCCTCCAAATTTACCAATGGAGCTAGCTCATAGAATTGCAATCCAACATCGAGCTAAAATGTCTCTACGAAGGGAATAAGATTGAGTTTTGTCAGAAATATATAGACGAAAATAAATTTCCAAATTTAAGACGATGTGCATTCTATCAGCATTCGGAACTACTTATCGCTGCGAATCATTATTTTTTCCAAATGAAACCTGGTAAAAACAAAGTGTCGCAGCAGGTTGCTTGGTAAAAACAGCACCAATCAGCTACGACTACGTTATCCGTCGATATTAACAGTAAAGCACAAAAACAAATCTCGCATTCATTTTAAGATAATGCACGTGGTAATGCTTGTGAATAAATTACAACAATATATATATTTATAGTATATATATAATGATAGTATTTGAACCCTCGCGATTAGGGAGGAAGGCAAGGGTGTTGGGGGTGAATATAAATACAGTATAGTTAATGTTTATGGTCGTTGTAGTTATAACACAACTTTTATGCACAGTCGCAGCTGGCACTGTAAAAATGCCTATTTTGAATATATTGCACGATGATAAAATATTTGGAATAATTTGTTGTTTTATTGTTACATGTGCGGCCCACCTCAATCGTTTTTTGGTCCACCGACCGATTTGGGTTGGGAACCCCTGATCAAGCGACTTCGGTATTGCGGTCGGTTTCTCCGAAGCTCCCCACTCCCTCTTTCTATTTACCCGTTCCATCTGCAGCCATTCTTGCAGTTCTGTTTTGTTGGCATTGCTTTAAACAAGGACGTATTCATATAGGAAGGGGAAGGTGCGAACCCTCCCCGAAAATAAATTCTGGCCACGTCGCTGGCTCAAAGGTTCTTATAAGTTCTTAACTATTTATTTTTATGCATGATGCACACACGCGGTTACAAAATGACACGGATGGAATGAGCGAATGCGAGAATTGAGTCATTGGATAGACAGTGAAACCTCTTTGAGTGGCCACCCCTCCGTACCGAGAATATTTGACCGCTTATACGGGTTGGCCGCTCTGAAGGGTTTTATGTACTATTATACGATAATTACTATAATGCTTAACATACACAAGTCTGACCTACATCAATTATATGAATGAAATTTAAAACTTATCTAAAGAGAAAAATAGCACTTTATTTCATGCTTCTTTACATTTTTTTCAAAGGCTACAATTAGTTTCTGTTTGTTCTGTAGTCCTCGTACTCCTTCAAACTCAAATTCTTTACTCTGATGACTTTGTCGATTTCCGTTCTTCCGCAGTTCAATAATTCAGGTAACTTTCTTGCCGATTTGCCGTTCTCATATTCACGCAGAAGTCCAACGCTCTGCTCGAGATTTAGAAAAACGCATTTCGACGTCGTTGCAACTCAGATCGCTGACCAACTAACGAAATGGAACTGGCGTGGATGACATTTTTGCTGACAGAGGTGCAAATCTACCTTAACTTTACCGATTGGAATTCCAAACAAAGGCCCTAGGACACCTTCCACGCTTGATTGTCCAGTTCCTCCCTCCGTTTCTATGGTTGGTGCATTAGGGATTCCCTATCTGAAGGGAGAATACAAAAGAGATAACAGATTTAATCTTTCTTAGAAAAGTGTGTGTGTGTGTGTATGTGGAGGAATCACCGGAATGGACTTCTGAAGTGATTCCTTTGTCTTATATCCGACCATAAACCTGACCTCGAGTTTTTTCGCTCCAAATTAAAGGATGGAGTGAGTAGAATTTCCCGAAAGGGGCAATCCCACTCGGTGGCCGTTTAGAGGGGGTCGGGTGGCTGCTGATGCAGGTTATTTTACCATTAAGTCTACGAGTCGAAAAATTCGTCGAGAAGTTTTACTGTAAATTGTATCAAATTTTGAAGAAAATCGCAGATATTGCATCCAATGGATCAAGTATCGTTTGATCTTAATGGATCAAACATACAAACTTGTACAAGAGCCCAATATTTTTTCCTTTTTATCATTTACGCATTTGAGCTAAAGTTTTAATAGTTTGTCTCTTTATCGGCTGAGCCTAATTCCCTCCATTATACTATATCTCTATCTCTTTAGGCAGATTTGAATAATGCTTCGAGTTACGGAGAACAGTTTCGACGATAATTAGTCCGTTTAGACAAACAGACAAGCGTGCTTGGAACCATTGCATTCCTAATGAAATTTGGTCAATAAACACTAGTTTATGCCCAAAAATTCTTGCACGATTTGAATGCTGCGTAATGAGAGAAGTGAATCCTTCAGAGGCAGGTAATGTTTATTAAGTACTTCTTACGTGGAAATTCAATACATGTATTCTATTTTTCACTTACTAATTTTAGAAGTACACGGATCTGGGGTAAATCAAGCGATTTAACCTTTGTGAGGTTTATTTTTTTATTTTTTAATTATCTTTACAACTGTTTTACTACGGAACTGGATTCACGGTAGTTCAGTCAGCAAAGGCAACAATCTCGTAACTGAAGGGTTGCGGGTTCGAGGCTCGAGTTGGACTAAGAACCACCGTATTCGTTAAGGTATCCGTCAACGTTAAAAACGTCATTTTTTTCAAAAATCATATCTTTTTTTATTTCTCTATTGTAAAATTTCAACTTTTAGGCTTCTAAATCTGTTTTTGTTTTGTCTCTACGGCATTTTAAAGAAAAGTGACAGCTGTTTAAACATCAGTGACAGCTGTCCAAACAAAACGGAAGGAGCGACTTCGGAACCGGAAGTGGTGAATTTAAACCCTTTTAAAGAGCATTTTTTGGACAAAATTTTTAAAATTTTCACGAAGATTAGTTTAAACATTTTTCTAGTATTTTTAATAACTAGCAACTCGGCAGTTAGAAAGTTTGGAAGCAAGAAAGTGTGAGGAATTTTAAACAGGTATTTTAATTTTTTAATAGTTAAAGTTGCTTTCGTAAACTTCAAACGCGTTTTTCTCGGAACGGTATTTTTAATAAAATATCGAAACTTGAAACGGGATTTCTCAAAAAGTTCTTAAAATATTGTGTTGAAAATTATTATGAATGCTTTTCATAGTATTGACTGGTGAATGACCTAAAAGCTTTCAATTTGGATCATTTTTAATGATGTTATACTCGTAGTTACATATAAAGGTAACGAAAATTCGTTAAATATTCAATGTGTATGATTTTGAAGGACCAAAACTTTTTACCAAATGTAAATTAAGCAAAGATTTGAGGTGATTCGCTAGTAGAGTGTATAAGAAATGGGTTGCGTCAAAAAATATTGAAATAATTTAATTTATTAAAAAATGAGACCTTTTGAAAAACCCGATTTTTTGACTCAATTTTCTTCATTTATTAGAAATTTTATAAAAAACTTCTCCACGAATCAATTTTTTAAGTGCCATTATGTATGATAATATAAAAAATAAATCTAAAAATGTAAAAACATGAACTGGTTTCTACGTTTTTTAAAAAAAAAAAAAAAGTTCTCCGAACCTTAAGAGTGACTGGGCACGTTAAATAGCTCCGTGTTACCATGTCTTCTAAGATCTCAAAAATACTTCTGAGGACAGCATAATGGCTGCTTTTTTTTAATTAAGAAAAAAAAAGGTTTTCTTGGTTTGAAAGGTCTACTCTGGGACAAAATTTAGACGACGAAACAAATATTATACAATATTCACCTACTTAGCATATGCGTGTCGTATAAAACGACTAAAATAGGTACCCAGTGTCCAGGGGTATAGCTGGACACCCGTGTGTTTATAAATGTGGAAGCTGGCCTTCAACATCGGGGGTTGGCTGCAGGGCTAAAAAAGGAGAAAGTGCCCGGCTGCGCTTTCAAAATGGACCCGAAAAATTGGAAATCCAGTGTTGGGGTAAATTTTAACTTATCTGCAGAGTGCCCAGAGTCATGTTATGCGTGTGGTGGGGTAGAGATTCCAAAACACAGTTCATTTCATGGATTAAACGTTTATTCTTTCAGCACGAGCGATAAAAAAAAATATAAACAAGGTATTAAAATCAAACTAAAGCAAGCAGTTTCCAACATAGTACGTCGTATTTCCTTACGACTGACTTACCAACAGTTTTAGCAACATCAGAGTTACAGACAAAAGCCAAGGAGCTAACCGGGGAACTCGATTTATACCACGACACATTGGCAGAGGAGGAAATGCGGTTACGACCGGCTTGCAATTCCGTCGCTTTTTTTTAGTCACTTTTTTAAGTAAACAGTCACGTTTAGTCCCTTTTCTCATGGTGTATCACTGAAAAAGTCTAGTGTTGAAAAAAAATCTTAATTAATAACAAAATATTTAAATAAAAGACCAAAATGTGATGATTTAATCTTAATTTTCTTATTAAAATGTAATGAGTCGTATGGTTTTCAGAATTGAGGGATTTTAAAAAGTTTTAAAGAAGTTCCTTGAAATCTACATTTGTACTGAAATGTGCATTGAATACATTAAAGTAATTTACGTCAAAGCACACATTTCTCTTTTTGTTTTTCTTCACAATTTTTGTTTAGATACTTTAATCTAGTTATGTACATATTTCAAAATATCGTTAATATATGCAGAAAATTGTGATTATAAAATTAATGTATTGTGTGTATTCAAATTTAATGTATAGATTTTCTTGAATAAAAACCAATGTAGAGTTGTGTTGAACAAAATTTTTAACCTTTTTTGTATTTGACGCTAAAATCATGTCCTGCATGAATCGTTTGATTTAGAGTTAAAATAAATGGAAAGATCTTAATAATAGCATCTGTAATCAAGAGGAGAAAAAAAAATCGCTTTTTTTTCAATGTTTAGTCACTTTTTAGTCACTTATTCTGTATTATTTGTCCCTTTTCTCACCTTTTTGAAAGTACCTCATCAGCTGCAAGCCTGAATAATTTGTATCGATATTTTTTTTTAATCGACAAACCTTTCCAACCTCCAGGTCCAAAGATAGGGCTGCCTGGTAAGCAGAGGATAAGACAACGGGTAGCGACTTCTGTTGTTTGCAAAACTCTGGATGTATCCGAAAGACGGATGCAGGTCAGTTTGTATGTACTTCGTATATGTGTAGGTGTGATGATTTTTTTTTTATTAGACTGAGAATTCAATGTGCTTTGTATTAAAATTTTGGGTTTTCTCGGAAAAGAAATTCTGCTTACATCAGTCTTCCGGGATCCGATACTGTGAACTCATACCCTGCTATCAGAATGAACCCTGCAATTTTCAGAATAATAAAGTTCCCTTTATGCAATTTAAAATTGAAAGATTACATTTAACAATCCTTTGAATTAGCCCTCGTGTTGCAAAAAAGTAGACCGTAGCACTCCAAACCAAACCAAACAATCCTTCGCGATCCGATCAAGTCGCGGAGGCAACAAAATGGCCGCCGACGGTCGGGCTTGTTTGGAAATAAATATTCAATCTAAAGGAGAGGAAAATATAACGAGCGGTCTGAAGTTGGAGTGCAGAATCCCTTTAAAACGACTAATGACGTCTAATGAAATGCCTTCTCCGCAAAAGTTAAGATTCTGCCTCGTGACAGACAACCTCGGATTACAATGAACTTCATTAGGGGGAACAATTGCGGGGCACTTTTTGAAGGACAGTTACACCCGAGTACGGAGGGTTTTAAAAAATACCCGTCACCTTCGAAAATTTCTATTTTTTTTTTAAATTTTTATATTTTTTAAATATATTAACAATTCTGAATCGTTTGAGACAAACCCCATTGAAATATTCAAACGAGAACCCATAAAACTTATCGGATCTTTTACGGAAACTAAAAACTTCGATGCATTGTACTGAAAACGGTGTTTGTTCATTTTCAGTAAAAAAAAAGAGAAAAAAAATTTCGCATCTTCAATTCAAATTTTCGGAGTCAATATATAACATTATTTTAGCTTTTTTGAAAATTCGATCCCCTCGTCTCCTATTTCTGGTACTTTTTAAAACTGTAAATAGGGGAGATGAATGGGGAATAAAACTTACTTTGTGTCGCTGTAAGTTTGCGCACAGTGTGTCTAAAAGATTTAAACATTTTTTTGAAACCAGCTCTTACTTTTTACTTCTTTTATATAACAGTTCTTATTTTTTAAAAAAATAAAGTAACCTCAGCAAAACTAATTAAATGGAAAACAAATGGTGAAAATCACCTGTGTTTGCGATAACTAAAAAAGGTACGATAAGGAGAAAATAAGAAAAAAAAAATCTTCCATTTTAAAGGGATGTGCCCCTTTAAACAGGCGGTGTAAAGGCGCGATTTAGCGGTGTGTCGACATCAAAGAACTTTGCTTTGAGAGGTGGACTTCGCTCGTGTGGACACAAAGGGATCGTTTTTCCCGGCACCACGATGTCTAGACTTTTGTGTCCTATAGTGGCGAAACAACGGACCAGACACCCGGGTGCCAGCCTGACAACCAGAAATAGGACCATCGGAACGACAAAGGAAATGCCGCGACATTGGATCTTCGCCGACACGAATTCCAGAGACTCCCGGGTTTGAGGATTCTCCCTGAGGGAGCTTAGAAAACAGGGGGATCTCAACCCTCACGAGCTACCACAGCTCATGATTTGGAATCGAGTATCTTAATCTCCCTTTCCTGCACGCAGCCGTTTCCCTCTCTCCCCCCCTCCCCATTTTACTGCCGAATGTCCGTCATACCTTTTATTTGTATTATTTGTAACATCTGAACGCACCGTGTCGGTGACACCCTTTTGGGTAGGCCGTGCCGGGGCCCAGCTCTTGCTTTACGAATCGAGCTACGATTGTGTGTGCCACTTTCTATGAAAGCTTTTCTCGTGCTTCGTGACCAGAAGCAGTTTCGTCAAGGGCTAAAAAATCGGGAGCAAACCAGTGGACATTCAATAGCACTGCATTTCATCGCTGATACGTTGCTCTGCATACCAACTGGTCTCAGTTACAACAATTTCCCAAAACTTTTTGGCATAAAAAAGAAGTCTCACTTTCGACCGTTTTCATTGAACTCACCTGTAGACGTTACTTTTATGCCTGGAGTTTCTGCATACATCCATATCTTCGGTCGATTGCCAAATCCGTTGTTCTGATACTCCTGATTCCTGATACTTTCTTCTTCATGAGTATCACTCACTCAATTTTGCACACGTTTATTTTACAGGACAAACCACAATGCTATCTTCTGATGTGTCTGTTTCAGTTTCTAAGGTGTCATCGGGACACCGTTATCCATTTTCCTCTTGGCCACTGCGTTCCATTTTTAAGCACCCACAGTTCATTATTTATTGCTTATAATATAATACTCAATTACAATGACGCCTAAGAATAAAGGACCCACTCTTCTGTTGCAACTGTCACAAACAATAACGCAAAAACAAAAACTGGATCGCCTAAAAACAAGAACGTGTCTGACACGATATTTTCCCTTTGGGCCAGACAGAATCATCCCGTGTGTGACACGAGGTTCTCGTTTTAGGCGCAGCAGTACGATCACGTCTCCCATACGTGGTTTTAAGGCAAAGGGTTAATATTGAGTGTCTTTCTACCGTTTTGCTACACGAGACCGGGACCTACTGCTTATAGCCGATTGCGAATGGTTAAAACATCCATGCCAGCGGCGAGAATCCACTGCTGTACCGAAGATCAACGCCCCCCATTTCAGCCATCGTTCCACTACGATCTAGAATTTGAAAACTAAGCATGCACTTCTTTGATGTCGTGCCTTTTACCCGTAATGTCTTTTTATCTCCTGCTGACTGACCATGCCAATGGTTAGGGTGGTGATCTTCGGTAACCACAGTGGCATGGATGTCCGTAGCCGTCCAGAATAGGCTGCAAGCAGTAGGTTAAAAAAAAAAAGCAGGCAGTATGGTTCCAACCAAATCAAGCTAACTGACTATAAACCCTATTTCAGCGCCCGTTACAAGGTATGAAGTCATTTTTCTCATTCTGTACTTTTGAAATCGATTTGTTGAGTCCTCGCCACAAAGCTCAGTGAATTTTCGGCGTCTCTTGGGGAAGCGATCGTTCCGTTTAAAATTCCGGTGTGTTAATATATTACCCTAAGGACGTAATTCTTGCAACAGTTAACTAGAATAATGTTGAAAGTTCGAGAGAAAATCTTCAGTATTATAGATTACTTTTCTCTTTAAGAAGATTAGTGGCTGTAATGATGGGGAAGACGTACTTTGACGGTCTGGCAAAATTTCGGATCCGCTAAATTAGCAAAAGCACAGGATAATTAATCAACGTTCAATACCCCCCCCCCCACACGCTCTACATAAAACGGGGAGAAAAGGAGCTTCCATTTCCGTTCCTCAAATCTGTAAATAATTTCCAGTTTTGACCGATTTTTTGTTTTCTTAATTGAGTTATGAATTAACTTTCAAGTGAAAGAAAAAGTTGAATTTTTTTAAGGCTCATCCACCTTGAAGCGACTTTAAACGGATGTTTCTTTTTCTTATATTTTCGCCTTATATCTTTTTTAATTATTATTGTAATTACGTGAGATTTTCAGCATTTCGGCAGATCCATTGTCAATAGCGACGTAATGACCAAATTTGAACACTAGTTCTAGTCACATGCGTCATATATCGAAGTGATGATAAAAGTTCACTAGATACAAATATACAATTTTTTTTCTAATGAGTAAAATAAGTAAAAATTTACACTAAATCCGATTAAATTTTTATTGAATAATCCACACTTGCCGATGTTTTTACTAGTATATATATATAATATTAATATATATATATATATATATATATATATATATATATATATATATATATATATATATATATATATATATATATATATATAATGTATGTAATATAGCGTGACCTGCTATGCTTCGAATTTGCAACAGAGTCGAAGGGATGTAGTCGTCACCGAAAAAGGATACGATTTTTCAGGAGAAGTTTTGTAGCATCTTTATTAGGCAACATACAGTGCAAAAATCCCACAAAGAATGGTCGCACAATCTTATGACCTTGGGGTCGCTACCCGTGTGAGGAAGGAGTTTGTTAACTCTGCAAATTAGAAGTGCTCTTACGTATCAAAATAGGTTGGCGAGTTAATCTCGCCGACAGGAAGGAAACAAAAGAGTTTAACGCCAAATGGCCACTAAAAAGAGGATGAAATTGCGGATTTTTAATAGAGGAGTTTGTAGTTTTAGTTGAGGATTAAAGTATTAAATTTTTACATTACATAGATATGTATTTGCTGAGTTTATTGGAATTTTCCCAAACATGCCAGAAGTAACGTTGAGTTGCTTGAAAAAAAATTGGGACATACTGGATTTGGCCAGAAGTAAAAGAAACATGTGATAACATGGTAAAATACATAATTAGAGAAAAGCTATGAATTCTCATGAACAACTAAGACCAATCTCATTTTTATTGATATTAGATAGAACAAATTAATTTGACTATTACAAACGTGTCTGACTTGATTTATTCATTTACTGTTGAAAACGGCACTTTTAATGAAAGATTTTTTAAAAGAATTCTGAACTGTGTCGCACCCATAGCATGTTTTTTGAAATATCTGATAATTATATTTGTCGTTGAAAATTTACAAGTAATACATAGCATTAAATATCTAACCTTCTTTATCACTAAAAATGAAACAACTCTTAGATATTACCTAGTCTGGAGCTTAATTTCTTCTGCACCAATTTTTACAACATTTCTTTTTACACCAGGACGCCATGTTTGGCATATCTTCAACAGAGTGTTGTCCTGTTGGCATAATGGTCCAAATAGCATTTTTATTTTGGTATTTATGCCTTTATTTATATTCAAAATAAACAAAATTCAGCAGGAGGAATTAGTTTTTTTTTTTTTTCAATTTTGTATTTTCTTAAGAGTACTCCACTTATACGTAGAGTTGTGAGCAATGGAAAAAACCGGGTTTTTTGGGGAAGGGAATTTTGAAGATTTCCTAAACATGGGAATGTTGAAGTATTTTGTTTACTTTTATCCTAATCGAACAAGACAATTTCATAAATGATTTGACATTAATAGTTAACTGGCAACTGTAAGGAAGCCAAACAGCCAAGGAATTGAATAATCTGGATTCACTCAGGTTCTATTTGGCAAGGAATCCTGTTTAGCACGAAAGTAGGAGTCTATTTCTCCTTTGAGAAATATCCAATATTTTTATTATTGCACGAATATTAGGCAATCATCTGTAGTCTCACAAAACCTATAAATCATTATTTTTCTTGGATAACATCTCTCTCTCTATGTATATGTATATGTATATATATATATATATATATATATATATATATATATATGTGTGTGTGTGTGTGTGTAGAAATTGAACACAAAATGCAATAGTGCCATTTGATGACACCTTTAAATGATAATTACAAAAAATAATAAACTGTTATTTTAAATTTAATGATTTATTTTTATATTATAAAAGGAGGGGAAAAAGTTTAACATAAAACAATTTACATGATAAATACCGTATATAATTATTATATTATCAATTAAAATGGAAACAGCCAGTGATGTATTTGATAACACTAACAGGGTAAATGATTTTATAGTAGTACTTATGTAATGAATGACGTAAATACTACTATAAAATCATTTAAATGCTCATTGCTATTATTTCTTGAATATATATATATATATATATATATATATATATATATATATATATATATATATATATATATATATATATATATATATATTGCCAAAAGTAAAAAAAAAAATCTCTTATAAATAACATGCTAGTTCTTAAATAGTCATTGCTGAAAAAATAAATGTAAGAATAATTAAAATGATTTCTTCCCAAAATTCCCGGTTTATTCCCACCTCTTCAAAATTCCGGGTTTTTTACATCTCTACTTATAGGTGCGGCCTGCCTAGACGCTCTGTCGGCCGGCCGCACGTATAAGGCATTATTTAGGTATTTAAATCATAAACCTAAACAAATGATGTGAGTGCGCAAATAAGGTGCCTGTTTTAGTAATATTTTATAAAGTATAAAAGGTCATGCGACTGTTAAATCGACAAAAAATAGATTTTCCCGAAAAAATATAGGGGGAAAAGAATTTAGTTCTGAATATTTTAAAACAATCCGGGTAAAAAAAAATCCAAAATGGAGAGGCCCGAACGATATCCGAATAGTTAGGGTGCTGGCCTTCGGAACCGGAGTTCGTGGGTTCGAATCCCACTGTGGCATGGGTGTTCGTAGCCGTTCGGAATCGGCTTTAAGCAGTAGGTCCCGGTCTCACGAGCCCTCGTGTTGCAAAAAGTAGACCGTAGCGCTCCAAAACCAAAAAACCAAAATTGTGAGACGTCGGGAATAAAACCGCGTCTGCTATTGACGGTAAACAAATTGAAACTTTAACTCGATTTTACTCAAATTGTGATTTTTACATGCTACGTGCTGTTATATCTGTGTACAGTTTTTAATATTTTTTCACGAAACTTTTACAGGTTGTATACTATATAATTTTCTTTCGATGGAACCTCAGTTTTCTCGCATATTTCGGAAAATGTTTTTATTATTTGCAATGATACATTTTTAAGGGACAAAATTCACTTTTTCAAATATTTAAAAATAGATCTATGTATTTTCAATATATACAATTTTAGGTTCAAAGTTATTTTGAGGTATTGTGGTATGATTTAAAACAGTAAGTTTTAATCTTAATTTTAAAACTTATATTTTTAGTAATGCTGTGCGTTAGCTTCGATATATTTTTGTTAACTACGAAGTGTCGCTTATTTAAACTTTCTAACAAAAATATTTTTTACTAGCATGCAGCCCGTATTATGACGGAATCCGTAAAATTTTTAATTTTCCAGATTTGTAAAGTACCCTATAAGACAAGCAAAAAAAAAAATGATTTGTTTTTTGGCCGAGAATTATCTGGTACACGCTCAATCTTTTCTTTATCTTCATACTCCTTTAAAGTCTCCCGATACTGTGAATTCAGTTCAGAATGAAACTGAATTCATTTAGTCAAATTATGTATAAAAAACGAACACAAAAATGAACAAACTTCTTCATTTTCAAAGATATATAGCTTAAACGCTAGATATTTATGAGTGAAATAAACTCCTAGACTTTTATGAAAAGAATTTATTAATGCCGGCGATAAAATTTTCATGGAAACCAAAAATAATCGATGATTTAATTTAAAATTATCACATATGTACCTAATCTATTATTTATGCCAAATATGAAATAAAACAATTTACGCAGTTCAGCGATAAAACGGACGATAAAGAAAGAAATGATTCAATGAGATGATATGACGTCAGAATGCTAGAAGACAAAATGTCATTTTTACCTATTTATAATGGCCTACTGTTAACCGGAGAAAATAGGGTTGATATAATAGCAATAAACGTTCGAAAAGGGAGGAAGGGGTGGATTTCGAACGTTTAAAAGATTTGTGTTTGAATTCTGCTAACCCTACCTCATCAAGAATCCAATATGTATGCTGTTATCCATTCCATTTCTAACCACTTCATAAATTCGAGGACAGATAACTTAGGCTATTATTACAGAGGGGATGTTTTAAAAATAAACGAGGTATGTGTGGAAAGATAATTTCTTAACTATGTTAAAAAATTATATTTGCAAAACGGGTTATTTTAGAGGTATGAGAAGTCGAAAAAGATGGTTAAATTTACATTTTTTTCGTCACCGTTTCTCAAAAAAATAAGTGTATTCCACTGTAGATTAATAGACTAAAAAGTTATGTTAATAATATATATATAGTTTTATAAAACTTGTTATAACCGTTTTAGAAGAAGATATAGGTATGTTTTACCAAAGAATTAAAAACAATTCGGATTTGTAAGTAAAGATACCTCTCGCTGCACCCAGGTTTTTGTTCCCTGTTTTCGTCGCTTCCATTTTGCAGATCGCACGAATTGCTTTGGAGAGGAGAAGGGGTCGTGCTCCGGCTAATTAACGGACATCCAGTCTGACGTTTAATAATTAATGTGCTGTCGTTTAATTAATTAAATTCCAGATATCCCCCTTCATTCATTAAACTTCAGGAGGATCAAAGGAGATCGCCTCACAATTGCAAAAATTATTCTACGTCCTTCATTTTTTTTTCCGAATGAGAAGCGATGCAATATTAAAATATTAGACGATAAGCATGGAGTGTTCTGTGTTTTTCGTTCTCTGTCAAGAACGAAACGTAATTAAGAATCTCCGGCGAGAAACGAAAATAATTCTCGACGTTTAATTGCGTTTGAAATAGGAGTTTGTTCTTTCTCCTTGCTCTGGGATGACGTGCTTGACAACAAGCTTGTCAAGTTCAAATACAGTCGTTTGTTCTGGAGGACAGGACCCATTACTCAAACCTCCAATCGGTGGAAAGGATTCATTTCATAAAACAGAAATAGAAACACATTTTTAAAAACATATTTCAATAAAAATGTAGTTACATAATATTATTAATTAATATTGCATAACGTACATAATATTATTAGCTGAAGATAAGTAAGTGGTATCTTACAGTCATCGTCAATTGCTTCAACAGATTGTTCCTTTTACGTGCGGCAATATCTTCTGAGCACTATAACGATCCGTTACATGACCCGAGCGAAAGAAGAATGTAAGGTGACCATTATGGTTAGCGGTCAGTAGATCTGGACGAAGCCGTTCGTGTCTCAGGCGCAATACCGAGGCAATCGTTTAGGCGCCGGAGACGGTGCGTTTGCGCCTCTATGATGTCTGCTACTGTCAAAGGACTCGAGTAATAATCGTTAATCGAGAGATGCTGTAGTGCCCATCTGGGCCCCGTTACGCAAAGGAATTTAAGTTGTTTGGGTCGGTCGACTTAAAGACGACCTTTCGGCCGCACCTGGAAAAGGATCAGCCGATCCAGGCCGCAAGATGGCGTCACCCTGGGTCTGGAAAGTTCCGGAAGAATCACGTGAAGGGAACCGGAAATCCTATAAAAGATCGGCTGAGCCAAGAAGGGGCTTTTTCTGGATCGTGACCGAAGATCCACCATGACGCCGAGGCATTGATTGCTGCTTGGTTTCGAGGGTACAGCGTGAAATCCGAGTCTCCCTGCCCGTGACGATCCTGTCGAGGAACTCGTCGCCGTCGTCACGATACCGTAGCGTCAGTGCTGCTCCTGAGCTTTGAATTTTGTGTTCGGGTGTCCGTTTCGGCTCGTAGACCTGGCAGAGCTGTGCATTCAAGATCCCACTGCTTCTGGCACGAATCGGGACTTGTCCAACTGTCACATAATTAATACGTCGTAGAACTGTCACACACGTGTCATTAACAAGGATAATTGCGTTTTCTTGACAGGGGGACACTTACTTTGTATATGAGCCTCATATAATTTCCAAAAAGTATCGGAATGATGACACTAGGGGATTCAATTGTCAAAAAACTAAAATGTTTAAAAATCCTATTTCAAATACTATAAACACTAAACAAAACAAAAAAAAGACGACAAAAGTAGGAAAGAGTTTTGTACTGGGTCTGCAATGCATTTATTGTGAAAATTCAAAAAGAATAGGCGAGGTGGTTTTTTTCGTTGAGAAGGCATGCGAGTCCTTTTCATTCAATTGCATTTCAAGTTTCAATTGTTTCCTGAAAAGAGACGATACTGAGGACACAAATGAATATTTCACTAGGGTTTGTTTAAAATGGATTCAAAAAGGTCGAGAGGTTAAGAAAAAAAAATCGAAATTTTGAAAGATACAGTTTTATATAATATTTTTGAATAAAAAATAGTCACTCTTATGACCTGAGTTGGTAAAGAAAAGAGAATGTTAGAAAATGAAATTAAATACAGTTTAACTCGTTTATAACGAGGGATGCGAGCATATTGGGTTGGATCATTGTTAAGTCTATGAAACAGAAGTCTCATTTAACGAGCAAGACCTGGTTTTAGCGAGCCATATTTTTCTGTCTTGCAATCTTTTTCTCAAATTTCTAGTCTTTTTGTCTTATCTTTTTTTTTTCTTTTCCGCTGTTTAATACTTTTGTAGGAAAAAAATTCTCCAACATTCCAATGTCGACAGGGAGGGTTCACAAATCCGGTGCAATAGAATATTTGCCACCCAATTCTACATCTGTTATCCAGCCTACGGACCGAGGAGTGATAAGTTCCAAGAGTCACTTCCGTAAGCAACTGAATTTGATGATTGTGGACCGAAGAGATAGAAGTGGAACAATATCAAATACCAATGTCAACGTACTGGAAGCGATATCTTTGATGAACGATGCAAGGGAGAATGTCACATCAACATGCATCATCAAGTCTTTCCATAAGACCGATCCACTGAGGAAGAAGAGGTTGCCTTAAGGACCCGTTTATTACGAGCTCTCGGATTTAACGAGTAAATGCTACGGTCCCTTTGTGCTCGTTCTAAACGAGTTCGACTGTACTATGGAGGCTCCTACAGTGCGTTCATGGACAAGTGTTTCCATAAGGCTGGAATGTCAATCCACTGAGGAAGAAGAGGTTGACGATTTCATACAGACTGCAAATTTGGAAATGACCAAAGACGAATTTCAGAACTATGCATCCATCGACGATGAACTGATGACCTTAGATGTACTGACCACCGAAGTTATTGTAACTGACGTACTAGCGCATTCAGCGGGAAACATGACGAAAGCGATGAGAACAGTGATGAATATAAAGAAAGTGAAACACCCCCAACTTGTTCTATGATGGAGTTCGCTGAAAGAATGCAGATCCTTTTTGAAGTTAGTGATGATGTTTTTAGGGCAATGAGTCTTCTCCGATGGCACAGGGAACGAGTTCAGCTAACAAACTACAATTTTAAATATGTAGATTAATGAAAAAAAAAATAAATGTTTTGGTAAGAATCTTTTCCTTTATTTTTCTTTCCGTTTATTGTTTCTTTCCTTTAGGACTGTAGCGCAACTAGAAATTTTTATCTGGTTGGGAGGGGGTTATTAAATTAAGAAAAGTATTTAATTAAATTAATTTAATTAAAGTAAGTATTAATTAAATTTTAAGTAAACTCAATCATTTGACCTCCCAAGCACCCCCCCCCCTTTTTTTTATTGCACGCCTGCCTTAAGGACCCGTTTATTACGAGCACTCGGATTTAACGAGTAAGTGTTACGGTCCCTTTGTGCTCGTTATAAACGAGTTCCACTGTACTTTCTTTTCCTTAAAAAATTCTAAATGACGCTTCTGATCGTCCGTCATAATTCTGTTCGATTCTTTAGCTACAAGCCGTGAAACGTTAACAAATAATTAAAAATTCCGGTCCAGTGGACTTTTGGGTCCACTTTCTAAGTCAAAAGGCAACAAAATATTTACTTTGAAGCGCTTCTGAAACAAAACGGTACTTATTAAAAATGTTCCTTTAAAATAATTCATTGAAAATTGCGTAATAAATTAATACCGTTGGGGGGGGGGAAACGGATTGAATGGAAGTGATCGAATTCTTTTGTTGCCTGCACTAAATTACGACCATAAATTTTTACTGACGGCGTAGATTCTTATTAAATGATTTTAATAAGGCGGGGACGAAAAATAATTTTTGAGAACAATTTTCCTTTAATGATCTTCAGCATAAAAACGTCGGTCTCCAGAGGACGCTATGGACAGCTAGCAGAAATTTCATCATTACAAATAATTAAAGCGTTCCTCTGGAAAAATAGAATGATTATTAGATGTAATCCTTTTTGCTCTTATATAAATAGGTATGCAAGAAATTCATCATGCTACAGATTACAAATAATTAAATCGAGCACAAAAAGAAGGAATTGGGCGTATTCCAGATAAAGTACTTGGCTAGAATTACGGAAAAGAGTCTTAAACTAAATCAATCTGTTTTTTTTTTTTGTTTTTTTTCCGAAAAAGCAGCTTATTCAAATGAATGTTGTCGTGTTGGATATTTCAAATATTCCAGATTGTTTAATGATGCTTTGTTTCTCGATCTAGTGTATTGATAATTAATCTGGATTTAATATTTATAAAACTGGAACAAGGATGAATAGGAGTTATATATTCTTATTTGATGAAACAGAACTCTCTCTCTGTGTATGTAACATCAAAATTATTACCTCTTAAATACCTGTCCAAAATTCTCCTCCCCCCTCATTTTTTAATAATTAATATCCAAGCCATAAGGTATCCGTCTACGCTGGGACAACATTTTTCTTGAAACATAGAAACGAGTTCATGTTTTTACATTTTTAGATTTATTTTTTATATTATCATAGAGAATTGCACTTACAAAATTTATTCCTGGAGAAATTTTTATAAAATTTCTAATAAAGAAAATTGAGTAAACAAAATCGGGTTTTTTCAAAAGGTCTCATTTTTTTAATAAATTAAATGATTTCAATATTTTTTGACGCAACCCATTTCTTATACACTGGATTAGTGAATCATCTAAAGTCTTTGCTTCATTTACATTTGGTAAAACATTTGGGTCCTTCAAAATCCTACACATTGAATTTTTAACGAATTTTCATTACCTTTATATCTAACTACGAGTGTAATTTGAATCATTAAAAATTATTCGAATTTAAAACTTTTAGGTCATTGAATAGTAAATGCTATCAAAAGCATTCGTAATCATTTTCAACAAAATATTTTAAGAACTTTTTGACGAATCCATTTCAAGTTTCGACATTTTATTAAAAATACCTTTCCGAGGAAAATGCATAGTTTACGAAAGCAACTTTTACTATTAAAAAATTAAAATATACTTTTAAAATTCCCCACACTTTCTTGATTCCAAGTTACTAATCATTATAGATACTAGAAAAGTGTTTAAAAGAATCTTCATGAAAATTTGAAAAAGTTTTGTCCAAAAAATTCACAGCTTTCCGGTTCCGCAGTATCTACTTCCGTTTTGTTCGACAGCTGTCCCTAATGTTTAAACAGCTGTCACTTTTCTTTAAAATGTCGTAGAGACAAAACAGAAACAGATTTAGAAGCCTAAAAGCTGACATTTTACAACAAAGAAATGATACAAAATTATGATTTTTGGCAAAAAATGACGTTTTCAACGTAGGCGGATACTTTAAAGTCTCATTTAAGCCCTTAACAAATCGTTATTTTGAAGAAAACGGTCGTTAAAGTGCCTATTCTTTTATGCAAGAATTTATTTATAACTAGTGTCACAGACTCCTGTTTTAAATCAAAAATTGCAAAATGTTTTTAAATAAATTATAAATTGGACCATTTGGATGGAAGAGTAAGGAAAAAAATTATTTTTAAAATACTTGAAGCCACCCCGTGTAGTGTAGTCATCGTAATTAGATTCGATTATAACTCTCACTTTGCCCGTACGGGATTCGATCCCGGGACCTCTCGTATCGAAGCCCGACCACTGAGCCTCAGATACGTCGGATTCTGGATTTTTAATTGAAAAACCATTTTCTGTCTGATTGAATTGTCAATCTAAACCAGAGGTGCGCAACCCAACTCGGTTGGTAAAAAATATTTTATTATCGTGCAACATTCAAAATATGCATTTTCAGTGCCAGACACAGTCAAGTAACAAACTATTAAAACTTTAGCTCAAATGCGTAAATGATATAAAAAAAAAATGGGCTCTTGTACAAGTTTGTATGTTTTATCAATTACGGTACTTGATCCATTTGATCTAATATCCTGCGATATCCTTCAAAATTTGATACAATCTATATCCAATGACTCAATTCACGCATTCGCTCATTCCACCCGTGTCATTTTGTAACCTCGTGTGTGCATCATGCATAAAAATAAATAGTTAAGAACTTATAAGAACCTTTGAGCCAGCGACGTGGCCAGAATTTATTTTCGGGGAGGGTTCGCACCTTCCCCTTCCTATATGAATACGTCCTTGTTTAAAGCAATGCCAACAAAACAGAACTGCAAGAATGGCTGCAGATGGAACGGGTAAATAGAAAGAGGGAGTGGGGAGAAACCGACCGCAATACCGAAGTCGCTTGATCAGGGGTGCCCAACCCAAATCGGTCGGTGGACCAAAAAACGATTGAGGTGGGCCGCACATGTAACAATAAAACAACAAATTATTCCAAATATTTTATCATCGTGCAATATATTCAAAATAGGCATTTTTACAGTGCCAGCCGCGACTGTACATAAAAGTCGTGTCATAACCACAACGACCATTAACTATACTGCACTTATAACCGCCTTACCTTCCTCCCTAATCACGAGGGTTCAAATAAAAGGGTTCAAATAAAATCACGAGGGTTTTTTTAATGTCACGACTACATTGCGAGAGAAAGGTCTTTGGTTGGCAAGACCGGAAAACTAAATATGGAACAGTCATGTAAGGTTTAATTATACCTCAAAATTATTCTAATGTTGTCATGTGCTGAAAAGCATTGTGGCATCTAGTGTGTGTGTGTGTGTGTGGCGAACCTCGACCTGCCCCCTCCCCCCCAATCGCTGAATTTGCCGACTGAGCCGAGAGGTATGGTCAATGCTATGAAATCAAAATTATTACATTTGTATATGTTCCCCCAAGTAGGTTATAAGTCTGAAGCAGTCAAACGAGAATCTTTTTCGTTCCATTTTGCATCGCTTGCATCCGTTCCCCAGCCATTCCGGACTCTGAAAAATAAAATTTCCTTTACTATTAGGAAAAACAAAAGTCGCCATTTTGAAACAGCATGCTCTTAATTAAACTGATTTTAAACCATCAGGCGGTGGAAGTGAAAAAAAAAAGGGGGGCGAGCGCGTTGTTTGTGCGAGATTATAGGGCGCGCATGCCGAGCGATTTGGGGGCGTCTCCTGATCCGATTAGCGAGCGACTCGAACGTTCGCAGATTGCGCGCCGTCGGCTTACGACGCTGGCACCAAGGGAATGATATTATGGGCTTTTATTTTTCAGAAACATTTTAATTCGGAACACACACACACACACAAAAAAAAAAACTGAAACAGCTCTCGGAATAATGGAATTTCGTATTTGTTCCACGAACAAAATAAGGACGTCGCTTCTCGTGATTTATCTATCCTCGCATTGAAAGCTCTCTTGTTTCAAGATTTGCCCTCGAATCGCTGGCGAGGAATTGATACTATGTCATGATTTTTTAGCACCTGTTTTCGCCGTTTTAAAATCGTTAGATCGCTTAATATTATTAGGACTTATCGTGAGTAGTGATTATAGTTATTAGTATTGTTCTTTAGCTCGAAAATTTCTTAACGAGCCCAGCCTTACACGGTATCGGAAAAATTTATAATTATTCTAGATAAGTTAATTCGTCACATAAAAGGAATTACACTGTTTATATCTTATTAAATGTTCTTCAAATTTAAATTCTGCTTCATATAAATGGCTCCGACCACAGTGCTTAAATTGGCGACATTTTATGCCAATGTATTTAAGGTATAGTCAACGTTCGGAGAAAATTTTTCTTTAAACGTAGAAACGAGTTCCTGTTTTTACATTTTTAGATTTGTTTTGTATATTATCATAGAGAATGACACTTAAAAAATTGATTCCGTGAGAAGTTTTTATAAAATTTCTAATAAATAAAATAAATTTAGTAAAAAAAAATAGAGTTTTTTCAAAAGGTCTCATTTTTTAATAAACTAAATTATTTCAATATTTTTTGACGCAACCCATTTCTTATACACTGGACGAGCGAATCACCTGAAATCTTTGCTTAATTTACATTGGTTAAAAAATTTGTGTTCTTCAAAATCATACACAGTGAATTTTTAACCAATTTTCGTTACCTTTTATATCTAACTATGAGCATAACACCATTAAAAATGATCCCAATTGAAAGCTTTTAGTTCATTCACTAGGAAATACTATCGAAAACATTCATAATTTTCATCAAAATACTTTGAAAACTTTTCCAGAAATCGCATTTCAAGTTTCGACATTTTATTAAAAATACCGTTCCGAAAAAAACGCGTTTGAAGTTTATGAAAGCAACTTTAACTATTAAAAAGTTAAAATACATGTTTAAAATTCCCCACACTTCAACACTTTCTAATTGCCAAGCTGCTAATTAATAAAAATGCTAGAAAAATGTTTAAACTAATCTTGATGAAAAGTCAAAAAGTTTTGTCCCAAAAAGGCTCTTTAAAAGACTTTAAATTCACAACTTCCGGTTTCGAAGTCGCTCCTTCCGTTTTGTTTCCACAGCTCTCACCGATGTTTGAACAGCTGTCACTTTTCTTTAAAATGCTGTAAAGACAAAACTAAAAACAGATTTAGAAGCCTAACTTTACAATAGAGGAAAAAGAATTATGATTTTTGGCAAAAAAAATGACGTTTTCAATTTAGAAAACGTAGACCTTAAAGGATTTCAAATTGGTTTTTACGTTGCCGCGTTATGAAACGTTGCAGAGCTGTTTTCACGATAAGGTTATACAATAGTTTCTCAAACATTTTTAATAAATCTTTTGATACAGATAATATCTATCTGAAGTACCTCAAAGCAATCTATTTGATAAATACAGTATCATGAAGCATTTACCCATTTGGAATTTCGATTGATTGTCGGAAATTCTGGAGATCGACGAACGAGATGTAGGATATAGACATTACTGTTCGCGATGGATCACAAAAATATTTTGCTCTTTTCAATTCAAGATAGAACTTATACAGTAGAACCTGGGTATAACGACCCCTTGTGGGACCAACATCATAGGGTCTTTGTAACGAATTGAAAAAAATAATAAAAAAAAAGGAGCAAAGAAATGACTCAACAGTACATACCTAGAGAACACTGCTATTTATTTGTATTTCCGTTACTGAATTTTTGAAAAAAAAAAGTCTTTGACGGACGCCCGTTTCGAGTTCATTTGAGAATTTTTCATTATTACCGATTCCATATCCGTCAGATTTTGAAGGAAATCTTCGGAATTCAATTTTCTTTCAAAATATGGACGCAAGGCATCGAAGGCTTCTTTTTCGTTCATTTTTTCAAAAGCTTGGAAGATTTCTTCTCCGTCGTCAGAATCTCAGATTTCTTCGTTTCCGGTTATACGGGCCATAAAATCGTCCTCATTCGAATTTTCTTCGCAGCACTATAAAGTTTCGTCTATTGCACCTAACTCATCAAAAGATAATTGAAGATTCTGAAATTTGACACTGAGGAGCTGGGTCATTTCCTTAGTGCCTGGAGTGTCATCTAGGACATCTGATACCTAGGACATCAATGTCGTACGTGACGAAAGGGCCCTTATTAAACAAACACAAAGAGAGGAGTACAAGTTTCTTGAGGTTGCACCACAGTACAATAATTTTGAAATAGCCCACTTGCTCGTGAGTTCTGCGGACTAAAATGGGCGGTCGCTGTAACGAAAAATAATACGCTAGGGGTCGTTGTAAAGATTCAAAATAAACATTATTCCTACGGTAAAATAATTGGGACTTTTTAAGAGGGTCGTTCTAACGAAGGGGTCGTTAAAAAGAGGTTCTACTGTATTAATTTTCATTCATTCAAAAAAATACTTCTTTATTGTCAAAAAATCCGAGATGATGGCGAAATTCTCATCCGAATGATTTCTTTCCAAGTTAAATATTTTGATAAATTGTAGTCGAAATCCATGTCTCCCCCGGTTAAATTAAAAATATTGGCGATATTTGATCGATGAAATAAATTTCTATCCTCTTATGCCTGAAAGATTTTGATGAATAAATTTGTATCCTTCCTAAAGAGGATTTCGGATGAAGGATTTTCCATATTATATTTTAATTCCCGTTTGAGTCCTTTACTACACACCGTTATATTTAAAAATTGGCAAATTTGTTCCGAAACATTTTTACGCGTTTTTAATTCTTTTAAAGAATGAATCAATTTTAATCTAAGAAAATTTTAATTTCCCTAACCTTAAATACTTCCTTTTTTTGTTGTTGTTTTCAGAGAGACAGTGCTAAACAATGCGAAGGCATCCTCGAATCTTCACCGTGCATTTCGGTTTAATGATGTTATCCCGTAGAGAATTAAACAGCGGTTAAAAACATTCGAAATCAAAACAGGGCAAATGCGACAATAAATTCATCTTCCTACTTTTACAGCTCGATTTTCTTCCTTTTCGGAGTGTAGCCTACCCGAAAAAGAACGATTCATTAAAGGGTAAAAAAATGAAAAATAATTTAAAATGGGTAAATACTGCCCTTAAACGCACAGTTTAATCAAGATAAAATTTAATCAGACATTTTAACTACCCCTGAGAATTTAATTAGTGGAAAGTTTAATTTACGAGTCATGACTCGAACGTGTTATGACGCACTAAAAGAATAATGTTAACGCAATATTTTTAAGTGTGTTCAGATGCATTTAAAGAAAAGAAAAATGAAGAGCATCTAGTAAACAAATCTCGCGTTTTGTTGAAAAATGCAAATTTTAGCATTTTATCGAAAATTAGTGTTTACCAGGATAATAAGAAAGAACTTTTTTTTTCGATCCATAATAATATCATCTAATAACATATTTAAGAAGGAAATTTAAAAAACAATGCTGGTTTAAACAAACAAACAAAAAATTAAGGCATTTCAGTCGAAACAGGGTTCAGGAACAGCATGGCTTATTGTAGGTCGTGATTTTATAAATAAAGAAGTCAAAATTTGAAATAGTTCCCAAATCCAACTGTTGTTGTTATTTACCTCGTAATCAAAATAATCCATTTCTTTTTAAAGTAGAGCAACAGCAATACTCAATGTCAAGATTCCGTTGTCACTAGTCGCTTAAAATGACGACGACTGCCTGATGGGATTTTTACCTTTAAGGTATTGTGACGCCTTCAATATTCTCAAATGAGAGGTAACGTGAATAATAGATCGCAGTCAAAGATAAACTTGGAAATTTACTTTAATTCTGGATTAAATACGGCTATTTACAAAGGGATGTTAATTCCCAAATCACGTAGAACTGCAAAGGACGGTTGCCAGTAAAACTTCCTCACGACGATCACAGTCGAAAGAAAAAACAAGAGATTTAATACTCTCGTACAAGTGGGGAGGTTTCTCAGGGTGCAATCAAACCTAATTTATCCCCCGTTCGGTATCCGCCGCTCCCTATAAGAGCGGAATCTCCCGAACTAGCCAAGTTGGCTCTGGTAAAAAGGCCTCCACGAGGTCGACACACCTCCGAAAAAAATGACGAAAAGCCCCGAGTCGCAAAATTGCAGGATTTTTATACCTAGAGGGGTCAGTTACGGTTCTGCCACTTGTTTTTTGAGGTAAGTTAAGATCCCAGTTACTTGAACTCCAGCTAAAGTTACAGTTATACTTTTTAACTGAATTCTCATTCGCTGGCTTCAGGGAATTTCCGATCGTTCATTAACGAGATCCACCAGAGGCGTCTATTCAGTCCGATTGTCGAGATCCCCGACTCTACTCCGCCACGCTATTGTCCAGATAAGCAGGTGTACTACGGTCAGCTGTCTCGGACAAAAGGGAGTCTTCACAGTATCCTTCACGTAAGGAATCACGTTTATTATGCCACCTAGCAGACAGACGATGAACTGCAGTTTTAACGCAAGCCTTACAAAATGTTCTAGAAACATCTAATATTACAGAAAATTTGCATGTTTTCTTGACCATTTCAGAAAGCGCACACAAAAGCGAGGAAATCCACTTCGTCGCTCAGAATCGAACCGAACATCTTCCGTCACGACAATAACCATTGTGCCATGGAATGTGGCAACATCGAGAAGGACTTAAGGTATCCGAAGTTAAAAACGTCATTTTTTGCCAATAATCATAATTTTTCTTTCTTTTTTATTGTAAAATTTCAACTTTTAGGCTTCTAAATATGTTTTTGTTTTGTCTCTACGGCATTTTAAAGATAAGTGACAGCTATTTAAACATCAGTGACAGCTGTCCAAACAAAACGGAAGTAGCGACTGCGGAACCGGAAGTTGTGAATTTTTCGGAAGCATTTTTTGGACAAAACTTTTTAAATTTTCATGAAGATTCTTTTAAACATTTTTCTAGTATTTTTAATAATTAGCAACTGGGCAATTAGAAAGTATTGAAGTAAGAAAGTGTGGGGAATTTTAAACAACTATTTTAATTTTTTAATAGTTAAAGTTGCTTTCATAAACTTCAAACGCGTTTTTCTCGGAACGGTATTTTTAATAAAATGTCGAAACTTGAAACGGGATTTCTCGAAAAGTTCTTAAAATATTTTGTTGAAAATTATTATGAAAGCTTTTGATAGTATTGACTAGTGAATGACCTAAAAGCTTTCAATTTGGATCATTTTTAATTGCACTCGTAGTTAAGTATAATGGTAACGAAAATTGGTTAAAAATTCAATGTGTATGATTTTGAAGGACCCACATTTTTTACCAAATGTAAATGAAGCAAAGATTTGAGGCGATTCGCTAGTCCAGTGTATAAGAAATGGGTTGCGTCAAAAAATATTGAAATAATTTTTTAAAAAATGAGACCTTTTGGAAAAAAAACCGATTGTTTTTACTCAACTTTCTTTATTTATTAGAAATTTTATGAAAACTTCTGCAGGAATCAATTTTTAAGTGCAATTCTCTGATAATATAAAAAATAAATCTAAAAATGTAAAAACATGAACTCGTTTCTACATTTAAAGAAAACAGTTCTCCGAACGTAGACGGATACCTTAAAGGGGATGTGATCCCATCAAGATACTGCCGCGATCTGTCTGTTCATTCAACGATTTAGAGAATAGAAGATTCATAAAAGATGGGAACGCAAAAAAGTTCCTTTTACGGGTGACTGGGGCAGAGCTGTGGAGAGACGGCGATAAATCGATATTCCTCGTGAAATATGTTCCGCCACTTTAATGGCCTGCGTCTTTCATTCGAAAATAATCAGCGATCAACAAAATTTGTTCATTTAATTATCCCTGGCGACGTCTTACTTTCGGGTTTTTAAAGCGCAGGTCACAAAGGAGAGCTCCCCAAAGGGGCAACTTTGAGAAAAACCGGCCAATGAGCGTGCCCCGAATTGTTCCGCCGGCCCCAACTCATTTGCCGATAATTTCTTTTAATGTCCCTTTCCGCCGAATCAAAGAGATTTCGACGTCTGCGATTCATTAAGCCGAGTTAAACGACTCATATCAAAATCTTTTAGTCGTTTAACGTCGGAGAAATGAAAGAATCGTCACTTTCATCCCGGTATGCGGTATCATTAGGGCGCGCCACCCCCGGGGGGGGGGGAAAGAGGCCTTCCAAAAAAGAACGACTGCATTTGATCTTTGATGGAGATGTTCGGGAACCAATTTATTTGGGAATCGAAAGAGGGATAAAGGAGAGCGGATCAATTAAATCCAACTTTGTATTCTTAATAAGAATCTTTCACCTTCTCTTCATGAAATTTGTTAATGAGGCCGGAAATTCTGACGCCTTCAACCAGATATTCCGCCGCACCCGCAGGGCACTCCAGAAACACAAATGAGATTTCTTTTTTAATATGCAATCATTTAAAACTTTGCAAACATTTTTAAAGTACGCATACATATATACATGCGTACATTGTAGCGTACTGGGGCCCGAAAAAGGATAGCGGAGGTCTGCGTGCAGACTAAAGATATTTATTTAGAAACACAATGTTGAAGTATGATAAATACAATGAAATTGATGAATATCTACACATGAAAATGATGATTGTTGCAAGAATCAGATTTCTAATCGCTTGAAGAGAAAAAAAAGAAGGGGAGAGGACACTCAGTCGCTCGCCTGTACGTTCTCGGCCGATGAGTTCGCAGGAGACTCGATCGGTCAAAAATCCACCCTGGATCATGAACTCCGGTCTTTTTATATCGTCGTCTGACCGCAAATGTCCATCTCAGCTGATCGGACATCTGGTTGATGACGTGGTGAGGAAACCACTTGTAGAACTCTATCAGGACAGGTGCAAGCCAAGGGAAGTTTGCAGCCATCGGGAGCCATCTCGCCGATCATGAATCGATGTCTCCGGACAAATCTTTGGAGGAAAGTATTGCTGCTTCCCTTACACTGTCTGTCGTGCGAGACTCTTCTTCTGGATGCCATTGAAACGAACACTGAAAACACTTCGCCAGCATCCCAATGCATTTCTCAGACAGAATGATCGAGATGGTCCTCGGTGTTAACAATCCTCCTTCAGCATCCTATTCCGCGCGAAACAACGTCCTTTCACCAGGTAAAGACGAGCTCAAGTCAAGTGCTCACAAAAGGCGCGTTTACTATTTTTCTACGTTATGTCGGTATCTCTCACGGTCGTAGATAGGTCAGTATCTGGAAATTTAATGTAACCAGAATTCGTTATAACACATATATTTTATATGCAACAGTGACATAGGTAGAATTATGTCTTAATCCAAAGTACAGTAAATTTTCAATCTCATAAAAAATTTATCGCACTCACACAAAGAATGACGTACACACAAGTATACGTAATTTTGCATGCATACGCAGGGCACTCTCACTTGGGGTATGTGCCCTGGACACAAAAATTTTAGGGGACACAAAAATTTAGTCTAAAGTTTTCACCTTTATCATTTTATTGTAATGTGCAGTAACTGATATCAATTTTTGTGCTTCAATTTTACCTGCTAAATATTGAGTCCTGATCAATTTCAATCCATATCTTTGACATTATTTTGAGCATAGCAGTTGAATTTTATGTCAACGTCATTGTAGTCATTTCATTTCCCTCGTGTTCATTTGAACTTCTTCAGTGTAATTTTTAATTCACAATTCCCTTTTCCTTAAGTTTTAATAAATTATTGTACGAGGTAATTGTGTTTGTCGTGAACTATATAGTTACTTTCATTTTACTGTTATTAACCCGAAAATGAATTCCCTCCACAAACTTGGTGCTCTTTTTATTGCATATTTATAAGACAGATTATTAGGAACGTACCACTATAAACCATTCAATCGTCTCATCCATTTCAATTATTTTTAATTCTATTATTAATATTTATTTTCTGCACCACAGAGCTTGTGAGTGTGACAAGGTAGAAAATAAAAAAGTGGGTCGCTCCAGGTCCTTAAAAGTCCTTCATTTTTAGCACGGCTAAACAGAGATAAATAATGATGACGTAAAATGAAAATTGGGTGTTTTTGATTTTGAATATGACTTTAATGCTCATTTCTTAAATCTGTCGGATAATTCAATGTTATAATTTTTATATGACTGTAATTATGATAACTTATATATATATATATATATATATATATATATATATATATATATATATATATATATATATAATACCGGGTGGCCATAATTAAACTGACAGTGTTCACAGTGTTCTGTAGCGCGATCTATTTGCGAGAATAACGCCCCATTTTGTAGGAAGATTAAACAAGACGGAGGACGAAGGATTCCGCAAAAAAACAAATGAGTTCCAAAAGTCACCGCTAGGGTAATATTGGGCGCTGTGTTATAGAAAATAGAGTGTTAGAAATGCAAATTAATACGGAATAAAATGACTTTTTATTATGCCCATTTTCTGATTTAGTTCAAGTGCAATATGGCAACCCTTTTAAAAAAGCGTAAAATCTACATAAACGCCGATAAAATCTCTTGATCAGCAATATCCCGTACGCCGAGCAGAAGAAGTTCTTTATTCAAATTTCACGTTACATCCGTTGGCACAATTAAGAAATTAATTTCCGTATTTTTAATTTTTTTTATTTTAAGAACAACAAAAATAATCAATTTGGGTGGGTTTTATTAAAAAAAAAAATAATTGCGTCTAATTTTATTTTTGTTTTTTCGGTGAGAATACAAAGTATTAAACTAAATCATAATAAGCTTTCAATCTCATAAAAATAATTTGCTGCACAAAGTACACACATGGATATATATCCATGCTTTACACTTATCGTCCTGATCAGCAATGTTGAACGTCGTTTTATCGTATATTGAGAAATGTATTTGCAACCAGTGTTTGCACTCTAAATTTTTACAGTTTAAATTTGCCTGGCAATTTATTTATTTATGCTCTACTATTTTCCAGATGAATATAAACTAAAGAAATTTTATAAATAGGAAAATAATATATTGCGAAAAAAATTTTGAGACATCCTTTTATTTCTCTTTTACAAACTTGTATGACACCGAAAATAGTATGGCACTTTTTATAATGAATTTTTTTTCGATTTTGACGCCAATTTATTCAAACCTTTGTCTACTCTTATAAATCATGCAGCGAAAAAGGTAAGGTCGAATTAGTGACGTAGTTTTGCTGTTTTTCAGGGTTTCAACCTTCACACTGGAAACCAGTAGTGGACAAAAATGTCAATAAATTTACAAAATCATATAATGCTTGCATTCAAAGTAGTTCGGGGAGGCTCCTCAATCCACAGAATGTTAGGGACTCTTCCTGGGCGAAGCTTATTTGTTACGTTAAAAACGTCATTTTTTGCCAAAAATCATAATTTTCTTTTTTTTTTTTTATTTCTCTATTGTAAAATTTCAACTCTTAGTCTTCTAAATCTGTTTTTGTTTTGTCTCTACGGCATTTTAAAAAACAGTGTCAGCTGTCAAAACAAAATGGAAGGAGCGATATCGGAACCGGAAGTTGTGAATTTAAAGCCTTTTAAAGAAGCATTTTTTGGATAAAACTTTTTGACTTTTCATCAAGATTAGTTTAAACATTTTTCTAGCATTTTTATTAATTAACAACTTGGCAATGAGAAAGTTTGGAAGCAAGAAAGTGTGGGGAATTTTAAACATGTATTTTAATTTTTTAATAGTTAAAGTTGCTTTCATATACTTCAAACGCGTTCTTCTCGGAACGGTATTTTTAATAAAATGTCGAAACATGAAACGGGATTTCTCGAAAAGTTCTTAAAATATTTTGTTGAAAATGATTATGAATGCTTTTGATAGTACTGACACAAAAGCTTTCAATTGGGATCATTTTTAATGATGTTACGCTCATATTTAGTTATAAAGGTAACGAAAATTTGTTAAAAATTCAATGTGTATGATTTTGAAGGACCTACATTTTTTGCTAAATGTTAATGAAGCAAAGATTTTAGGTCATTCGCTAGTCCAGTGTATAAGAAATGGGTTGCGTCAAAAATATTGAAATAATTTAATTTATTAATAAATGAGACCTTTTGAAAAAACCCGATTTTATTTACTAAATTTTCTTCATTTATTAAAAGTTTTATAGAAACTTCGCCAGGAATAAATTTTTTAAGTGCAATTGATAATATAAAAAAATTGTAATATAAGTGCTCTATGATAATATAAAAAATAAATCTAAAAATGTAAAAACGTGAACTAGTTTCTACGTTTAAAGAAAAAAAATTCTCCGAACGTAGACGGATACCTTAAATATATGGAGAACAAATTTTGAAAGTCCGACGTATTGAGGATAATAATTATAAAATATATGATAAAGAAGGAAAAATCTTGCATCGTAATTTGCTGAAGGGGGATGCCAGTAACGTAATAGGGTTATTTAATAATCGAATGCTCCGGATTAAGTTAGTTATGCGATTAAGAACACGATTAAGCCTCATCTGGATGCATCGTACTCATTTGTAGAGTGGCGTCGAATAATTACGACGCTGCCGTTGCCAAACCGCCCGCACAAAGTTGCATTGGAAATAAGGAGGGCTTAATGACGAAGCAAAAGTCACATTAATGTTCGAACTCAGTATTACAAGTGGGATTAGTAGTAGTTGTTTGCGAATTATGTGTTCGAAAATGAGTTCTAATCTATACCAACATGAGTCAGTCGAGATAACTTGTTGTTAAGAGGATTCTAGTAATAACATATTAAACCTCTTCCCATGTCAGACGAAAAAGATAATTTTCCTTAAGAATAAATTAATAAAGAATTTTAAATGTTAATGTGTTCGACCTTTTAAAGGTAGATGGATGGGAAATGCTTTTCTTACGAAATGGCCGAAGAGTTATTTCAAAATGGCACGGGAAGAAACCGAAGTCCTACATGCAGCCAATGGAGGCGCATTTTATAAGGCAATTTCTCGCAACGTCACGAACTACTATAATGCCCTTTCCCATCCATTTTCCGTTTACAACAGCCAATAGACAAACAATAAACTGCCCTTCCGCTTGAAACTAAAGCCATAATTGCCATAAATGGAGAATTTGCCCTACTGCGTGAAATCGCCTTATAAATGAATGCGGTGTAGTCATAGTTTACACGAACTGGATGGAACTCGAAAAATAGGACACTTTATGTAAATTTGAAGCATGGACCAAAAGCGCATAAAATGGCTCTGCATTTCCAATTACCGTGATTTCTGTCTGTAAAAAAAAATTTGAGAGAAATTTTTTTAACAAACATAATATTGATAAAATACAATGACGTAGCCATTTCACGGGTAGGGTCCGAATTCTTAATCCAGAATACAATAAACTTTCGGTCTCAAGAAACTTTTTTATCCTACAGCTTATACATCCATTCACAGCCTGGCATGTATGTCGCCCTAAAAAGGATCTGCCCGACCCTCCTTCATTTCATCGCGAAATGCATCTGCAACCATAATGTGTCTTTTGATGGTTTATAAAATTTCTAATAAATGAAGAAAATTGAGTAACAAAATCGGGTTTTTTCAAAAGGTCGCATTTTTTAAAAAATTAAATGATTTCAATATTTTTTGACGCAACCCATTTCTTATACGCTGGACTAGCGAATCACCAAACATCTTTTCTTCATTTCCATTTGGTAAAAAATGTGGGTCCTTCAAAATCGTACACGTTGAATTTTTAACGAATTTTCATTATACCTAACTACGAGTATAACATCATTAAAAATGATCCGAATTGAAAGCTTTTAGGTCATTCACTACCAAAAGCATTCATAATCATTTTCAACAAAATATTTTAAGAATTTTTTGAGAAATCCCATTTTAAGTTTCGACATTTTATCAAAAATACCGTTCTAAGAAAACCGCATTTGAAGTTTATGAAAGCAACTTTAACTGTTAAAAAATTTAAATGCATGTTTAAAATTTCCACACTTTCTTGCTTCAAAACTTTCTAATTGCCAAGTTGCTAATTATTGAAAATACTAGAAAAATGTTTAAACTAATTTTCATGAAAAGTTAAAAAGTTTTGTCCAAAAAATGATTCTTTCAAAGGCTTTAAATTCACAATGAGGAATTTGCACATGTGAGGGATTCGAACAACATAGTGTTTTACTGATAATTTCAGACTCGTAGATTCCAAAAATGTTCTCAAAAATGTAAAAAAAACTGGGTCTATCGTTTAAAAAATTAATTTTAAAGTTAAGCGTAAATCACGTGACATCAAAACGCTCCGTGATTGGTTGTGATGTCATCGTTCATGCAGAAAAATATTTTTGTATTGCTTTTAAGCGCGCACTATTTTCCAATTTTGTTTTTGCAAGTTCCTAAAATTTTCTAGCTATCAAAATTTATTTTTATTTAAACCTGAAGGTTTATTTTATCGATCTAGATGGCTTAGTTATCTCAATTTGTCATAAATGTATCTTCTACCTGGATTTACCAAAGAACAATCAGACAACCTCCCGAAAATTGACAGCAGGTCAATGTTTTCTTTCTTGGCAATAAACCCGGATTTTATGGGAGCAGAATACGAGGAATTAAAACCCAAATGTATGTAAAATTATTTATATTTTTTTCCAATTTTACTTAACATGTATTAATATTTCATTCATGCTAAACACAGCTCTTTTGTTTGTAAACACAAGCAAGTCAAATAAATATACATATATCATATACATACACATTTGTAGTAGCATCGTTTTTTATAAATAGAGACGGATGTAATATTAAAATAAAAATTAGAGGAGGTATTTATTGTGAGACCGGTCTCATTAGCCTTCGTGTTGCAAAAAGTAGATCGTAGCACTCCAAAACCAAACCAATTCTTAGATATTTTAAATATGATGAAAAGAAATTTAAAATCTTTAAACGACTTTTCTTAATTATTTATACATTTTTAAATAGCAATACAATTTTATTGCTTTAATATTGTCAAATTAAAAAATGTATAAAATTTCTCAAATTAAATTTAATTTTTAAAGTAATATCATTATTAAGTATTTTAAAAATATTATACTTTTTTTCAAATTAGTCACCAATTTAATCGAAAAATATCACTGTGATTTGATACACAAGAAAGTATGCATCTTTGAAGAAAATATTTATAATACCTTGAAAATACATAACCTTCCCCTATCCCGACTTATTTATTAGATAATTACATGATTTAGATATTTATAGGTTTTTCGATATTTATGCTTTATAAAATATTTATTGTACTTGAACTCTGTGATAATACTCGAAAATTAGCAGTTTTAAAAGTTAAATAGCAGTGGTTAATCAACAATCCTTTTAAAGGTATAGATGTATTTTTATATACTTTAATTGTTCTAAATTAGTAATATTTAAACAAAAGCAAGCATTTACTAACCGATAAATGGTCTTCACAAACCCATAAAGATGATTTATATGATAATTTGGGGTTTAATTTCTCATCCCTTTTCATCGCAGTTGTCCAGATTTTACGTGTATGTGGGTCTTTCGGGACGCTGAAAAATATCTTCTCATTGCAATTAGTTGTTGTATTTTTACAGAGTGACACAATACAATATTTAGAGTATGATTTTTTAATGCCAGACATAACAAAAAAATTTCTATTATATGCGATACTTTACACAAAAACAAATTTAAAAGTCGCCTTTTAACATGTAAACAGCATAGGCGGTCGGTGTCTACATGAACGATGACGTCACAAACTCGGCGGAGAAAAAGTATCGTTTTTGAGAGACGTTAAAGAGTCCGCTATAAAACCCATCAGAAATCACTCATTAGGCCCCCAAATGAAAGAAAAATAGCTACTGTCCTGCTTACTTTTTTGTCTTCTATCAAAATTAGAAAACGTGAAAATTCCTCATTTCCGGTTTCGCAGTCGCTCCTTCCGTTTTGTTTGGACAGCTGTCAGTTTTCTTTAAAATGCCGTAGAGACAAAACAAAAACAGATTTAGAAGCCTAAAAGTGTAAATTTTACAATAGAGAAATTTAAAAAAAAATTATGATTTTTGGCAAAAAATGACCTTTTTAACGTACACGGATACCTGAAAAGCTGAAAATAGCTTTAATGTGCCATAAATCTTTTTTTGAAATGAGAGCGTCTGTTTTACTTTGCCTTTCTCACTAGGAAATAATTTTTAAAAAGCCGTAACTGTAGTTAATAACTTTCGATAACAACATATAATAGAGTTTTATGATTAAGGTGGAATTCATAAATTTTTGTCTGTAAACGCTTCCGCCAAATATGTCAAGTTATAATATAAAGCAAGTGAATATTATATCAAGATTTGACAAATACTAATACGATTTCATAATTAAGTGTACATTAAGTATGTTTTTAAATGTGTTCACAGATACAAGCATTAATAATGATTAGAAACAAAACTATGTTTTGCAATCAACTTGTTCTGGTATGACACGAAGCTAAGGCAACATCCAATCCAAATAAAGAGAATTTGAAATATTTTATTTATTTCAGGTGAGTCAACGTTCTTGACATTTTTCAGTGATTATAACACCACATCCATAGATTGCATCTAAGTATGTATAAATTAGTATTTATAGATATTTATTCTTTCTTTTACAATGACTAGAATCAATGTCCTGGGGGTTTTCCATCATAACACACACTTCACCCGAATACAGCCCCTGGTAAGATAACACCAGTTATTAAAAATTGAAGAAGATAAAGGAAAATGAAATGTCCTGTCAGTCCAATCAGGTGTTCTAAGCGCACAGTTTTCATTTTGCCTAAGATATCGTCACTAGTATAAAAACAGCGTCCGTAGCCAAAAAAAAAAAAAAACACCAAAGTACTTAAAGTTGACCGACCTGAGGAATGTTGGAGCAGATGGACTGGAATGAATCTTCCAGACAGGGTGAATGTGCTTCTTCACTGAGAAACTTGAATCGATATTTTGGCACATCCATCAGAAACATTCTTAAAATTACGACTCTGATATTAGTCAGGAATTCAGATATTTGGCGTAACCAAGTCTAGTTTTGATTAAAAAAAAAACAAACAACCTAATAAAGAAAAATTAGCCACTTTGCTGATAAGAAACATTTCAACATCCTGTCAACTTCCGCAAGAAGCGGTGACTTCATTCGTTGAATTTCCTATTTGTGATGATCTCGTCGGATGAAACTGACTGAAATCAGGTTTCAAATCGAGTCATAAAGATCTCTAAACACACTTTCAATGTACAGTTGGTTGATTATCCTTTTGCTTTCGGTATTGAGTATCTACACCGTGAAAATGGTTCATTCGATCCTTCGAACGTCTTTCTAAAGAATTTACATTTCTTCTCGGAAAATGCTCTTTTTTGTAAGCTTTTATCTAACATTTGAATTGGAATGTTATCTATATACATAAATCAGTGAGTGTCGCCTAGTCCATCCACCACGGACAGTGCAGGTGGTTGAAGCAAGCGGTGGTTTGTGGTCATTGGTCCTCTTCCCCGACCACGTCGACGTCCGGCTCTTGCAGGCTGTCCTCCCTGCTCGAGCCCATGCCCCGCATCTCTTCCAGGAGTCTGGCAGCCCCGGCAGACTGCGGGTCGCCCAGCTTGTTGTCTTCGTTCATCTTCCGCAGCTGCTTTTTGTGTTTCATGCGCCGATTCTGGAACCACGTCTTCACCTGCAGAAAACAGCAAAATATGAACTTCAGAAAATATTTACGCAAAAGAAAAAAAAAGTGTAAGCCCCTGTCAGCAGAAAAATGCCGGATGAGAGACTCTAAATAATATCTTTTTTTTTTTTTTTTTTTTTTTTTTTTTTTTTTTTTTTTTTTTTTTTTAGATATCCCTGAGTATCAATTTTGAATATTTAAAAATGTTGCTCAATAATCCCAGATATCTCTGAATATTACTTTTGAATATTTAGCAATATTCAGCTAGTGGTAATTTTGAAATGCGTTTCATTTCTTAGAATATTTCTCTTATACACGATACAAAATATTCTTTTAAATGTTTCCTTTTAAACAATTAGACATTTCGAGTCAGTACGAACGTGAGAACGACTCGCAACGTCCAGACTAAGCCCCAATGTCCGGAACTAGGGCGGGGCAAAGGAGGCGTTTGGTATGGGCGTATCAGTCGTAGGGGTGTCACGCTGTGCACCGCCTTCATGGGTATGGGTTCCGAACGAGGGCAGTTCGCCCCGGAGAGGAATAACGAAAAACTAATTTCCAAAATTCCATCATTCTAGTTAAACAGTAGGGTTAAAAGGCAATAAATTAAGTTATTTTTTAAAAAAAAGTAGCTGTGAAAATCGAAATGGTTTCAATAATTTTAAAATTTGTAAGCTCTATAAAGAATTTATTAGCTAGAGCTAAAGAATATATATTCAAAATTAGTAATGGCATTATCTTTCAATAACTTTATTTAATAATCTTTACTTTCAACATTATTTTCACAATCAGTAGCAGACGATTCATTCGTCGACAATAGAAAATACACAGCCATACACAAGGCCTGCGCACTTGATTTTCCGAAAACCGATCACGTGATTTCTCAAAGGCGGTATTCCATTTATTCTGTTGATGCTTGTTGAATGTTAGCCTATTACTGATTTTGAAAAAAAAAATTATGGAAGAAAATAATGTTTGCTTTTATATGGAGGGTAAGTAGCAATTTTGCTATCGTTTCTCCTGTTATTTTATGAGCTGTTTTCTAATTAAGTATATCATAAGAATGATGGTAATTTTTAAGTTCGCTACTTTCGAATGGTTAAAATGTTTTGTTATTAGTGTGTTCTTTATATCATATTGTATATTATAACTGTCGTTTTAAAAATAAGTTTCATTTTATTGTTAGATCTCATTAAGGAGCTTATAATTACATAATACAACATTTAATATTCGTGAGTTAAATGTATTCTAAGTTTATGTTAAAGTTTCGTTTTTGCTGTGTATTGCAACTCAGCTATTGTTGATACCTCCCAAACTACAATTTCTGTTTTATCTTAAAGCAAAACTATTTATTATTACCACAATAAAAGATTAATGTATCATTACTTCATTGATTTATAATGTGTTTTTAAAGAGCTTTGTTAATAAAAGTTGATGTACAACTTCTTTTACATACCACAACAGCAACTGGGAAATTTCTGTGTAGAATCGGTGTTATCTGTTCTTTAAATTGTTTCTGATTTATCAACTTTATAACTTTTTAAGTCCTGAGCTCTTTTTCTAGATTTTCATATTAACTTTTTACAATTTAAAATTTTGAATATCGAAACATAAAGAAGACATATATGTAACAAAAATTAAAGTACCAAAAGAAAATTTATAAATGTAAGAAAAAAAATTAGTCTAAAGTAATCAACAGAAGCAATGTTTTTACACATTTTTATTATAAAAATATAACCTTTATTCTATGTTGTACTATTTTTATAATAGGTAGGTTCTCATATAACCTGTAGAAAAGTAGTTAAATAAACATGCTTAAAGATTTTGAATAGATATGTCCAAAAGTAGAAAGTATAGCCAAAAGTAGAAAAATCCCATCTAAATAAAATTTGCAAGCTGTTATAATTATATAAATAAATTTTAATTAATAGGAACTTTAAATAAACAACTGAATTTACTTTTAAAGTAACATATTTATGCATTCAGATATTTACAAATGTTTTATTAAAATATAACAGTAATTTTATAGCAAATAATAATCAACTCAGTCACTTAACCATACCTTAAAAATATAATAGATGATATAAAGAGGTCTTCTGAATTACGTTTGCATGATTGTTTACTTCACTTCAAAAATATAATTTTAACTATTTATAAAATATTTCTGAATAACTACTCTAAAAAAGTGACTGAAAAATATATTGAAGAAGTTAAGAAAAAATCCAATATGAGAAAAAAAATTCTTAAATATTTCTTGTAATAACATTTTTACTTTTTTCTCTACATACTATTGGATTATGTTTCATTGTTTATGTAGGACAAATCAGTATCAGATGTTATACGTAAATAAAACTGTAAAAGTTTTGAAATTATTTTGCCTCAGCATAGTATTTTTGCATGAGTTTGTGAAATTTATCAGTGATAAATTGTTCTATGATTTTACACTAAGGCAGTGTTTTTTAACACTGCCTTTAATATAATCCTTAGGGATTTTATTTATTTTAACTTTAATGTGATCCGTAAAAGATCATATTTTATGAATACAGGTATTTTATTTCCATGGGATGATTTAATGAAAGGTAAGTAAAAAGAAAAAAAAAGATGCCAGTTGTGCAATTTTTTTGCAAATGTAATTTCTTTGCTTATGTATCATATCTGTTCTCTTGTAGTGTATGAAGTTATTTTGGTAACTAAAATTTGAATATAAATTGACACACAAATAAAATATCTATAGCAAAATAATTTTCTACTAATAAATATTCACGTTAGTGAAATAATTGAATATCCTTAGTTTATTTTTTGAAAAAAATATTTTGAGTAGTAGAAGGCATAACACAATTTACTTGCGGATTACAGAAGGGAAACCGCCTTCGGCAGCCGCCATTTTGTTTGAGTGCGCGGGCCTTCTATATAGATGGCTGTGAGAAAATAGCCAGACAACGTGTTTTCAAAATTACAAATGTCGTCAAGGAAGCACATACTCCATGGTTTTATTACTATTTTAGCATTATGACGTCATTCTCTGATATATCGTATTCATTATTTTTCTGTCCATTTTTCTTCAAATTGAGGTATTCCCCGATTATAATTCTATATTTTTTTCTATGTGCATAATTTTAAATTTATTCGTCGAATTTTTTTTATACAATAAATGTTTTATCGTCAATATTCTATCAACAATTTTTGTACAAATTCCATGCAGACGAAAACCTTTACTCAACGGGACAAAAGAGTAGCCTAATTTTTAATTATTTGAATCCATTCTCAAAATACAAGTTCAGTTAGTCAAGTTCTTGGTGGCATTAGGCAAGATTTATTAATTTTTATAGTGGTTATTCAATGATATTATCAAAACGGAGTGTTGTAGGAGGACAACCAATCAAATGCCAGTATTTTGGTACTCATTTGTGTCCAAAAATCTCCAATTTGCTCTCTAAGTATAGATTCTATCATTACAAGTAAATAAATATATGTAAGAATATTTACAATTTTACGAGATGATAAACTTATCGAAGGTGTTTTTAAATTGTAGCAAGATAAATTAGACGGTTTTAACTTCAAAATAATATTTGTAATAGGCCGGTGAAAATAATGCATACTTTTAGTATTATTTCGTATTTTTAGCAAGCTAAAAAGGATAATATCTAAATCCTCGATAGATTAAGGAATAAGTTTGTAATGATAAGAGTTTTTTTTTTTCACAGGGATTAATCCTGATAAAGTAACGTTGTAAATACATATCCGTTTTGTGCAATACATAAGTAAAAAGTTATTAGTTCCTTAATTTGGAAATGGTGGGGCCATTATGAATAAAACATGTAGAAAAAGAACATTTTGATACATTTTTCACGCACGCTATGAACCATTTTTAACCAAGGGCGCAAATGTCCTACAGATGAAACAATACACTTTGCAATTAATTATAAGCTTACTTATGATTGATAAATTAATATATATTCATATGCGTATACACTGCATGCGGTAACGTACTTTTACGTAGACTGTCACTGGAGCGCGGTCACGTAAAATACCTATTGAATAGATTTTTCCTAGACAGCGGGTAACGTATAAATACGATGTACGATGGTGTGGTGTTGGTGTTGCCATGCAATGATTTGCACGATTTCTTTCCAGAAATTGAGTTTGTCTAGTTACTAGGTCTTCTACAAAGGTAAGAACTAAGTTTTCGGACATAGTTGCGATTGAAACTGAACATTGTTACTGCTGTTTATGTAGGACGAAGGTAACACACCATGTCCCCGAAGAGGTTGATTTTTACAATGGCTGTTCACACATTTTTCAGACGATGTATATTGTAGTCACAAAACATCAAATTCTTGTGTTTGAAATGTTTTATTTGATAGCTCTTACTCAGAGCTATCTTGAGACACCGTCATTTCCAGGATAATAATGCCTTTTGAAAGACGTATTCTATCCAATTCCCCCCGAACAGCTTCCTAGAGTCCTGTAAGGGACGACGTTTGGATAATGCAGATTTTTAAAGTCCGAAAGCACAAAAATCCATTGGTGATACATCGGGAGATTTAGTAGGGATATCGGTTTTTTGTTCCTTTTCTTTTAGGAAATGTACAGTGGATTTTGACGTGTGACTGCTAGTTTTCTCTTAATGGAATTCCACTGCGATGGCATTTCATTCAGAAGAATTGGCGATGTGTTCCGGATAGTATTTGGAGTTAATCTTGACATTTTTTCAACTCCCTTTATTTTTAACTTGCCATTATATGGAAAACCAGCAACAATCATGTATCCCTTAGAAAAACTTTCTTTCGATTCTTTGAACCATGTACTTTCTCCCCTTTTATGATAATAAATGGCTCTTTTTTGTTGCAATCATTTAAATACACCCATGATTCATCTATTGTGAAAATCTTTTTCCATTTTTCTTTGGATAAATGTTTCTCGTACAGAATTTTGCAGCGTGCCCTGCTTTCAGCGATATGCCTTAGAGAAAGACGATGCACATAGCGTTATTTCGCTTTCTTAAGATTTAAATCAACGTTTATTATTTTGTTTTCAGTGGACACCGAGCATTTTAATGATTTGGCAACTGTGCTTTGACTAGGGGATTTTCTTTTAACATTAAACAACGTACCTTTGTCGAAGATGTTCATTTTTTCCTTGGATACTTGTTTGGTACTTTTGTCCCACTTGAGGATCTAATTGGACGTTTTTTCCTTTCCTTTTGACGATATTATCTATCGACGCTTTAGATATCACAAAACCACAACTCTCGCATCGTTTTTGGATAACGGAATGCTTCTCTTTGGAAAGAGCATAAATACTGTAGAACCTCGGTATAACGACACCCTGTGGGACCAACTTCATAGTGTTGTTGTAACGAAAGGTCGTTATAACGAATTGAAAAAATAATAATAAAAAAAAATTGAGCAAAGGAATGATGCAACAGTACATACCTAGAGAACACTTCTATTTAGTTGTATTTCCATGACTGAATTTTTGAAAAAAAGTCTTTGATGGACGCCCGTTTCGAGTTCATTTGGGAATTTTTCATCATCACTGATTCCATATCCGTTAGATTTTGAAGGAAATCTTCAGAATTCAATTGTCCTTCAAAATATGGACGAAAGGCATTGGTTGCGTTGGAGGCTTCTTTTTCATTCGTTTTTTCAAAAGCTTGGACGATTTCTTCTCCGTCGTCGGAATCGTAGATTTCTTCATTTCCGGTAATACGAGCAATAAAATCGTCCTTATTCCAATTTTCTCCGCAGCACTGTAAAGTTTCGTCTACTGCAACAAACTAGTCAGAAGGTAATTAAAGATCCGGAAATTTGACACAGAGGAGCTGGTTCATTTCCTTAGTGTCTGGAGTGTCATCTACCTAGGACATCAATGTCGTACTTGACGAAAGGGTCCCTTTAAGCAGACCCAAAGAGAGGAGTAGAGGTTTCTTGAAGTCGCACCACAGTACAGTAATTTTGAAATATCCCACTTGCTCTTTGAAATTGGAGGAATAGTAGAGGATATCGTTTCATAGAGTATGACATTGAATCCATATCGACCCCATTCTTTATCGCGATGTTAGATATCGCAAGGTCAGAAACCATTTTTCGTCGTCATCTCTAAAAGCAAAAAGGAGCTCTTTGAAATTGGAGGAATAGTAGAGGATATCGTTTCATAGAGTATGACATTGAATCCATATCGACCCCATTCTTTATCGCGATGTTAGATATCGCAATTCCGCAAAAATGACCCGCACAAGAAAAAATGACTACATCTGTTTTTTTATTGTTGTTTCTCGTGTTCACTGCGCACGCCGAAGCTATCGGAAGAAATCCTCTTTTCTAAAGGAAACGTGTTTTGTATTCTTCCAAGGCTATGTATATGGGGGGAGGGCATGGTACGGTGCTGTTTCAACTTAGAAAGTTGTTCAGTCCGATTTCACCCACTCTATTCCAAACGTATTTTACCCATTCTAAAAATAGTTTGTGTGCCAATTCCAATTCGATGACTTCGGTACCAGTACGTGGAATTTAAGTCATCTTTGAAAGATTTTTTTAAAATTATGTTTATAGAATTGTTGTTTTCCTGTGAGAGATTCAAAAGAGAAAAAAGTATTTAAGCAAAAAACAATTGACTATTGCTTTAAGATATAATTAACTTATCTTCAGAAATGAATGTAAAAATATTGTCCGTATTTTACTGAAATATACTTTGCAATTCGAAAAATTGTGTTTGTTTCTATTTCATTCAATGAATCACTTTCTCTCATTCGAGTTTTCAGTAATTCGGCACACATTCAAAAATTCGAATGACCGAGACTCTGTTGTATTCTTTCACTGCAAGCAACAAAACTGAAAAAAGCCTTTAAATTCTAAAATAGCTACAAACTTCAGGGTGTTCCAGAGAACGGTGTCCTCTTCCTTTGGCGCAAACGGAGTCATTCCTCCGATTAATAAAACATTCTTATCTGCAGTTTGCTCTGTTCGTTTTAATCTTTCAGGAGACAATCCGCTTAATGTCGCGTCGTGGTAAGGGACAGCTCGGACAGATTATTTCCCTGCTTGTTTCAGTAGACGCGTGTTCCCTTCCGGGAGGATTTAGAAGAAAGCGACGGAAGCAGAGACGGCTTTGCTTTCGGAAGGCTATTGGTAATTTCATCATTAGTCAGGGATAGAGTTGTTATCTTCCTGTCCATCCACATTATCTCAATATCGACCCGCATTCTGTATCACGATATCGCAATGTCATAAGCCATTTTTCGTCGTCATCTCTAAAAGCAAAATGGAGCTCTTTGAAATTTGAGGAATAGTAGAGGATATCGTTTCATACAGTATGACCCTGTATCTATATCGACCCCATTCTTTATCGCGATATTCCACATCATTTGAATAATCTTCAGACTATGTCAGAAGCTCTATTTCATTATACTCTCTGAAAACAAAGTGGCTAAAATTAAAAAAAAAATGTATTTAATTTGAATGAACTATGGAGAATATTGTTGGATAGTTTTACAATGTCGCAATATCGACCCGGATGGTTTATTTCAATATTTCTTATCATTTGAGTCAACATCGGGTACTGTCAGAAGCCATTGAAAGCAAAATGGCTGAGGTCAAAAAAGAACTCTTTCAATATCGATTAAATTTTGGCGAATGATGGAGAATATCATTTCATACTGTAAAGACTCCCCTTTATCCGAGCACGCGCCAAAACAGCTGATCGGAGTACACCTGTGTACGGAGTACAATAGTGTGGCGTCGCAGAGTCTGGGATCTTGACAATCGGACTGAATAGACGATTACGCCCCTCATGGATCTCGTTAATGAATGCTCGGAAGGGACATCCAGCGAATGAGAATTCAGCTAAAAAATATGACTGTAACTTTTGCCGGAGTTCAAGTAACTGGGATCTTAACTGACCCAAAACACAATTGGTGGAATCGTAACTGACACCCCCCCCAAGGTATAAAAATCCTACAATTTTGCTACTCGGGGAGATTCGTCCTTTTTTTACGTAGGTGTGTTGACCTCGTAGAGGCTTTCGCGTTTTGTTACCGGAGGCAGCATTCTAGTTCGGGAGATTCGTCAAGGGAGCGGCAGAGTCTCGGATACCGAACGGGGGAATAAATTGGATTTGATTGCACCCTGAAAAGCCTCCCCACTCGTACGGGATTATTAAATCTATTGTTTTTCTTTGGACTGTGATCGTTGGGAGGAAGTTACAGAGGCAACCCTCCTTTGCAGTTCTACCTGATTTGGGAATTAACATCCCTTTGTGAATAGCCGTAGTTAATCAAGAATAAAAGTAAATTTCCAATTTTATCTTTGACAGTGATCCGTTCTTTACGTTACCTCTCACTTGAGAATATTGAAGGCGTTACAATACATTACTGGATATACAGTGTTTGTAAAATTTTAAAAATTAGGAATGAATCTTCTGTAACTTTCTATAATTTATTTTGGAAGCCGTTTTGCAGGATTGTATCTTTTTAAAAATCTCTTTATGGCTCTTCACGCTGTTTGAGAACGAAAATGTCGGTGGTTCGAAAATAATTCTCGCCCGTTACACTTTCGTCAGTTATTTAAATCGGGGTAAGAGGTGTTTTTCCGTTGGCGTTTCTTTTGGACAGCAGTTCGGCGGAGGAGGAAGAGAAGGTTTGAAAGGAGACTTCTTTTGGAGCGCGCAAAAATTCCTCGCGCACGATGGCTGTGTCTTTTCATTAGTTTGCAAACGCGGCGTCTCTCCCATTACAAGAAGCGGGCTATTACTTAATTAAAAGTGATTCTTTGCGCAATGAGTGGCTTTTTAATTTTGTTGTGCCCCGCGGCCGCCACTTCTTTTCAATTACTGGACCCCGTTCGATCAAAGGCCTTTTTGCGAGCCCCGTTTTTTAAGTGCACTCAATTACCGTATTTTCCATGCGCCGCTAAAAACTCCGCCGTCCTAATTACCGACACCGGAGTTTTCTTGCTTGCGAATCAATCCGATTACATATAATCGCCATGTTTTTCCCTCGATGCCCCCTAATGAAGACGTTTTTTAATTATCATTCGCTCCACTTCCATTTCCAGGCGCTTTCGTGTAATGTTACCTTTTTTAAGAAACGGGATTTCCGGAGACGAGTCGCGGGCATCGAGATTAAAACGGAACAATCGGAGGAAAAGAAAGTCGTCCTTTCAAAGCGTAAACAAAATTCTTAATTATTTTTGGGATATTTGGAGTGTTAGGGCATGCAAGAGAAATCGGTCGTCGTTATTTTTCGAACTCGTAACTAATAAAGAAAAAAACGCGTCCTAACACTACGCAAAAATAATAATAAAATATAAAATAAGAAATATAAATAATATAGTTATCCCAGGTAGCATTCACACTTGCAGCAAGTTTGATTTTTTTCTGGACAATATCTTGTCATAACAAATTGGACGAGACACACTTGCAGCAAAACTCCTGCAAGTCAGGCGGAGCATAAAGCGACCACTCCTTTGCAACGCAATTTTGCTGCAAAACTGTAGCAATTTTGTTATCACAAACTTGGAGCAAGGCGTTTGTATGTAAAAATGTAAACATTTTAAAAATGATTTTTTTACATAAAATTATACATTTTTAATGTATAAATCAAATAATAGACAAAATAACTTTAAAAATTAAAATTTATTTTTAGACATAGAAGAAAACTGTTTTACATTTCTAATGTTGAATTTTTGTATGAAAAAGAGGAAAACATTAGATACATAATGTTGCATTGCATTTCATACAATAGGTTTTGAAGAACAGTTATCTGGGCCATCATTATTATCTGGTATTGCAATTTCTAATGTACAACCCAAATTATCATCAAATTGTTCTTCATCTGGTAGACATCAGGAGGCATGGCTTCTTCAGGAAAAAAGATAAGCAGTTTAAATATTTTATTTCTACTCATTTTTTAGTTTTTCTACATACATTATCTGAAAAAACAGTCGAGAAAAAAAAAATCTGAATACGAATTGTAGCCTAGCTTCCCCAAACGATGACGGACAACTTTTCCTGATTACTAACGACAACTCTAATAAACATTCTAATACTATCTACATTACATTTATACCAACTTACCTCATAAATTATTTCCCAAACCGCACTATACAAAATGTTTAAGGTGGTAAATCCCTTCTGTTTTTTTTTTAATTAATTCCAAAGAAATATCATAGCTGATAGGGCTTTAATTTATCAGAACCATAAAAGAACATTTTTTCACTTAATAAAGGTAAATGCGGTTTTTTACAGCATCATGAGGACACTGGGCGCTAATGGGTTAAGGTGTAATCTAAGCCAGGCATGCCCAACCCGCGGCAGATTTAAAAACTTTTGGCGGCCCAATTGAAGTTTTCAACTGTCTATGTAGTTTTAGTCATTTCGACTATATACACAGTTGAAACATAGAATTTCAGTTGTTAATGTTTGCAATAATAAATATCACATATTATGTACTTTAAGACTTGATAGTCTTTGATTAGGGTTGGACAGGTTACGTTGAAATTCGAGTGTTCTAGAATTTTTTATGAATCAATGGTTCCATCTAAAATGTTTCTTCCAGTTCGCTTTGGGTTCAAAATATGGATGATTTTCTCTAATAATAGTTATCCATATAAAATGGAAATTTATGCATCAAATGAAATAGCCCCTCTTGTTTCAAACCCTCTGCAAGTAGAAATAGTTTTGCTTAAATTTTAAATTCATTCTAATTGTTTTTCTTATTATTTAATATTATATACATCATTCTACTCAATTTGTGAATCCAGTGGCCAATGTTCCCTATTGGGTACATCATGAAAATCATAAAATTATTTTTTTCCACAATTAAATGACAAACATACCTTAACTGAAGCATTAAAAGACAAGATATGCAAAAAATAATTTAAAATATATCTGGATCTGAATTAGGCCTGTAAAAGGTTTTAAACGGCAAAGGTGACTCCTGACAGAAGGTTTCCTTTTCGATCGTTCCTTCCAGAAATCCATCCCCGGTTTGTCTTTTGTATTATTAGAAATATGTAATTATTTTAAAAGTAAAGCTATTCGAAAAAATCAGTGCAGCAAAAGCATAGACTATTTTGGGTGAAATAAATAATCCAAACGTATTTGTGGAATAATATTTATTTGCAACGGTTTGCTCATTTTAGACACGCCGAGGTAAGTTAAAAAAAATATTGTTTTTAAAGATTAATTTTCGGAATTAATATTTTCATCTGCGTAATCTTCCTATAAAATAGGGAATGATACTTAGGAGTAATTAAGTTTTTAGTTAATTTAAAGTCCTTATAAGATGATTAACCCTATTTCGGTATTTTTTTAAAATTCTTCATTTTAAGACCTGTGTTATTTATAGGTACATAAAACTAATGAAAATAAACATAATGACTTCAATTAAAATCTCCTTTTTTCGGCTTAGAGCCCGAAACGTGGTGTTAATTAAAGAACGCGAAACGTTAAGCTAACTCGCAGGATCGTAAGCCGCTTAACGGCTAATGAGTTAATCGCCGGCAGCGGTTTTTTGCGCAAAGAGATTGTGGCTGAGAACTTGATTAAGAAGAAACCACGAGACGAAGAGGATCACGATAAAAACAAAAAACCGCAGCTACTTTGCAAGGTAGAAGGGCTCTAAAATATTAGTCATTGCCGCTTTGGTCGACAGATTCACTCTACACTTTCTTTTGTTTTGTAAACGGGGTCAGAGCATCTAACCTATATTTTTTTCTTACTGTGTAGACTTCTACTTTTAATTGGTAAAAAAAAAATCATATCGATTAGTTCTTTAGATTTGTTTTTATTCCAGTTTAAAAATGGAAAAACAGGACGTGCACTTCCGACACATTTTATTGTATTACTTCCGAAAAGGCATCGCAAGCACAAAAGAAGTTCTGTGCCCTATAGGGAGACGAAGCCTTAAAAAAGAAAGGCAGTGTCGACATTGGTTCCTTCTGGCGATTTTTCCCTGAAAAATGCACAACGATCTGGCAGCCCAGTCGAAGCGGATGAAACCCATATCAAGGCCATTATCGATTCAAGATCGTCACGGCACAACACGAGACATTGCAGAGAAGATCGCATACATGCATTGGAAAAACCCTTGGTTATGTCAAGAAACCTGATTTATGGATCCCTCACCAGCTAAAGGAAACGCTACGGATTAGCATCTGTGATTCGCTCCTGAAACGCAATGAAAATGATCCATTTCTGAAAAAACCTAGTTACTGGCGACGAAAAGTGGATAGTTTATAAAAATTGTGATCTCGGGTGATCCACCAGCCCAAACAACATCAAAAGCAGAGATTCACAAAAAAAAAAAAAGAGAATATGCTGTCAGTCTGGTGGGATTACAGAGGAATTTTGTATTTTGAACTCATGCCACAGAACCAAACGATCAAATGTGTATGTTGACAAACTGAACGATGCAATTGAAGAAAAGCGGCCGGTATTGTCAAATCGGAAGGGTGTTGTTTTCCATCATGATAACGCAAGGCCCCACACGTCTTTGGTCACTCGGCAAAAATTATTGGAACTGGGTTAAGATGTTTTGTCCCACCCACCCTATAGCCCTGACTACCATTTGTTTCGTTCCATGCAAAACTCTTTAAATGGTAAAATTTTTAATAACGCGGATGATGTCAGATCACATCTAATTCAGTTTTTTAATGTCAAAGACCAGATATTTTAAGAACGGGAAATTTTTACACTGCCAGAACAACAGGAAAAGGTCATCGACAAAAACGGGCAATGTCTAATTGAATAAAGTTATATTTTTTAACAAAAATTCTGAATTTTCCTTCTTATTTGAAATCCGCAATGACTTAGTTCCAATACCAATAAAATACTATTATTACCTGTTATGTGTTTTAAAAGTGAACCCCTTTTCGTGTCGTGGGCATCTTTTAGCACTGTTTCAGCTAAGAGCATTTTAACGAGTCCCAATTAAAGGAACACATCGCTTTCTAAGCAACTCTAAATAGAACATTTTTTGCCTTATCATATTCTGTTGTAATTATTGTAAATACATGTGGTTTTCGGCATTTCTTCTCTATTTTTATTGAACGAGTTTTGCTGAATTGACTTTGTGTATAAAAAGTAAAAACTTGTCATATAAAGGGAAAAGCCAGATCTTGTATTAAAAATGTTTAAATTTTTCTGACACACTGCGTAGACTTACGAAATAAGTTTCGTTAATCAGTTTTGCTTTTTTTGTAAACAATAATTATGAGGAATTATTCTTTACCTATAAATAATTTTAAACCGTATCCGATATAGGAAACCAGGGGATCAAATTTTCCAAAAAAGCTAAAATATTTGAAAATTCTATTTCGAATACTATGAATAATACAGGAAAAAACGAAAACAGTAGGTAGAGTTTCGTCGTAGGCCTACACCAGGGATGAACAAACTTTTTCGGCCAAAAATCGTAAGAAAATAAGTTTGGCGGGCCAAGATAAATTTTTCCAAAATTTTAAAAACAACATACAAGTACCTAAAAGTTTAAATGCGTTAATGTGATGTATGAAATTGCGATTTCATTTTTAAAAGTTCCTCATACTGAGGTTCGAAGTGAGATGTACTGATTTTAAGGAACGATGCTGAATGCTCGTCTGTCAGTCTACTCCTGAAATGATTCTTTCTAAGGTTCAAATTTGAAAACACTTGTTGAGCAAATAGACCACCGATCGGCTCTTAGATGGCGATAAAGCTCTAAGCATGATATCCTAACATGTCAACGTAGACATGTTAGAATATCTTGCTTAGAGCTTTATCTCCCTGTTGGCGAGAGCGTTCTGTTCTGGTGTGAAATCTCTAAATTAATGACATGAAATCCGAGAATATTTTAAATATCTATCACTGTTCCGTTATTTTTCCAATCTAATGCCCCACTTCCTAATTCAAAAATTACGGTAGGAATATATTTTCTTGTAGTAAACTGCAAATTTCTGATTACAGTTTAATCACATGGGCGCTGATAGCTCTGATTTGGAAGAGCCGGCCGGTTCCAAGTTTACGGGGCCCCGGAACCCAGTTCAGTGTGGACGCCAAGCGTGAGAGATATCGCCAAATTCTACAACCCTATTTTCTGGCAAACCTCGCTCTTCTTTTCGGACTCATCCACCCCTCCCTAAAAAAGTTGGGGGTGTCAATCGGTGCCTTTATGTTAGGGTATTGGGGAAAAGGGACACATGATTTGAATATTTGACCCTTATTGGTTCCTGTAACTAACATTACCCCAATTTGGATTTTCTAGCGTCCATTTCGGCTGTGCTCTGGAGGTTTGTCCATTTTGCCTGAGCTCTTGTGGTATACTTTTTTTTTTTCGTTTTTTAAATTTAATACTGGAGCCCACACCAATACAATCGAGGGCTTGTGGAACTCAATTAAGAGATCCCTCCGCACAGTTCGCAAGCGTGAGAGTCAATTTGATTCTTACCTTTGTGAATTTATGTGGAGAAAAATGAAAGAAAATCCTCAAGATGTTTTCAGGATTTTTAAAATCAGATCAAGCATGTATATTCACCAACAACTCGGGATACTTAAATTAGGTTAGCGCTTTATTTATTTTATATTTCATGCTTAATTTTCGAAGGGTTACAAGGGATGTTATATTTCACATTCATATTTTTTTATTTACTGCTTTTAGAACTTTATTCAAAATTGTCTTAATTTAATGAAAAATGGAGAAGAAATATTTTTTAACTATATTATTTTATAGTTTATTACATTGTTAAAAGTGATACGCTAAATAATTAAAGTAATTTTATTACGACCGTCTACCGTTATTGTTACGGAAGATCAAGGGCAGCTTTACCTCAATTAGATAAGAAAAATCATTTCACTTCCTTACTTTCTTCAGAATTTTAAGCTAAAAATTTATTATTTATTTAAAACAATTACTCCGTTCTTATATTTCCATTGTAAGCGAATAATTTCTAGAAGTAATTTGTACCGTACTTTATTATTTTTCAATCATTTGATAGTTTTAAAATAATTTCATTCAATAGCAACCGTATTTTCTAAATATAACTAAATATGCTATAAGCATAATTGCCTAAATATAACCCACTAATGCTTATATTTTGCTTAATTTGCACTTATTATCAAAATTCCGCACTGTTTTGTCCAATAAACAGTACAAAAACGCCTTTAAATAAACTAAAAACTCAAATTTAAATTTGTATTCATCTTAACAAAATTTCAAACCCTTTTTTGTGTTCAAAATATGCTTTGAAATTGGGTATAAACTTAATACACAAATTGTAAACATCACTTGGCGACAATTTGGCGATCACTTGTACAAGAATAGAGCCAAAAACATGGGGCCCCCGGATCTTGTATAATTCACCAGCAGAGCCGAAGGAAAATTTCAATTTGTTATCGCAATGAAAACTTTCCCCTCGAAAATTCCGGTCCTCAAAGCTCGGATGATGATAATTACCTGTTTAAACCCGGAGAATCGATTTGGACACCGACTGACTTTTTAAATGAAAGACAAATGGCGCTATTTACCTGTGTTTCTGACAGACTGAGCGCTGTGGCCAGTTCTAGCCTCTCTGGCGTGGAGAGGTACCTCTGGGCCTCGAACCTCTTCTCCAGTCCGTGCAGCTGTTGGTCGCTGAAGACTGTTCGGGCCTTGCGACGCCGACACGGCCGACCGCCCACTTCCGAAGGGAACAGAGAACCCGGGAAAGGAAGACCTGAAACACACAAACAATTAAGGACACACCTTCACTGGCAATGCAGTTGGAGACGATACAGTGAAACCTCTTTCAGTGGCCACTTAGAGGGGTTGGCCGCTCTGAAGGGTTTTATTTACTATAATGCGTAATATAAACAAGTCTGACCTTATGTAAATGAAATTTAAAACTTATCTAAAGAGAAAATAACACTTTATTTCATGCTTCTTTACATTTTTTTTAAAAGAAGGCTACAATTTGTTTCGGTTTGTTCTGAAGTCTTCGTACTCCTTCAAACTCAAATTCTTTTCTGGAATGACTTTGTCGATTTTCGTTCTTCCGCAGTTAAATTATTCAGCTAACTTTCTTGCTGATAATTATTCCATTCTCATATTCACGCAGAACTTCAAAGCTCTGCTCGAGATTTAGAAAAACGCGTTTCGGCGTCGTTGCAACTCAGATCGCTGACCAACTAACGAAACGAAACAGGCGTGAATGACATTTTTGCCGACAGAGGTGCAATTCTTCCTTAACTTTACCGATTGGAATTCCAAACGAAGGTTCCTTCCACGCTCGATTGTCCAGTTCCTCCCTCCGTTTCTGTGGGTGGTACCCTGTCTGAAGGGAGTGGAGAGATTTAATCTTTCTTAGAAAGGGGAATGGCCTTCTCAGGTGGTTCCGACCATAAACCTCACCTTTTCGCTAGAAATTAAAGCGTGGAGCGAGTCCCAAAAAATGAAAGGGGCAATCCCTCTCGGTGGCCGTTTAGAGGGGGTTGGTTTTTTTACCATTAGGTCTATGAGTCGAAAAATGGGTCGTTTAGAAGGGGTGGTCGCTCGGAGAAGTTTCGCTGTACCAATTTTTTTTTTTTTTCTGGTCAGTCCTCAGACATTCCAACCATTACTTCCAGTTCGTCCATTGCATGAGGAATCTTTTTTCAGTCCTCCTGTAGCTGCTCTTTCTTCATTTCGGTGTTGAAGGTCGCCCGACGGATCCCGAAAAAAATTATTTTCTCTCTCGAGTTTTCCCCACGCTGTTTCTGAAACCAGTCCGACTTGGACGGTCACGAAGTCGCATCTGGAATGTTCCCTGACGGAAAAATGTGGGTGGTATAAAAGAAATCTATGCCACTGTATTGAAACAAGTCTGCAAAAGTGTTTACAGACTATCGATAGTTTTTGTTAACATTCATCAAAATAGGAAATATTTTTTTCATATTTGTAATATATACCGGGTGGCCGTAATTAAACGGACAGTGCTCGCAGTGTTCTGCAGCACGATCTATTTGCGAGAATGACGCCCCGTTTTGTAGGAAGGTTAAACGAGGCGGGGGACGAAGGATTCCGCGAAAAAACAAATCAGTTCCAAAAGTCACCACTAGTAAGTGGTGACTTTTCACCACTAGTAAAGTATATTGGGCGCTGTGTTAGTCTTTGTGACTAACCAAAATAAATTCCACTATACAGTTGAACACAGGTTAAGACCCAAATATATAAACGAGAGCTACACGGCACCGTCTTTTCATTGGCTCATCTCTCCACTGCACTGCTATTACATGTCGGAGAATTGGTTTCACTATATACCAATTTTTCATCCAAAACTATACGTATTTTATATAAAAGATTCTTTAAACCTGCTGTATATTTATAAATTTCCAGTAGTGATGGCTCATTTAAATTTTTTAGAAGTATTGTTTAAAAAAAATAAAAATTAAAAACTCTCATCTATCCTTAACTTGATTAGCTGTTACAGCTTTGTTTCGACTCAAGTTTAATATTTTTTAACAAAAGAGAAATGTTCGAGGCTTAAAAACGAACTTAAATTAATAGATGCCTACGATACAAATTGCACTTGGGTCCAAAGAGTTTTACCTCGGAGCATCCTGTTTCATTCGGATGCAAATTCTTTTCAAGTTTAACAATGTATCTTTGTAAAAACTTCGTCTAGTGAAGGCGACAAAGTTGTAACACCCAGAGGAGTAGAGATTTCTAATATTTTGAACCCCTCCAAACATTCTTAGGAGACGAGGAGAAAAGTAGTGTGAAACCGTTCGGACCTCGGAAAAAAAAGGAGAGAAACAAAGAAAATGTGGAATAACTAGAATGAGGAATTTGCACATGTGGGGGATTCGAACAACTTAGTATTTTTCTGATAATTCCAAACTCGTAAATTCCAAAACTGTTCTCAAAAATGTAAAAAACTGGGTCCATCCTTTTAAAAATTAACCTTAAATTTAAGCGAAAATCACGTGACATCAAAACGCTCCGTGATGGGTTGTGACGTCATCGTTCACATTATGCACTATTTTCCGATTTTGTTTTTGCAATTTCTTAGAACTTTCTAGCTATCATAATTTATTTTTATTTAAACCTGAAGGTTTATTTTATCGATATCGATAGCTTAATAATCTCAATTTGTTATAAATGTTTCTTCTACCTGGATTTACCAAAGGATTATACTTTCTTCAAATGAGTCACCAATTTAATCGAAAAATATCACTGTGAATGGTTACACATAAAGTATGCATCTCTGAAGAAAATATTTATCATACCTTGAAAATACATAATGTTCCCCTCCCCCGAGTTATTTATTAGATAATTACATGCTTTAGATATTTATTACGATATTTATATGCTTTATCAAACATTTATTGTACTTGAAATACTCGAAAATGAGCAGTTTTAAAAGTTAAATAGCACTGGTTAATCAACAGTCCTTTTAAAGGTATAGATGTATTTTTATATACTTGAATTGTTCTAAATTGGTAATATTTAAACTAAAGCAAGCATTTATTTAAAGCAAAATGGCCTTCACAAACCCATAGACATGATTTATAGGATAATTTGAGCTTTAATTTCTCATCCCTTTTCATCGCATTTGTCCAGATTTTACGTGAATGTGGATCTTTCGGAACGCTGAAAAATATCTTCTCATCGCAATTAGTTGTATTTTTAAAGAGTGGCACAATACGATATTTCTAATATGATTTTTAATGCCAGACATAATAAAAAAATTTCTATTATATGCAATACTTTACACAGAAATTAATTTAAAAGTCGCCTTTTAACACGTAAACAACATAGACGGTCAGTGTCAACGTGAACGATGACGTCACATACTCGGCGGAGGAAAAGTATCGTTTCCGAGAGACGTTAAAGAGTCCGCTATAAAACCCATTAGCAATCACTCATTAGGCTCCCAAATGAAAGAAAAATAGGTACTGTCCTGCTTACTTTTTTGTCTTTTATTGTTTAAAATTAAAATTAGAAAGTGTGAAAATTCCGAAATGGTTCTTTTTGCCTTCTGAAGTAAATTTATTACAGTGGAAGTTATTCAAGTATGTTAAAATTTTTAATCGGATAGCCTTTTAAATTACGATACCAGATCTGTTGTCCGTCTGTTAACGAATTTATGAAGCGGTTATACCTGGAATGGATACAGCATCCATATTGAATTTTTCGAGTTAGGGTTAGCAAAATTCAAAGCGAGTTCGAAATCCACCCCATCCCACCTTTTCGAGCGTTTAATGCTATTATTTCAAGCCTTATTCTCTCTCTTATTCTATACTAAATTCATCCTTGATAGGATGGCAAAGATGGGGCGTAATATTTAAATTTCGGAACTGTTTTTACTCGACCCTCCTATACTCTAATTAGTGCCTTCACCATGTGCAGGTGTGGTCTGATCGGTAGAGTGTGTGACCATTTAACCGTCGTATTTCTGGGGTTGACGGTTCTGTCCCCGACGCAGCCAATTTTTTTTAAAATGTGTAATCAATCTAATATTTTCTGCTCTTTTTTTTTTTTTTTTTTTAAATTCATATTCCGAAATTTGTTTATTATTTTTAAAATACATTTTTACTATTTTTCAACTTTATTATTTTTATTTTATTAAATTCGAGTATTGTTGTACGAATGTCCACATAAACATTTCATGTTTTGAATCCTTAAACTTTCTTCTTGTATTGTGGTGAGAGCCTGAGTCTTCTGTCCGTCTGTCCTCGGATGGATGAAGCGGTTGCACCTGGAATGGATAGGGGCATCCATATTGCATTCTTGATGAGTTAGGGTTAGCAAAATTCGAAGGGAGTCAAGTTTACCTTTTCCTAAACTATCCATCCGATTCTAAAATAAATTGGTATGAATAAGCTTCATATCACAGCAAAAAATACTGTCTCTTTAAAACGTTCGAAATCCACCCTGTCCCCCTTTTTTTTCCATACTTTTTTTTTTTTTTTTACTAAACTTAGATATTACAGAAATAGTTTTCAAATATAATGGTTTAAATAATAGATCACGTTCATATGTGATAATTTTATTCGATTATTTTTGTTGAAAGATAATTAGCCAAAAACAAACCATTTTTTTTTTACCTGCCACATAGGGTGCTTTACAATTCTTTAAAATTAAACATTTTACTGACCCCGTCATAGGACGGGCTATATGCTAGTCATTGAAAAATCATAAAATTAATAAAAATGGATCCATTTTGCCTAATGCCAAAATTCGAAACCGGTCACCCTGAACTGGACTAACTGAGCTTGTACGTTGAAAGAGGGTTCGAAATAGTTAAAAATTAGAATACTCTCGTCCCTTTGAAAAAATGTTTTGGTCTAATGGGAATTTGAAATTTTTCATATAAACATTGTTGATAGAATGATAATGATAGCACATTTATTGTATAAATATTCAGAGAATAAATTTAAAATTAATTCATACTTTATTTGACTCCATAATACAAATTATACAGTGAAAGAATATTAAATATTTGAAATAGGCCCGTTATAGGCGAAAATATATAATTAATCGGGGAATACCTCAATTTGAAGAAAAGTGGACAGAAAAATAACAATATATTTCAAACAATGATACCGTAACGCTAAAACAGCAATAAAACACTGAAGCGTGTGCTTCCTCGACTTCATTTGTAATTTTGAAAACTGGCTATTTTATTTTCTATCATCATTGACAAATTAATCGCCTGCTACTTATCTATATATAAAAAAAATGAATTTGTGTCTGTCAGCCTGTACTCGATAGACCCAAAAACCAGGCATCTAATCGCCGTGAAAATTTGGGAAATTATTAGGTATATCCCTAGGAAGGTTTTTGAAAATTTTTAACGTTCGAAATCCATTCCTTATCCCTTTTTCGAACGTTTCATGTCATTAGTCTAAGCGTTATTTTCCCCGGTTAAACTCAAACAATTAGCTTTTTAACTTATTGCATCATAGCTAAGTGAAAGAAGCAACATTTCTAGCAATGTGACGTCATCCCAAGTCATTGTTTTAAGCGCAGTTTTCCTCGGTTAAAAGCAGGAGATTAAAATTTTCAATTTATCACATTATAAATAAGTGAAAACGATATTTTTTTTATCATTATGACGTCGTTCCCTTAAATATCTCATTTATTCATTTCTTATTTTATGTTATTTAAACATCGACTGCGTAGTATCCGTTCGATTTGACCTGGAAATTGAGATAAAAAGATTAACTTTCATTTCTATGTGATGCAAATTATATCACTTTTATATGAGAACTCATTTTAAATTTCATTCTTGGTTCATTTCTACGTTGCAATGAAATATTTATCAACCCTATTCTAACAACAAAAAGTACAAATTTCGGTGACTCTCGTAGGCAAATAAAAACCTGTCGTTTTATATAGTTGTCGATATGAAAGTGTTTCTGTTTCTTACAAAACCAGTGGTTTGTCCTAAATTTCCTTACTTTTGGACAACATTTATTGACACCACCAAAATGAGCACTGTTGTTGTCAAAACCTCTGCTTCCTATTCTACAACGTAATATGGCAAGGTATATTAATGTTGCTAATCAACGTACAGTAGTAATACACTAATGTAATTTAGGGTTCAACTTATATTTTACCATAAAAAAAAGTTTGAGCAAAAATTTAATATAAGACAAAAGTTCGATGCAGATTTAATCGCTAACATGCAAACATATATTTTGTTATTTTTATTTATTGATATTAAGAACAGTTTTCATCTGTATGTTTTTTTTTTTTTTAATACAAATCTACCCGAAAAGTCATAGAGTGACTAACTTTGGACAAAAATCCTTGAAACCGCCAAATGAACATATTCGTATTAATACATCTTCTGTCCACCCTATCATGTGATAAGATAATATAATAAGATAATATAAAAAGATTTTTCATACAGTTGGCTGTTATTGTATATTTAGAGTACCTCTTAATAGTTTTTCAAACCACAGGCACACTTGCTAATTGGGAAATAAAGATTAAAAAAGAAATGCTTTTACATATGGGAATTGCTTTAAAGTAGTATTGTAGATTAGTAAGTATTATATATTTTCAAATTTAAAAAAAAGATCAAATGAGTCGGAAGGATTGCAATGGGGGTTGTAGTGGTAATCTTTCTTGAAAAGTTTCTGACTTAAAATCTTCTAAATTTCCAATTCAAATTATGCTAAACATGTGAGTACATAAAAACATAAGTATTATAAACACACACACACACACACACACACACACACACACACACACTTACAGTCTAATGAAAGTAACACTATAAGAAAGAGATAGTGAAAGAATTCTACAAAATAAAAGAAGTTTGATCGAAGGCGGCATCGTTCGATAACAAAAATCCCGGCGTCCTGTCAAAAGAGTTCTCCCCAGCGACGGGGAGGGGTGTGCTGTCGACGGAATAACTTAATTCCCCTCCTCCTCCTTCGAAGAACAAAAACAAGGAGATTGCCATCCATAACAACCGCATAAAACCGAAAAAAAAAATGGCCTCGGTCCTAATGAATTTACATTTTGGGGATTACACCTGCGCCAGGCCATTATTTTGGTCGTGGCCCATTAGTTGCAGATTTGTGTGGCCCCAGTGCGGCACATTACCACTTTAATGATGGCCTGTCTTCCGGGGAGAGGGAGGACGTTAAAGATCTCCCTAAGTACCCAGTAATGTCGATAAATGAGGGACCGCAGAAGAACACAGAGACAGCCCGGGTTTCTTTTTTTTTTTCTTCTTCTTCTTCCATCTCCCAATCCTCTCTACCGCTTCCCTCTTCGTTGCCTCCATTTGTTGCTTTCTTCGAGACACTTTCTTTTGAAATTTCCAGAATTAAGAGGCATAGATCTTGTTTTTTCCCCGGTAAGTGATATAAAACCGTCGCTTTATTCGGAAGAATTCTATTTGTGAAAGAAGAGAGACATGCGTTTGAAATTGAATTGGCTCGGTTTTTATAAGTGAGATCAAGAGGTTATGGAGGACGCCAAGAATAGATAAATGACTAAGAAGGTAAGAAAGATATACGACCCGAGTTGAGCAAACACATTTTTACATTAATGAAGTAATTACAGACCATGGAGGCGATTCCAAAAACGTTTCCTTAATAAGACTTTGAGTTGTTGGTGGTGTGACGACCTCAATGTTCTCGAATGAGAGGTCACGTGAAGAATGGATCACAGTCAAGATAAAATTTGGAAATTACTTTTATTCTACGGCTATTTACAAGGGGATTCTAATTCCTGCAAAGGAGGGTTACCGGTATAACTTCCTCCCGACGATCACAGTCGAAAGAAAAACAATAGATTTAATAATCCCGTACGAGTGGGGAGGCTTTTCCAAGGGTGCAGTGCAAACCCAATTGATCCCCCGTTCGGTATCAGAGACTCTGCCGCTCCCTTGGCGAATCTCCCGAACTAGAAAGCTGCCTCCGGTAACAAAACGCGAGGTCAACACACCTCCGTGAAAAAATGTCGAAAAGCCCCGAGTCGCAAAATTGTAGGCTTTTTATACCTGGGGGTCAGTGACGGTCCCGCCAACTGTTTTTCGTGTCAGTTAATATCCCAGTTACCTGAGAACTCCAGTTAAAGTTACAGTTAGATTTTTTAACTGAATTCTCATTCGCTGGTTGTCCCGATTTTGGAATTCCCGAGGATTCGTTAACGTAATCCATCAGGGGTGTAAAATCTATTCAATTCGATTGTCAAGATCCCAGACTCTGCGAAGCCAAGCTATTGTCCTGGTAAACAGCTGGGAACCGATCAGCTGCTTTGGCACGTGCTCGGTCTTCACAGTGGATAGAAGGTGGTTCTGTCGATCATCTAATAAAGAAATGCAATTGTTGAGGAATTTAATAATAAACTAGCTGAAAGTACCTGGCTTTGCTCGTGTTCATGTAAACGATCAAATGTCATGTAATTAAAGATAAGTTTATTTGAGGGTACATAGTTCGCATCCATATTCTCACGCAGTCACATTCTCTGCATTAACAAAAACACTTGCTTGAATCGATCCTACAGAGAGCTGACTATGGGTATCAAAACCGGGACACAAAAACAGAAATCCCTTTTTGATAGAGAGGCGTGTAAACACTATATGTTTTCCAACAGCCTAAATCTATTTCTGTTGCCAAATCCAATCTATTTTCAATCCTAGGTTGCGCAAATGGCGGAAAATCGTCAAAAGGGTAGTTCTTTACAGACAAGTGTCATTTCTGCAGAAGAAAAGGTCATATGACCAAAATTGCAAAGGAATTAAATTTCCAATCCCCAATATGTCCTCAGAATTTTTCTAAATCCTCAGTTCAGGAGGTGTGGGGGGGGGACTCCTTGGACATAAAAATAACTACTGTTTGATCTTTGAATAGGTCCTTACCCGTTTGAGTTCTAACTTTGATAGAAGCAATGGAAGTTTGTTGACATTTTCATATTTTTTACATATAACTTCAATTTATCTTTAATAATTTTAAAGGTCGTGGACAACTTCAGTCCTTGAGGATCACGTGTGCCAAATTCTGTCCCATTCGAAACTTAGTTTGGGCGCCTTTAGCTGTGGCATATATAATGTCAAACGCATAACGTGTTATGGATAGATTCTGATGACTTTGAAGAGAGTCCAACTAAAACATTTATTTAATGCTTCCCTGACTAGGCAAGGTATTGTAGAGAAATTTCGATAATGAACGCTGTGTGTATTGTTGGCTGTAATGTTGCTTCTGGAAGTTGGTTCGCAGCATGATGACCTGGTCTAGGTTAGGAAAATAGTACTCATTTTATTTATTTATTTTTTTAAATATGTTGGTTTAGTTTGGCGACGACAGGTCTGCTATCTATATAGCTCAGGATAAGAATGATAACTTAAGGTATCCGTCTACGTTCGGAGAATGTTTTTCTTTAAACGTAGAAACGAGTTCATGTTTTTACATTTTTAGATTTATTTTTTATTTTATCATAGAGAATTGAACTTAAAAAATTCATTACTGGAGAAGTTTTTATAAAATTTCTAAAAAATAAAGAAAATTCAGTAAAAAAAAATCGGGTTTTTTCAAAAGGTCTCATTTTTTATAAAATAAATTTTTTCAATATTTTTTCATGCAACACATTTCTTATACACTGGACTAGTGAATCACCTATAATCATTGCTTAATTTACATTTGGGTCCTTCGAAGTCATACCCGTTGAATTTTTAACTAATTTTCGTTACCTATATATCTAACTATGAGCGTAACATCATTGAAAGTGATCGAAATTTAAAGCTTTTAGGTCATTTACTAGTAAATCCTATTAAAAGCATTCATATTAATTTTCAACAAAATATTTTAAGAACTTTTCGAGAAATCCCGTTTCAAGTTTCAACATTTTATTAAAAATACCGTTCCGAGAAAAACGCATTTGAAGTTTACGAAAGCAACTTTAACTGTTAAAAAATTAAAATACACGTTTAAAATTCTCCACACTTTCTTGCTTCAAAACTTTCTCATTGCCAAGTTGTTAATTATTAAAAATACTAGAAAAGTGTTTAAACGAATCTTCATGAAAATTTAAAAAGTTTTATCCCAAAAATGCTCTTTAAAAGACTTTAAATTTACAACTTCCGGTTCCGAAGTCGCTACTTCCGTTTTGTTTCGACAGGTGTCACTGATGTTTCAGCAGCTGTCACTTTTCGTTAAATTGCCGTAGAAACAAAACAAAAACATATTTAGAAGCCTAAAAGTTGACATTTTACAATAGAAAAATTAAAAAGTTAGGATTTTTGCAAAAAAAAAAAAAAGGACGTTTTCAGTGTAGACGGATACTATAAGATATACTGCTACTATTTTAATTTCCGTAACAGGAATCCTAGCAGTACATTTCAAACAGTTTAAGAAAGTTTTTATCGTGAACTGGAAGTTGAGTTGGGGTAACGGAGCAACCGGGAGGTTCTTGTGCCCAAAATATACCCAGAACGCCGCTCTCATCTTACTACCCCCAAACCACCTGTTTACAGGGGATCTGACCTTTTCTGAAGTACCCGACAAGATTCTAAATGATTGAACATGATGACTGTACACGTGGAAAGACAAGGACTGTGTAACGGAGAATTTTCCTATGCATTTTATTTCTAAAAAAATCTTTAAAGAATTCCATGTTGCAGAGTAACAAAGAACTACTTTTAGCGTTTAAGAAGATACGAAAAAAAAATTCCAGCTATCCAAAGTGTACCGAGGTGCTTTCCCCTCGATGGTCACCACGTGCATGCACAGCTGTGGGAAAAATCTCCAAGAATTTAGATGCAATTGTTGACTTCGAGTTGGATGGACCCCTGCGGAGGAGGTATAGATCACGGAATGGCACACGCGTAACGGTCAGGCTCGCATAGAGATGTAACCGTGAGTTAGGGGGGGCAGAAAAGGGTTATTTTAACGAGACACGTGCACTCCCGAAGGGGTACAGATGTGGGAAAATTTCACCAACAAGCGATTGGAAAGAAGAAAAAGGGGCGTTAAAACGGAGGTGAGGAGTTGAGAAAAAGGAGTCGAGGTCGGGATTCGAGAGTAGCCGAGCATCGAAATCCCAAGCCCTGCACGCCAGCACCGACGTCCCGTGCGTCCGAATGCCTGGACTGCGTGAGGAAAAGCCCTGCCTGCTCTCCTATAGGTAGAACAGATTTAATCTATTCATGACGGCTTCAGTTAGTAATTCAATATTTTGATTAAGGAATAACAAAAGGGAGTTTATGGTGAATATAAAACCTAAATAATGTTATGTGGTGAGTGTGTAAATAGTGTACAGAATAAATGTCTTATTCGAAATATAAGGTATCCTGTTTTTTACTGTGTTTCCCCTTTCTAAACGAACGCTGGTGTTGTAAGCAACACGAAGTGAACACGATTCAATTATATTTTGCTGCATTTCCTTGGTGGTAATAAAGTGCAGTAGATCACCAATACTTAAACTCCCATTTATCTTTTATCCATATTAGGTATTTTTCATTTTATTCATTAAACAGTTTTAAAAATATAGATTTACATAACTGGTATGGAGAGGATGTTTACACAAGAAAATCATTGTTTCCCTGATAAAGTTGTGCATAACTATTTTATGTACTGTTATCTAGGTATTACAGTATGTAAATAGTTATCCTCCTTATTATCATAGTTATACGAGGCGCATCCAGAAAGTAAGTTTCCCCTTTAAAGGAAACGTGTCCATTGCTCGTGCGCTATGTATGACGTATTAATCAATATGCCAGCTGGATAGGTCCCAACTCCAGCCAATAGCGTGGTACAGTGGTCCGAAATGAAAACTCAAATTCCTTCTCCCGCCGCCTGCATGATCTCGAATGCACAAAGCATTGCTCCCATTGAAATTCATCCTCAGCTCTACCAGGCCTGTGATCCGAAACGGACACCCGAACACAAAATTAAACGCTTAGAAGCAGCCCTGATATTTGTACAACGGTATCACTATGACAGTGACGAGTTCCTCGACAGGATCGTCACGGGCAGTGAGACTCGGATTGCGCACTTTACCCCAGAAACCAAGCAACTGTCAATGCATTGGCGTCATAGTGGATCTTATGTCGGGACCCAATACAAAAAGACGCTGTCAGTACGGGAAGGGATGTGCACTTTGTTCTGGAACAGGAAGGCTGGTTCCATTCAGAGTTCTACGACAGAGGGATACAAAAGTGAATCCCACGATACGACAAGTGTCTCGATTCTGGTGGTAGCTATGTTGAAAAATAGTTGAAACATGGCTGTACTTGTTGTATCTCCCTGAAATTGTGATTTCTTACTTTCTGGATGGACCTCGTCATAGTTATTATATGTCTGCGGCCCTAAAGCAGTTTAAAGGTAAAAAACCAAAGGGTTTTGAGAGAACGTACAAAGGGTATTCATTTGTAAGTCATTACATGCTTATTTTATATGGACTTATTGAAAACATGATTTCATTCGGTGGTTAAAAAGAAAAGGTTTACATACATAGCTATTGAAAAATGATGGCTGGATAAACAATTTGCCATTTCACTCGTGTCCCTCTCTCTTTCAGGACTGGGTGTTAATACTTAGTACCAGAAAACATTCTTATTCTGGAAGTATTTGTTTCCTGGTCCTTATCATAGCAAACCTTTCAATATGTAATCACATTACAGTGGATTTAAAAAAACAATAATAAAGTAACTGCCAATTCTAAAAAGTTTCTTTTTAACAAAACTATTCTAAAACATTACGTAATGTCATCATTCTGTCATGTAAGAAAAAAAGAGATATACAGTAAAACCCGTTTAAGAATTTCCCGCTTAAGAAGTTTATATTTTCGGTACCCATTTCCACCCCCCCCCCCGCCTATTCATAGAATGTTAAAATAACCCGTTTATAAAATTTCGTTCCACACTCTTTCCCGCTTCAAAAGTTTTCTTTCATTTCTCTAAGTTTACTTACAGGACGCGTTTATAGCTGCTTTTCGATGACTGTTTTTTTCTTTCTCTCCTCTGTTTGTGAAGGTCCATGTTTATGGCGGAAAACGATGGTTGTCATTTTTATTTAAGATGTGACCGAAGAACTTTTCAAAAGCTTGAGACAGCTGAACTGTTATCAATTACAAATTGCCGATTAAACACAAAAACAAAAAAACTGTAACCGATTTTTTCTGTAAAATCGATTTCAATGCTGTATAAAGAAAATTTTTTTAGCTGAATTAGAGATATTCTAAGGTAGTTATGTTGTTTCCCTTCATTAGCTGATTTCTTAAGTATGCAAAAAATGGCAATTTTTAAGAAAAACCGAAACTATTGTTTATATATATTACATTATAAAGAAAAAAAATTCTCTTCTCATTATCTATGTTTTTATTTCGTTTTTAAAAAAATTAATTTCATTTAAGAAGTTTTCTCTTTCCGTTCCCTTAGAAAACTTCTTAAGTGGGTTTTACTGTATATATATTTATATTTATATATACAAATATATATATATCTATATATATAATATGACTTGTCGTGATCCAGAGTTAAGGCGAATGGAAAAAACAGTCTTGAGAATAATAATTTTATTAAATCCTCGTTAAAGTAAAACTTGCGCCATTTCCCCTTTTTCGTCGAAGAAACGCGTAGAGTGTTCACAGTTGCATGCCCACGCGCTGACCGATCTTATCTGTTTGCAAGCTCATCAGATAGCTCAAAAATGCTTCCGCCTGACTGGATGATCCCAAAAGCTTACGCGAGCGTGGGTCTTTTTCATTTATTTTATTATTATAAAAGAGTTCCCTTTTTAAAATCGTTTTTAACTCACGTAGTTTCCAACTGCCCCTTTTACAGACCTGACATATATATATATATATATATATATATATATATATATATATATATATATATATACATACACCCACACACACACACACACACATACATAAGCATAAATAATGCTTATTATGCGTATTTCCCGCTTAAGAAGTTTTAATGAATTAAGCCCTTGGAAAACTTCTTAAGCGAGTTTCACTGTATATTCATTTATTACTAACAAAATCATGGCTTTTTTAAAGTCTTATTTTAGTGTTTATTTTTTAATCATATCTTTTAAACTAAGCGAAATTTTTTATGCATCTCAATCTAGGACTTTTTTTTAAATCGAAAATATTGAAGGTTTAAGATTTTTGAGAACCCCTAATGTTATTATTAAAATGATGCGCATTAGAAGAAAAGGAAACAAACAAAAAAAAGGAGCTACTTTCCCCCATTATTGAAAAATACTAAATCCCCTTTACTTACACTAGGGTTCGCTTTAAAAATGTAAGTCCAAACGGTTTTAGAAACAGTCAATAAATGTTAGCACCTGGTTAAAATTTCACACATTAATATGATTCAAATTAGGGTTTACATATATCAAAATGGGAGTACAGGAAAAACCATTAACATTACTCTTTGTTTGCATTTGAATGGATAAAACACTCTTCCGAACGTAAAAAACACTACTTTGGAGTTTTAGATTTTCGAACGTTCCCAAACATTTTTCGTTTCTTTAGAACTCTAACCCTCTTTTTTTTCCGAGGTCCGAAAAGGTTTTATACTTCTCTCCTTTTAACTCTATTTAAAAAAAAAAAAAAAGAAAAACTGTTCGAGCGATACGCAGAAGGGTTGAAAACATTCGAAATCTTCAATCCTTTGGGTGTTGTATTGTAAAAACAATCGTCTGGAAGTGGTAACAAAGATATGTGTCGACACACTCTGAAAGAATCCGCATCTCAACAAAACATGGAACTCTTAAAAAATTTCAACATTTTAGGTGTAAATAGAATTTGCATTCTATGCCATTGTAGGCACGTTTAAATTTAAATTCATATATGTGTCGTTAATTTTATTTTTTGGCCTGATTATCGCACGGGCACGAAAATGGAGTCGAATGCTTGAAACACATATTAAGTGGAGAAAAATTGCAAACATACGCTACCATCGTTAAGTTTTAATAAATTATTGTACGAGGTAATTGTGTTTGTCGTGAACTCTATTGTTACTTTCATTTTACTGTTGTTGACCTGATAATGAATTCCCTCGACGAACCGGGTGCTCTTTTTATCCTACGGGTTATTGCGTATTTATAAGGCAGATTATTAGCAACGTACCACTATAAACCATTCAATCGTCTCGTCCATTTCAATTATTTTTAATTCTATTATTTATTTTCTGCATCCTAGAGCTCGCGAGTGTGACAAGGTAGAAAATAAAAAAGTGGGTCACTCTAGGTCCTTTCATTTTTAGCACAGATAAACAGAGATAATCATGATGACGTAAAATGAAAATTAGGATATTTTTTATTTGGAATATTACTTTAATGCCCATTTCATAAATCTGTTTACGAATTCAATGGTATAATTTTTATATGACTGTAATTATAATAATTTGTCTCTATAAATTTGCATGGGGATGGAGGGCACAAAAATGGGATTGTACCCTGGGCACAAAGGTATCTTAGTCGGGCCCTGCCTGTGCCGCGCATGCCATATTACATATAAACATCTAATACTTATATATGTATTATATACTCTTGTATATGACAATGATCTCTGTTTTAAAAGGAAAATAATTTGAGGGAGCGTTTAACATCACTTTTAAACCTTCAAAAATTCGAAATTTGAAGTTTACATTTTTAAAACCTATGACCCTTTTCGGATTGTTTTAAACAAACTGCATTGGATTATTCGAACGAGAACCTGACAAACTCTACAATCATTTAACATCATAGCTCTTCAGGTATCCGTCTACGTTCGGAGAACTTTTTTCTTTAAACGTAGATCTAGTTTCTTTAAACGTAGTTCATGTTTTTACATTTTAAGATTTATTTTTTATATTATTATAGAGAATGACACTTAAAAGATTTATTTCTGGAGGCGTTTTTATAACATTTCTAATAAATGGAGAAAATTGAGTAAACAAATCGGGTTTTATCAAAAGGTCTCATTATTAATTAAATTATTTCAATATTTTTTGACGCAACCCATTTCTTATAGGCTGGACTAGCGAATCACCTAAAATCTTTGCTTCATTAACATTTGGTAAAAAATTTCGGTCCTTCAAAATCATACACGTTGAATTTCTAATAAATTTTCACTACATTTATGTCTAACTGTGAGTGTAACATCATAAAAATTATCCAAATTTAAAAGCATTTCGGTCATTTACTAGTCAATACTATCAAAAGCATTCGTAATAATTTTCAACAAAATATTTTTAGAACTTTTTGAGAAATTCCGTTTCAAGTTTCGACATTTTATTAAAAATACCGTTGAGAAAAAAGCATTTGAAGTTTATGAAAGTAACTTTAACTTTTAAAAAATTAAAATACACGCTTAAAATTCCCCACATTTTCTTGCTTCAAAACTTTGTATAGTTGACAAGTTGCTAATCATTAAAAATACTAGAAAAACGTTTAAACTAATCTTCATGAAAATTTAAAAAGTTTTGTGCAAAAAATGCTCTTTAACCCCTTAACGCATTTTTCAATCATTGCCCGTGTGTGACACGGGCGAAATTCAAATTAAGCATGTAATAAAATCGTTTACACTTTGTTTGTATAACAATTTTTTTTATATACTTTTTACTGTTTCCAAGCTCCCTAGTCACCCCCAAAACTGAAATTGTAAAAAATAACTTACATTGTACCTATATATCCCTTTTTTGTGAAGAAAATATGTCATATTTTATAATTTTTTCTAAAATAAACTCGTGCTTTAAGGGGTTAAAAGGCTACTTCCGGTTCCGAAGTCGCTACTTCTGGTTTGTTTTGACGGCTGGCACTGATGTTTAAATAGCTGTCACTTTTCTTTAATATGCCGTAAAGACAAAAAAAATAGATTTAGAAACCTAAAAGTTGAAATGTTACAATAGAGAAATAAAAAAAAAAAAAGTTATGATTTTTGGCAAAAACTGACGTTTTCTACGTAGACGGATACCAAATGAGTTGTATTGAAAATGGTGTTTTTTCACCTTGCATGCGCTCTAAATAAAAAAAAAACTTTTCCACATATAGATTTCAAATTTTTAAAGTGTACACATGATAGATCTTTTCATAAAACTTTTGTCTATTTTTAAAACACTCATCGCGACATCAGAAATTTGTACAAAATTTTTACGAAACTTTCCTGATAAATATTAAAATAACTGTAGGAATCGGTTTTAAATTTCGACTTTTAGATTATTAAAACTCGATTTAAATTTCGAAAATAATTAAAGTTCTAAGTACACATGTAAACATAATAAGATCCCAAATGGCCCAATCTTTTAGGGGTAAACAAAACCTTTAAACCAATAGAAATTCGATTTTTAAGGTCTCTAGACATTTTTGAATTGTTTAGAACAAACCCCACTGAAATATTCGAATGAGAACCTGTCAAACTGTATCATGTTTGCATTCAATATCATGGCTTCTAAGAAAATTATAACGTGAATTTTTCTGAAAATGGTGTTTGCGCCCTGTAGCTGTTGATTTCAAATGGGAATGTTCGATACACATTATATAGCTTCGACGAAAGTCTTATCTCCCCCCTTTTTCGTTGTTGTTTACTTCAATGAATACTCATAGTACCTGAAAGGGAATTTTTAAATATCATTTTAGCTCTTTTGAAAATTCAATCCCCTAGCTGGAAAATGATACCTACGAAATGTTTACCAAAAAGCAAAAATGATTAATAAAATTCATTTTGTGTTGTTTAGTTTGGTTTGGAGCGCTACGGTCTACTGTTTTGCACAAGAGGGCTTAATTTAATGAGACCGGGACCTACTGCTTAACACTAGAATTACGGAAGGGGTCATTTTCACACCTAGCGAACTTTTATCCCTGACAGTTCTTCTATTTTTCTTGCAAATATCTTAATCCTTTCTTGACTTTTCCTAAATCATTGTGATTTACGAAATAGTAAAGATTTCAAAAAATCGTATTTTTATTTTAGCCCTAACAAATGACTATAGAAATACGGCAAGCTACATACTGATGTTGAAGACAAGTGTAAACTTCGTAATGACTCTTTCGCTATTTTATTAGCAGAACTGGAAGCATTCATAGCGTTGTTGAACGTAAGTGGGCATTAGCCGCCAAGGGCTTACCAATTCTTAGTTTGTGGTCCAAGACTTGGGGAACACATTTTTTTTCATGAAACTATGAGTAGAGATAGGTTTCCGGAAGTTTTTCGTTTTGAAAATAAACAAGGTCTTCACGTTTGCAGTGTGATAAATTTACGATAATATCCGAGGTATGGAACACTTTTATAGAAAACTGTAAGCTTTGCTACAAACCAAATGAAAACATTACGTTTGATGAACGGTTATTCCTTACAAAAACAAGCTGCCGTTTTTTGCGGTATATGCCTAACAAGCTCGATAAATTTGGAATAAAATTTTGTCTAACAGTAGATGTTAGGACAAAATACTTATTAAACGGATTTCCATATTTAGGAAAAGATGAAATGAGACCAAGCGATCAAAGTTTAGGAGAGAACGTAGTAAATCGTTTAATGGATCCTACATACCTGCAAAGACTGTATATTTTTAAAAACAAACTGTAGTTGTCATAATTTGGGTTATTTTAATTTATTTTTCAGAAGTATATTATATCATATAGAGAAATATGCAGATATCTTATTAAGGGGTGAAAATGCCACCCGCCGTAATTCTAGGTATACAAAGACCACCATAATTCTAGTATTAAAGACGATTCCGAACGGCTACGAACATCCATGCCATAGTGGGATTCGAACCCTCGAAATCCAGTATCCACGATCAGCGACCTAACCAATCGGCCAATTTGTGTTGTTGTAATTCTGAGAAATTTAAATATTTCTGACACATTTTTTTAGAAAAATTTCTCACTTTTCACTTAATATAAAATGTTCTTATTTAAAAAAACAGTCATTACGGCAAAACCCATTCAATAAAAATAGAGAACATACGCTGAAAATCCCATGCATTTACGATAGTCATTTAAAAAAGGTAGGATAAAATGAGAAATGAAAAAAAAAATATTCCATTTTAAGAGGCTTAAAGGTGATGTGACCCCTTAAGTTTGTACAGTTTAAATCATTTTAAGAAATGTATACAATAATTTAATAGAAAAATGCTTTTTCGATTGATTTTAAGATCCGTTTTAAAAACAGTTAAAAGATGAAAAGGTTAAGTACTGGAGTAGAGGGCTGTTTCCATTTAATCTGCTAAAGAGTTTATTTTTTCTTTCGGGCATATTATTTTGGAATAAAATCTTATCCTGTCTGGAGGAGGAGCGGAATTATTGCCTCAAAATAGGGCTCCCGAATAAAGGTGTCGTTTAAAGTACCCTATTTTATTCCTCGGAAGAAATAAGTCGGATAACGCAACACCGTTGGCGCGATAAAAAGGCGGCTCAAAAACAAAGAGGATTCTGCGACAAATGATGCCGGATCTGTATTATGCCGACAGCGGCCGGATTTGGACGGATCTTTTGCCGCACCACAACGCCTAACAAGTTTGGATATCTGGCGCACTAACAGGCTTAACGCCGGCGCCAAAAGCGGTCCACTTGACAGAGCGCGCAACAAATCACGATAGAGGACGGCGCCGTAATTTTGAATAAAAGGTGTTTGCCACCTCCTAATCCTCTCTCCAAAAAGAGATAACCTAAGAACTGTTTGCCAGCTCTTTTCACCCCTATCATTGGCATAACGGAGTAAACAAAGCCATCATTTCCAGAATAAAGAGAACGTCACTTTAACATCTTTTATATTTTCATCGGCTTTTATCTCAACAGAAGGCTGAAAAAATTCGAGGAAATAACTTGTTATTTTGCAAATACAATTTATTCAAACTGGATATGCAAAAGTTGTATTTTCTTGCAATATATGCAGTCACATTGTGTAGTCTTCCAACATAAAGCAATTTACATAATAAATAACGCATATAATTATTATATTAGCCATTAAAATGGAAACAACAAGTGATGTGTTTAACAGGGTAAATGATTTTATAGTAGTACGTATGTAATGAATGACGTACTATAAAATCATTTAAATGCTCATTGCTATTATTTCTTGAATATATATATATATATATATATATATATATATATATATATATACACAAGAAAAAAGTTTAAAAAGAATCTCTTATAAATAATATGCTAGTTCTTAAATAGTCATAGTTGAAAAAATAAATGTTAAAATGAATTCTTCCCGGGTCTATTTCCACCTCTCCGGGTTTTTTACGTCTACACGCTCTGTCGGCCTTAATACACCTAAACAAATGATGTGAGTGCTCAAATAAGGTGCCTGTTATAGTAATATTTTATAAAGTATACGACTGTTAAATCGATAAAAAATTAGATTTTTCACCAAAAAAATATAGGGGGACAAAATAATTGAGTTCTGAACATTTTAAAATAATCCGCGTAAAAAAATTCCAAAATGGAGAGGCCCGAACGAATATTTAAAAATAGATCTATGTATTTTCAATATATACAATTTTAGGTTCAAAGTTATTTTGAGGTATTGTGGTATGATTTAAAACAATAAGTTTGTCTTATATTTTTAGTAATGCTGTGCGTCGATATATTTTTGTTAACTACGAAGTGTCGCTTATTTAAACTTTCTAACAAATATATTTTTTACTAGCCTATAGCCCGTATTATGACGGGATCCGTGAAATTTTTAATTTTCCAGATTTGTAAAGTACCCTATAAGACAAGCAAAAAAATGGTTTGTTTTTTGGCTGAGAACTATCTGGTACACGCTCATTAATTTGATTATCTTTACTGACCGCATGTTAGTTGAAAACTTTAATTTATCTTGTCATAACAGGGACTGCAGAATTTTTAATATGGGCAGCGATTATTTCCCGTTATATGAAGGATGTTCAAAATTGAGAGAATCGATCGCAAACTGTGTGGTTATGTATAAAAAACAATCATACAAAGGAACAAACTTCTTAATTTTTAAATATATATAACTTAAAAGCCAGATATTTATGAGTCGAGGAAATAGACTCCTGTACTTTTATGAAAAGAATTGGTTGTGAATACCGGTGAAAAAATTTTCGTTGCAACAAAAAATAATCGGTGATCAAATTTAAAATTATCACATATGTACCCAATCTATTATTGAATCCAAATATAAAAGAAAATTATTTACGTAATGTCTAAATTCAGTGATAAAACTTATGAAAATAATGCGGACGATATTTAAATAATTTAAAATAAGAAATGATTCAATGAGATGGTTAAAGGAATGACGTCATAATGCTAAGGAAAAAAAAGAGGTTATTTTCATCTACTTATAATGTGATAAATTGAATCGCCTGCTCTTAACCGGGGAAAATAGGGCTCGAAATAATGATATTAAACGCTCGAAAAGGGGGAAAGGAATGGAATTCGAACGTTTTGAAGGCGACAGTATTGTTTGCTGTGATATGAAGCCTATTTATACCATTTTCATTTAGAATCGGATCGATAATTTAGGAGAAGATAAACTTGACTCGCTTTGAATTTTGCTAACCTTAACTGATCAAAAATCCAATGTGGATGCCTCTATCCATTCCAGGTCCAACCGCTTCATAAATTAGAGGACAGACGGACAGATAACTTAGGCTATTATTATATAGGGGATGTTTACCTATATATGCATATATATATATATATATATATATATATATATATATATATATATATATATATATGTGTGTGTGTGTGTGTGTGTGTGTGTGTATGTACTGTACATCACAAACATACATTTTGTTGTCTATATTAATAGAGAAGTGTCTGTAAAACACGATTACGCGTAACCGGTTGCAGCTAAAAGCGAGAAAATGGATATACGAATCGTGACAAATTTTTAATTTTTAAGATTTTAATTTCTAATTTAATTTTTGAAGCCATTTCTTAAAACCTTTTTTTCTCGAAGAAAATGTGATCTAGGTTTTGATTTACTTTATTTTTAAATCATTTTTAACTTTTTTTTCTCTTTTGACATTAAACATGGCTTTCATAAAATCAGCCGAAATGTTGGAAATGGAAATCCAGGTATCCCCGCTTCCTATAAATACGTCCTTTGCAAAAAAAAAAAAAAAAAAGCGAATGTGCACATGAGGTGAGGTGCAGCAAAACTTTTGAATTTCGTACGGATTGTGCTTGTTATTGCGGTTTTAGTTTTGTCAGTTATCCGAAAATGGTAACAAGCCTGTTGTACGTATGGTGAAAATATTGAATTTTATTTCTTTCCTACATTGTGGATGCTTTGGATAAAAGCTTTGAAAAGGCAAGCCAAGTTCTTCTTTCAGGATGGTATTGAAACGTTAACCTTATTGTAATGTAATAGATTATATAAGACTTCGAAGGTTTTTTTTCCGTATTTCTAATGTATTTTTTATGCTTTCTGTACCTATAAATTTAATTATTTTTTGTCCTTAAAATGATCACATCTTTATTAGATTCTTATTTATGTAATAGTTAATTGTACCTGTTCTACTTTTGATTATGACACTTGATAGTACTGTGTAAAATGTTTAATTTTTTTCAAATATATAAATTTGAAAGTGCTAAAAAAATGTATTTCAAATGACTTGGCCAGTTTTCTGATGTTTCCTTTAAATAAAATTGAGTTTTGTTGTGATCCCTATCGAATCTCATAAGAAAACAAGCCCTGCCAACGGAAAGTGGAGTTGTAGGCACTTTCTCTATAAAATGTTACTTACCCTTCAATTAGTGCTGAAATCTAGTGGAGCGGAAGTTAAAAGGTGAAATATGCTTCAAATTTATTGGAATCAGTTTTTTGTTCTTCTTTATTAGCATTACAACCCAGGCCTGACACACAATGGAGATCATTAAAGTTTTTAGGTCCCTGAATGCATCTTCCATCCACCTTTTCTTGGGTCTGCAATAGCCAGGGTTGTCATTTTGACCATGACACTGGATAAAATTGGTTTTAAAGGTGCAAGTGGTCAAAAATAGTTTTAAGTCATCTTAATTTTAATATATATCTTTTTGTTATTAGAAGTGACTTTTAATAAACCAATAAAAATAGTAGTGCAATTAAGCCAAATAAGACACTAACAAGTTCATGAGATTTAACACACTTATACGGTATAATAAGAATGCTTGAATTTTAAAAATGAACCATGCGCATGCAGTTGTAAAAATGGAAACCAGTTGCAGTTAAAAACATAAAATATGAGTTTTAAAAACATAAGTTGCTCTTCATCAGTTGCTAACCAGCTCTTCAACTATAGAAAGATTATTTTCAAAGTTTGGAGTCATCCAAAATAAATTATGGAATAATTTAAATTTAGAGACAAGTACAAAACTTGTTACTTGTAACCGTTTTTTGAATTCAACATAAATTACATATAAAACAGCTTGTATAAAAAAGCAAGTAAAACATTTTTTTGTATCTTGATGTTATATTTGTTTTTTTGCTGGTGTTATTTATATTATGACATTTTTAACAAATGTAACTTGCCTTTATGCTATGCTAGTAAACTATGTTCGATTCGTATTAAATGTATTGAAAAGTGAATTTCGGTGGTCCATTTTGATGTTGACCAGGACAGTTAAAACCCCCCTGGTTAAAATCGGTACAACCCTGCCCAATACAGTTAAGTAACAATTGTTGAAAGATAAGAACTAATGACGAACTAGAAGTTATCATCAAACATGGTAAAATTCATTAAGGCACAGAGACTTTCACGGCTTGGGCACGTGTCAACCCATTCTTTGTTAATGTCATATAAAGAATTGAAAATCACACCGCAAAGAGATTCATCTATTTGTATGCAAAAAGAAATTCGATACTTAAAAATGTCGAGAACACACAGCCTGTTATTAATACTTTATTTAATGCAATACAGTAGAACCTCTTTTTAACGACCATACGATACAACGATCCCTTCATTAGAACGACCCTCTTAAAAAGTCCCAATTATTTTACCATAGAAATAATGTTCATTTTGATTCATTACAACGACCCCAAGCGTATTATTTTTCGTTAGAGCGACCGACCATTTTAGTCCGCAGAACTCTTGAGCAAGTGGGATATTTCAAAATTACTGTACTGTGGTGCGACTTCAAGAAACCTGTACTCCTCTCTTTGAGTCTGCTTAAAGGGACCCTTTCGTCAAGTACGACATTGATGTCCTAGTTAGATGACACTCTAGACACTAAGGAAATGACCCAGTTCCTCTGTGTCAAATTTCCGGATCTTTAATTACCTTTTGATGAGTTGGTTGCGGTAGACGAAACTTTACAGTGCTGCGGAGAAAATTGGAATGAGGACGATTTTATTGCCCGTATTGCCGGAAACGAAGAAATCTGCGATTCCGACGACGGAGAAGAAATCGTCCAAGCTTTTGAAAAAATGAACGAAAAAGAAGCCTCCGATGCAACCAATGCCTTTCGTCCATATTTTGAAGGACAATTGAATTCTGAAGATTTCCTTCAAAATCCAACGGATATGGAATCAGTGATGATGAAAAATTCCCAAATGAACTCGAAACGGGCCTCAATCAAAGACTTTTTTTTTTCAAAAATTTAGTAATGAAAATACAAATAAATAGAAGTTTTCTCTAGGTATGCACTGTTGTATCCTTTCTTTGCTCAATTTTTTAAAAATTATTTTTTCAATTCGTTACAACGACCCTATGATGTTGGTCCCACAGGAGGTCGTTATACCGAGGTTCTGCTGTATTATGATCTCATTAAACACTCTAAACGTCCAATCTTTTATTGGTGACAATCCATGGTCCTTTTTTTCTCCCTTTTCAAATAACGATGCAGGGAAAAAACGTTCTGAAAATGTTCTTTTTGAGTTGTTCGGTGCCTGGATTTGAGGCGAAATCTCTTAACATCCACCAATCTTTTCGTGGAACTTTTTCTCTGCCGAATATCGTCCAGGAAATCAGGTGACACTTTTTGGAGAATGGAAGAGGGATTGGAGGTTTAAACGTTCTTTTTTCCCCCCCATTATCCCTCGACGGAGAGACGTCAAAATAAAGAGTTAATTCGCGTCTTCCATTTTGTTGCCGGAAGTTGGGAAAAGGCGGAAACTTTTTCTGTTTTATGTCGTTGTAATGAGAACACTGGCAGCAAAGAACTTTTGCTTTTCAGTTATTGAGATAACGTCTCAGACAGTTCAGTACTGAAGAGAAATAATTACAAAATCGAAGAAAGCTCTGTGTTTATTTCTTTTTACCTGTTCTACACAATTCTGCTAGATACTCCCGTGTTGAGGGAACATCCCTTTTCGCACAACCCTATCTTTAATATAGTAAACTAGCAAATGTGCCCGTGCTTTGCTACGGTTAACTTAATGTATTACTTTCAAACAAAGATTTTTTTTTCGTGGATAACTCTCTAAATTGGTCACAGTTCAGTTCGAGTCATTGGCATATTTATGTATTTCTTTCATAAGCGTATTATAACATTATTCAGTTTTTATAATCGAATTTGTGTCTTATATTAAATTTGCTCAAACTTTTTTATGGTAAAATATAAGTTGAACCCTAAATTACAGCAAATTATAGCATTTTTATATGAGAACTCATTTTAAATTTAATTCTTGGCTAATTTTTCCGTTACAACGAAATGTTTATCAACGATATTCTAACAGCAAAAAGTACAAATTTCAGTGACTCTCGTGAGCAAATAAAAACCTATCATTTTATATAGTTATCTTCATATTCATAGAGTTGTCGATACGAATGTGTGTTTCTGTTTCGTACAAAACCATGGGGTTTGTCATAAATTTCCTTCATTTTGGACAACATTTATTGATACCACCAAAATCAGCACTGTTGTTGTCAAAACCTCTGCTTTCTATTCTACCACGTAATATGGCAAGTTATATTAACGTTGCTAATCAACGTACAGTAGTAATACAGTAACGTAATTCAGGTTCAACTTATATTTTACCATAAAAAAAGTTTGAGCAAAAATTTAATATAAGACACATGCAGATTTAATCGCTAGCATGTAAACATATATTTTGTTATTTTTATTTTTTGATATTAAGAACATATTGTTATAATACGCTGAATATTGTTAGAATACTCGCATAATAAAAACATATAAATATGTTAGTGACTCGAACTGAACTATGATGAATTTAGAGAGTTATTCAGAAAAAAAAAAAAACTTTGTTTAAAAGAAGCATATTAAGTTCACCTGCTGTAAAAAATGATTGCACAAATTAATTTCCACACATTAGGCGACGCTTTTGTTTATTTCAATGAGTGTTCATAGTACGGATGCAACAATATATCCCAGTCAATATATCCGGCCAACTTACTGCATCCGGCCACTATACCGGATAATCGGCAGTAGCCGGATATCCCGATTATTGGGTAGTACATCCGGCCAAAAATTAGTTACGTTAAATACGTCATTTTTTGCCCAAAATCATATTTCTTTTTTCTCTATTGTAAAATGTCAATTTTTAGGCTTCTAAATCTGTTTTTGTTTTGTCTCTACGGCATCTTAAAGAAAAGTGACAGTGTTTAAACATCGGTGACAGCTGTCAAAACAAAACGGAAGTAGCGGCTTCGGAACCGGAAGTTGTCAATTTAAACCCTTTTAAAGAGCATTTTTGGGACAAAACTTTTTACATTTTCATGAAGATTAGTTTAAACACTTTTCTAGTATTTTTAATGGTTAACAACTTGGCAATAAGGATTGAAGCAAGAAAATGTGGGGAATTGTAAACTTGAGTTTTAATTTTTTTAATAGTCAATGTAGCTTTCATAAACTTCAAATGCGTTTTCTTCGGAACTGTATTTTTAATAAAATGTCGAAACTTGAAATGGGATTTCTCGAAAAGTTCTTAAAATATTATGTTGAAAAAATGATTATGAATACTTTTGATAGCATTTACTAGTGAATGACCAAAAAGCTTTCAATTGGGATCACTTTTAACGATGTTACACTCTTAGTTGGCTATAAAGGTAACGAAAATTAGTTAAAAATTCAACGTGTATGACTTTGAAGGACCCACATTTTTTACCAAATGTAAATGAAGCAAAGATTTGAGGCGATTCGCTAGTCCAGTCTATAAAAAATGGGTTACATGAAAAAATATTGAAATAATTTAATTTATTAAAAAATGAGATCTTTTGGAAAAACCGGATTTTTTTAACTAACTTTTCTTTATTTATTAAAAATTTTATAAAAACTTCTCCAGGAATCGCCGAACGATGGCCGAATGGTAGAGCGCTGCTCTTCGGAACCGGAGTTCGCGGGTTCGAATCAAGCTGCTGGCATGGATGTTTGTAGCCGTTCGGAATCGGCTTTAAACTGTAGGTCCCGGTCTCATTAGCCCTCGTGTGCAAAACAGTAGACCGTAGCGCTCCAAACCAAACCAATCTCCAGGAATCAATTTTTTAAGTGTAAAATTCTCTATGATAATATAAAAAATAAACCTAAAACTGTAAACACATGAACTCGTTTAAAGAAAAAAGTTTTCCTGATGTAGACGGATACCTTAAAAATCCGATTAACTGTAGAATCGAGCAGAACTAAAATGGCGGTCGTGTCGGGGGTTTGGGAGCCAATTCCCAGCCCTGGCTAGGTTCGATTAGCGAGATAAAGCACGAGGGCTTTCGCGGAAAAGAAAAATTGAATAGCTGCTAACGAATGATAAAAGTGCCCTGTTTTATATGAGAGAGATTTTGAATAGGAGGCGGTGAAGAATGTAAACGAACGCAAATTAAATTCGGCGTCGGTTGTGTTTTAGAGAGCGTGAATGCGAAACGAACAAAAATCCCGGCCGTAAGGTTGTGGAAAAACGCATAAAGGCGTTTAAAACAGTCCCTTTCCCATTCAGAAAAGGTTTCTCGGAAATTCGTTTGCGTTCGTTATTTTTTATTCTCGGTTATTATTTATTCCAGGCAGATAACGAAAGGATTCAAGCACGGAAATTAATTTTCGAAAATAAATATTGGGGTTTAAAATTTCAACACTGTTAGTTGGAATGATAGAAATTCAGGCACGAAATAAATTGGTTTTTATCTTGTACTTTACAGTCAATATATGCGTTAATAAATGCAAAAAGTGCTCTGTAGGGATACTTCAAGGGAAGTTTAGATTTGCTACTTTTGCTTCTCGACGTCTAAAACTGGAAGGGAGAAAAGTAAAAGGTATATACACTCACTTTCCAAAAGTGAAAATGCTGATTTCAGGAATCCAATCAGAATTGAAGGGGGATGCCATTCGCGCTGCAGAGGTAGTGTGCAGAGTTAACAGCCAATCGCGCTTCCATGTCAAGAATATATGCAAAAAGATCAGGTGCCAGCTTTATGAGGAGTTACAGAAGTAGATTGTAAGTGCTGATAGCAGGTGTTTCGTTTTCAAGACATGCGGGTTTCTATGACTTCTGGAAGACGAATGGAAGATTCTGAACGCTGGCGTGCGCATTGAAGAGGACAGTCTATCACAGATGTTGCTCTTTTCTTCGGAGTTGATCATTCTGTTATTTCACGTTTATGGAAACAATTCCAAACCACACAGACAGTTGTCCGAAGGCCCATAGCCGGTCTCCCCCGCGATAGATTGCTAGTTTAGCCAAGCGACCTCCACATCTGGGGTTACAGCTTCCATTGGTAAGGCGATATCTGCAGCTACTGTACGTCGAAGATGAGTGGGCTGTACCTCGAGTTTGTGCCTTTCTGTCCGCCCAATCAAGAGGGTGGCGCCGGGAACATGTCACTTGGACTGTGTCTGAGTGGGGCAATGCCATGTTTACTGATGGGAGCCAGATGAGGAACCCCAAAACATCACCGAACATCCCGCATTTCGAGGCGGAAGCATTAAGGTGTGGGCAGAGATTTCATTAGGATACCGCACATCTTTAAACGGGGCTCTGTGACGGCTGTCCGGTATCGAGATCAAGTCCTAGAACCCCTTGTGAGATTTTATGCTGCAGCAGTTGGCCCTAATTTTGTTTAAATAGGCGACAACGCACGTCCCATCGTCTATGAGGAGTGAAGGGATTGGCGTGGACAGCCTATCACTCGACCTTAATCCCATTGAAAATATTTGGGATGGTCTCGGCCGTGCTGTATCCCACCTCCAGCCACTCTTACTGAGCCTGTCTACAAGAAGAATAGCATCGTTCGTTCTGCTGTGGTTGACCACCTAAATAAAAGCGTGGTCACAAGATGAGGGAGGATGTCCTTTTATTGTATCCTGTTAACCTCTCATTTTTCACTTAAACAAAGTCAGTTCAGCAAAAAGAGGAAACAAATGCTGAGCGATAATAATTCAAAAAGAGAGAGAGAGAGAGCCAAAAATAAGAAAAGAATCGTCCATTGAAAGGTGTAAAAAAGTTGTTTTAAGTGGATTTTTGACAACTTTTATGTCCTGACGGATATATAATGGGACTCTGAGTGGTGAAGTACTCGTTCGGCGTACACATTTTGGAACAGGTCGAATCTATGCCAATAACACGAGAAGAAGTGTCGTCGTCCTTGGAAGTAGAGATGCAAGAAACTCGGAATTTTGAAGAGGGGGGAATGAACCCGGGAATTTGGGGGAAGAAATCCTTTTAACAATATTCACATTTATTTTTTCAACAGTGGCTATTTAAGAACTAGCATTATATTTCTAAGAGATTTTTTTTTTTTTTTTTACTTTTGGAAATATATATATATTCTAGAAATAATAGCAATGAGCATTTAAATGTTTTTATAGTAGTACTTACGTCATGAATGACCCTGTTAGTCTTATCAAACACACAACTGGTCGCTTCCATTTTAATAGCTAATATAATAGTTATATACATTATTTTTTCATCATTATTTATTATGTAAAGGGCTTTATGCTGAACTTTTCCCCTTCCTTTTATAACATAAAAATAAATATATTTAAATTTAAAATGACAGTTTATTATTTTTGGTAATGAATATATCTTTTAAAGGTGTCATATAATGACACTGTCGCATTTTCTGGCCAATTACTACACACATACACATTATATGTATATATATATATATAGATAGATAGATAGATATAGATAGATAGATAGATCAGATAGATAGATATCCAAGAAAAATAATGATTTATGGGTTTTGTGGTGCTACAGATAATATTCATGTAATAATAAAAATATTGGATATTTCTGAAAGGAAAAATAGACTCATGTTTTCGTGCTGAACAGGATACCTTGCCAAATAGAGTCAGTGAATCCCAATTATTGAATGCTTTTCTCATAGCATATAATATTTAAATTTTGTCCACTTTTGTGGTTACAACAAAGACAGAAAATGGTGGTTCTCATAGGAATTGGCGACTCCCAAATACTTCAAAAAACCCGGTTTTTCCACTGCTCTACTTGGAAGCGAAAGCATTTTGTCGAAAAGCAAATTTCTGGACAAGGTTCCGATCCCAACCACCCTCCTACTGCGGGCGGTCAAGCTTCCCCTCTTTGGGAGAAAACTCGAGCCCATGACGACGTCCTCCTACCTACTTGTCGTCCATTGGCTCCTCCGCTCACATATTCGGAGGAGTCGCCCATTGGTTCTAAAGGTCGTTTACAGAACAGCTTCACCTCTGTCACGTCCAGTTATCTTCTGAGTCTCAGTTTGAACACGATGGCACCCCCCCACACACACACATATATATATAGGTATCTATGTATATATATATATTTATATTTATGTGCATATATATGTATGTGTATATTTGCATATATCTACATATGTATATATAAATATGTGTATATCTGTATGTATATATGCATATATATATATATACATATACATAGGTATATATTTATGTGTATATGTATATGCATGTACATAGGTATATATATATATATATATATATATATATATATATATATATATATATATAATGAGACAGACTTCTCGATGGGTAGTTGCAGTCCTGGTCCATAAAAATGACACCGTTTCAGGTAAAGACCTTTATTAAGATAACGTTGGAATACGGGTTCCCATTTCATCATAGGGACATGAAAAACCGAAGGGTCAGCCAGCATGAAGTTAAAAGTAAAAAGGCCATCTCAGTCAAATCTGTGGACAAATTTCTAGAAAAATCTGTCTCCGACAGCGTGCATCTATTTTTTGTTTGGGAATTTCCTAAATTGTCCGCTAGGGCAATGCAAAGTTATAACTCGTTACACCCATTCGTGAACTGTAGCCCCACTGCCAATTTAGGTTAGGGGTTAACAAAGGGAAAGTAAGCAGTTTCCCGATCCAATTGCCTTTTCCTTACCCGCACGCACGCACGCACGCACACACACACACACACACGCTTAAGAACTTTTCCGAGGGCCAAACTCGTAACAACTTCTTAAGCTGGAAAACGTCTTAAATGGGAAATCACGAAAACTATATTGATGCGTATGGATTATATATATATATATATATATATATATATAATATACAATATATATATACATATATATATACATATATATATATATATATATATATATATATATATATATATATATATATATATATATAATATATATATATATATATATATATATATATATATATATATATATAATATATATATATATATATATATATATATATATACATATATATATATATATATATATATATATATATATATATATATATATATATATATATATATATATATATATATATATATATATATATATATATATATATATATATGTGTGTGTGTGTGTGTGTGTGTGTGTGAACATCTTCCTTTTTCCCACTGCTGAACGAAGTACTACAGCTCCAGAGCAGCAGAGTCCATCGCCAAGTCATCGTTCGACTTCCGGAGTTGACAACGGTTGTTTTGAAAATGAATGCTTATACAATTCCGAGTTCTGAGTGATTTTGTGGGAGAGAGAAAAAAGATGATTGATCGAGCCATGCTTAAGTTTATCCCTAGACCCCTTGTATATATAATTACCTTAAATGTTAACTAATTTTTATAATAAGAGTTTGTATCCTGAATCTCTCTCCTTCACACACACACACACACACATATATATATATATATATATATATATATATATATATATATATATATATATATATATAAATGTAAATGTATATACAGTAAAACCTACTTAAGAAGTGTCCTAAGGGAACGGAAAGAGAAAACTTCTTAAACGAAATTAATTTTTTATAAAACAAGATAATCACATAGATAATGAGGAGAGATTTTTTTTCTCTTAAAAAATAATAAATAAACAATAGTTTTGGTTTTTCTCAAAAATTGACATTTTTGCACATTTAAAAAATCAGCTAATAAAGGAAAACAGCATAATTACCTTAGAATATCTTTAATTCAGCTGAGAAATTTTGCTTTAAACACCACCGGAATCGATTTTACGGAAAAAATCGGTTACAGTTTTTTGTTTTTTATCGGCAATTTGTAATGGGTATCAGTTCAGTTGTCTTAAATTTTTAAAAACTTCTTCAGGTACGTTTTATATAAAAATGACAACCATCGTTTTCGGCCATAAACATGGACATTCACAAACAGAGGAGAGAAAGAAAAAACAGTCATCGAAAAGCAGCTATAAACGCGTCCTGTAAGTAAACTTGGAGAAATGAAAGAAAACGTTTTAAGAGTTTGGAACGAAATTTTATAAACGGGTTATTTTAACGTTGTACGTATAGGGGGGGGGGAAATGGAAATTTCTTAAGCGGGTTTTACTGTATATGTTCTTTTATCGTTTTGACATTCTGAATGAATTTTCTTCTTGGTTGTTATTTATTGATTAATTAACAAGCGTCTCTCTCCTGGGACGCCCTTAAAAACACATCGACCTGTTCGACTAGCGGCGAAACACGACCTAGAGAGAGTTATTTAATGTATTACAGTAATATTTATTGCTGCGGGAAGACTTCTCTTATTGTACGGCAAGGCAACCTTTTCAGAAAATGTCCTAAAAGAATCGCCTCTATAATGTAATAACACTATAATTGGGAATTCTAATTAGGAGAAACGTTGTAATTCTTAAAAATCATGATAAGCGAATTGACTCCTCTTGCTGAAAAGACTTAAAAGATCTCTTTCTCCGAGGATTACTCATCCTCGTGGATTAGGATGAAATAGGTCTTTTTTTTTTTTCATCCGTTCTAATGAAACTGAAACGACTCTTTTTATTCTCACAACATTAAAGAATTTATGGAGGAAAATGGACGAATATTTTCGAAAATGATCCGCGTCTTGTTTTACTTCGAAGTGTAAGACAGGAGGGGGGAGGGATAGCAAGTGGCTGTGTCTTAGTGATTGGAAAGGATTTTGGATTTCTGCTTTTAGCAGGGGTGGAACTGGAAATCCAAGTCATTCTAAATTGAAAAATTAATTCAGTAAACAAGAAGCTTTTAAATCGAATGAATCTGATGAATCGAAAATCGCTCGAAATAAACATTTTTAGCCGTATTTAAAAAAGTATCGAACCCCCTCCTTCTTTTTCTATTTCTCGCGCATTTCTCGTGGTATTTCCGGGCTGGAGTGTTCGAAAGAAACATGGTAAAAATATCAAAACAATCTATGTTCGGAATCCTGTTCATTTCTCCATCTATTCTAAAAATGTCAATAAAAAAATCATTTGTAAAAATGTAATATAGTTGCAGTAAAAAACATAAAACAGGATTTACATTTAAAAACATAAAACATGAGTGGAAATTAAAAACATAAGTTGTAGTTAAAAGCATAAATTTTAAAATTAAAACAAATAACGTGACATTTTACAATTAAAATTGTTATTAATTTTTAATCATTTTAACTGTTCTTCATCAGTTGCTAACCAGCTCTTCATCTATAGGAAGATTATTTTCAAAGTTTGGAGTGATCCAAAATAAATGACGAAATTGTTTCAATTGAGAGACAAGTACAAAACTTGTTACTTGTCACCATTTTTTGAATTGAACATAAATTACATATAAAACAGCTTGTATAAAAAAAAAGAAAGTAAAACTTTTTTTTTTTTTTGTATCTTAGTGTTATGTTATATTTGTTTTTTTGCTGGTGTTATTTATATTATGACATTTTTAACAAATGTAAATTGCCTTTATTATAGGCTAGCAAACTATGTTCGATGAGTATTAAATATATTGAAAATTGAATTTCGGTGGTCAAAATCGATATTGACCAGGACGATTAAAACCCCCATGTTTAAAACCGATACAATTCTGATTTGTAATGTAACTATGTTGAACTCGTACCTTATGTTCCGTTTGTCTAAATGAACTTATTGAAAAATATTCGATATCAGACACAGTTGCAGAAAGCTTAAATAATAACCGTAACCATTTGATGGTAAGCGCATTTGATTGGACAGACCCCACCCGGTTATCAGGAGCGGAACAGTCGGGAGAATGATAGGTACAAAATTCTCTGTCAATGTTTAAAATATATATTTTTAAATTTTTTCTATTTGCTAGAAAACCGACATTCTGCCATAAAAACACCCAATGGTGGCTTTTCCGAAAAAAAAAAATTCTATTTAATTTAAGCTCAAATAGAACCCCCAAGTTAAAAATAAATGCATATATTATACACACACATAGTTTTATATAAATTTCTTGAATAAAAAAAGGTTCTTTCAAGACAATTTACCTCAAAATGATGTGATCCTTAGAGGGTCAAATTATAAATTTTTTTATTAGTACGTATTGAAATATCGTTAAAATAAAAACCATTCGAAAACTCGAAATAAGCAACAGAATGACGAGTGATGTTTATTGTGAACACTCCTCCCCCAGAACTAACGACCGGAAGTCAGCCTCCTGTTCCGACCGGCTACAATAGAGCGGCGACGCAGTGACAGTTCAGTTGAATAGCCCTGATCCGTTGCCGGTAATGACCTCCGGAGAATCCGCAATCAGGACAGCCAACGAATGAGGATTCAGCTAAAAAAACTAACTGTAACCTTAGTTGGTTGGCGGGACCGTCACTGACCCCCAGGTATAAAAAGCCTACAATTTTTCGACATTTTCTTTAACGTAGGTGCATTCGACTTTGTGGAGGCTTTCGCGTCTCTTGACCGGAGCCAGTTTCCCAGTGATTCAGTTGTGGACATTCGTCTCCTACAGGGAGTCTCTGGGGATCAGTCGGGTTGGCAATGCACCCCCGTAGAGCCTCCCCACTTGTTTGAATCTCTCTTTTCTTTCGACTGTGATGATGCTATCCTTTGCATTGCGACTTGTTTTGGGAGATTAGAATCACCTTGTATAGAGCCGTATTGACTCAAGAAGTAAAAGGGATTTCCCATTTTATCGTGACTGGGATCTTTCTTCACTCGAGAACATTGAAGTGGTCACATTATTATTCGCTCTTCAGAAGTACGGTTTTGTAATTAAAAAAGAAGTGTAATTTTTAAATAAAAACCTAAACTTCAATCTGGTTTTTAACTTCTCCCATCTACATTATGGCAGTTGTCGTGTCGTAGAATTAGCATTTGAATTCCACTCGTTGGAAATTGACATAACTTTTGTTTTCCAGATGGCAACCAGATCGTGCCAACAAAAGTATTTGATTATGATACTTACTCAGGTATGTAGACTTTTACTTTTGAAATTATTCTAAATTGATTATAGAAATCTGGGAACCGTCAAGTTCTACTTAAGAATTTTAAGCATTTTAAAAATTCTTTAGATTAACATGATAAAACTACAAATTCTCTAGGATGCTATTTAAAAAAAAAAAAATTAGGAGTGTTAAATGTTTTTATTTGAGCTTGAAAAAAAAAAAAAAAAAAAACAGTCAAAATTTTTTGTAGGTCATTTAACCCTTATTTTTTCGCTGCTAAAAAGTATCGAAAAGTTTATATCAGAATTAAAGGAAACTATTCAAGAATAAATTGAATAAATTATTCGAGAATTATTAAAGAATAAATTGAATAAATTTTTAAAGAGTTATTAGAAAATAAATTGTTAAAGAAAAAGATTTAAAAAAAGGGGGGGGGATATCACCTTTATTAACCCTCTCGTGGGCCATGGGAAGATGACTTCCCACCTACAAGATCTTACAAAATACACCTGCGGGAAGCGCCAAACCCATTCTAAATAGATTGGTCTTGTTATTGAAGACTGATTCCCGCTTCGGTTTTGCGCTGTCATCCATTGTTCGATCGATCGAATAAAATGAGCAACTCTGTTTTGAAAGTTTGGAAACTGGGAGCGAGAAATAAATAACCCACGAAAGGGTTAAGGTAAATACAATATAATTCGAATGATTTATTGTTGTTATAAATATCATGTATATTTTTAAAGATAAATCTAACGGCCAGCCGTTTGACTGCCCCACCCCCCCTTCAAGCCACCTTTAATCTACAAAATGTACTTATTTAATGTTTATCATAATGTTCTACTGTGAAACATATGCATAAACATTGTCGAATTTTTTTTATCAAAGGTAAAATTGAATTTTTTTTAAATGAAATTAAACGTACATTAGGTTTACTGGATGTTACTAATAGCTAATTGACTAGATTAAAATGATATTATCTTGTGAGTGGCATCATTTTTCCTCCCTCCTGTAGCGAGATTAATTGAGATTACTCATTTCATTGCGGGATAAAACGAGATCGCCGTCTTATAACTTTAAAACAGACATTATCAGTAGAGAAGAAAATCTGCCTTAAACACATACTTATATAAACTGCACGCCTAATTTACAAACACACACACATACATGTGTATGTGTGTCTGAGACGCGTGAAAATCACCTCAATCATGAACATCTGTTGGTTCTCGTGTTTCCATGGGAACTCACCACGAGATAAACTGAAGAAAAAAAAGTCAGACAACATTCAACGTGGTTCGAACCCATTACCAAGCGACTACCGTTTGAGTCCGGTGCTTCTTTTAAAATATCCGTCTACATTAAAAACGTCGTTTTTTGCAAAAATCACATTTTTTTTTTATTTCTCTGCTGTAAAATTTCTACTTTTAGGCTTCTAAATCTGTTTTTGTTTTCTCTATACGATATTTTAAAGAAAAGTGACAGCTGTTTAAACATCAGTGACAGCCGTCGAAATAAAACAGAAGGAGCGACTTCGGAACCGGAAGTGGTGAATTTAAAACCAGCATTTTTGGGACAAAACATTTTAAATTTTCATGAAGATTAGTTTAAACATTTTTCTACTATTTTTAACAATTAGCCAATTGGCAATTAGAATGATCGGAAGCAAGAAAGTGTGGGGAATTTTAAACATGTGTTTAATTTTTTTGCGTTTTTCTCGGAACGGTATTTTTAATATCATGTCCAAACTTGAAATGAGATTTCAAGAGAATGAGAAAAGTTCTTAAAATATTTTGTTGAAAATGAGTATGAATGCTTTTGATAGTATTTACTAGTGAATCACCTAAAAGCTTTAAATTGGGATCATTTTTAATGATGTTACACTCGTAGTTAGATATAAACGTAATAAAAATTAGTTAAAAATTTTATGTGTATGATTTTGAAGGACCCAAACTTTTTACCAAATGTAAGAAAAGATTTGAGGTGATTCGCTAGTCCAGTGTATAAGAAATGGGTTGCAACAAAAAATATTGAAATAATTTAATTTATTAAAAAATGAGACCTTTTGAGAAAAACCGATTGTTTTACTCAATTTTCTTCTTTTATTAAAAATTTTATAGAAACTACTCCAGGAATCAATTTTTTAAGTGTGATAATAAAAATTATTAAATTAAAATATGTGAAAACAGGAACTCGTTTCTACGTTTAAAGGAAAAAGTTCTCCGAACGTAGACGGATACCTTAAGAATAAATTTACTTGCTTGCTTTTATTTTCATTTATTTGCACGCACAGTTCTCCAATCGACGTATTTATACTATATATATATAGGATTATAAATATAAAGAAAATTAATGGACCGTGGCAAGCAAGAGCATTTTACAGACTTTAGAAGTTAATTTATACTAGTGTTTCTGTGTATAGCTGAGAAAATGGGAGGTATCATTTTCACATAAACTTACCTCTTTCTTTCGAGGCATAAGAAAAGAATACCTCTATTTGTTTCAAGTGAATTCCCTTCCAAAAATAAGTCGTAACACATTTTTTTTTCTTTCTTCCTCTTTTTTTCCCCTTTTAAATTCCCTACGCTCTTCGAGTACCTTTTGTCTTATCTAAGAATAAATATCCATTATTTCATAAATTCTATCGAAAATTCTAAAAATTGCGAAATCGTTCGTAGCAGTTACAGCTACTTTCATTTTACTGATCAAGATTTGTTGGATAACGTGTGCCTCGATCTTACTTAATTTTTGTTAAAAACTAATAAATATGATTAATGCAAGAAATAGTTTAAAAAACTCCTTTAATTATTACACATAAAGGTAAGGCTTTAGTAAAGGACTTACACATAAAGGTAAGGCTTTAGTAAAGGTCTCCATTGGCGAATTTTTACATTTATTTTTACAAATTATAAGGAATGTAAATTTTGCAGAGTTCAAAATTTCCCTGTAGATCTATCTGCAATTTCTGGATCCACCAAGTTCGCACTATTTTTCTCCTTGTATTATTTTTTAATTTATATTTTCCAAAATTAAATATCTGTTTAATTCCTACCATATTAAAGACACGATTTTTGGCGACGAAAATATTGTCAGTACAAATATTGCCAATAAGTATCAAAGTTGTTTTCTTTTAAAGAACATTCATTAATGGCGAAACATTAATTTTTTGTATAAATCGAGATATACAATAAAAACGGGACTCAGTCGGAGATAGTTTGATTTCGTTCTTAATTTATTTTTCAAAGGGAAAAAAAAATCTGAAGCCAGTCTAAAAATAAACCACATTTGCGTATCGGGTCCAAGAGTTAATTATTTTAATGTTTAATATAAATTCTGATTATCGTGGTAGTGTCTTCTTGTTACCATAAATTTTTGTTTGTTTTTCTATAGCTGGTAAAATTTCTATTCTTTTTTGTAGTTTTTTGTGAAATATATCAATGTCAATTTGATCTGTTATTCTTGTATGAATTTCTTTGTATTCATACTAATTAAGCAAATATTTTATTTGTTGTTTTTTTTGGGTTTTTACGAATTAATAATGCTTGAAAATAGATGGTAAAAGTGGGAGTTTTCTGTTTTGTAATTGTATTTGAAGATTTTATTCTTTGTATTATTTTTTCGTTATACATTTATTTTTTTGATTTAGTCGGGATAACTTATTTGTTCAAGTCATCTTTTTTGATTCTCGTATGGGGTGTTTTGGTGCCTTTGATTTTAATTTTTATTTTTTCTGTTATGGGTTTCTAAAATGGAATTTTATTTGTGTGTCTTTATCTTTAACATATTTTTTTTACCATTGTTGTAGTGTTGCATATTTTTTTTTGATTATATTGTTTTTTATTGTTTTTTATTTTGGTTATGTTTTTTTATTTTTTAAACATATATTATCAATTTACAATAAATACATGTTATTTCTTTATGTGTATGTTGTCTTGTCATTTTTGGTTGATTTTTACTATTTGTACTACAATCTTGTTCTATAACAGATGTATTCACTTCTCACAAGATGTATTTATGTAATTATTTTGTTTCGCGCTTTTCGATTCTTTTTCAATGTTTTTAAAACCCAAAAAATAAATTCTTTATTTTGAAAATCATTTATTTTTAATGTATGACACACATTGTCACTTCTTTCATTGAAAAAAGATTTAATAAGTGTTAATACAATTTAAGAAAGTATGGATTTCAAAGCATATTTTTTTAGGTTTTTTCAAATGAGAATTATGCATAACATTTATACAAGATGACACACTTGTTTCGTTGTAATGTGTAAGTTAACAGTGTAATTTGATATATTTTTTGATCAAAACTAAAAATAAATATGTAATATTTTATTATAATAAATAGTATAATATATCTCTATGTCTGCTTTATGTATATCGGTCTCTATCACAGTATATACTAATATTAGATGGTATACAATTTGTTGTGTACACTTATATTTATATATGGATTTATGTTATTGTTTTATATATATAAGCAGATTGTCTATTTTTTTTTTGTAATACATTATGTCTTTATTGTAACCTTATATGATGTATATTTCTATGTATTATTTGTATAGTGTGTAATGCTTTTATTGTGGATGGAGATATATAATATACATATATTTTCATAGATTTTTATTATATATATGTATATATATATATGTATATTATTTGTATATATATATATGTATATATAATGTTTGTTTATTTATTTGATATATATATATATTATGTATATTTTGTATATATTTTGTAATTTTTTATGTTTTATTTATATTTTTTGTATATTTTATATTATTTGTATGTATTTTGTTATTTATTATATATATATACTATTTTTTGTATATATATATGTATATATATATGTATATGTATATATATTTATATAACTATTTCTATTTATATATTTATATATATATTTTATATATATTATATATGTATATATGTATATATATATGTTATATATATTTATGTTTATATACTATGTATTATATAATGTAGTTTTATATTTGTATTATATATATTTATATATTTTTATGGTATATATATAATATATTTTTTTTGTGTATATCTATTTATGTAATATATATTTATGTTTTATTTGCATGTATAACATATATTTGTATTTATATTTTTGGTAATATATATATATATGTATTTTTATATATATGTATTGTCTTTTGATATATATTTTTTTTTTTTTTATATATTATATGTGTGTATATTTTATTTATGATCTTTTATATGTATATTGTATTTGTATATATTTATGTATATATATATATTGTATATATTTATAAATATAGTTAACCATATATGTATATAACAGCATTGTATATAAAAACACACACGAAAAATGAAGACTAATGTTTTAAATTCGGAGGCGCTGCAGCTCTTTACCTCCAAGGTCCTAATTGTATATACTATTTTGATTATATTATGTAGATTTGGTTTGTTATTTTAACTTATTTTTATATGTTTTTAATTTTGTTGTACAAGCTAATATTATATGTATAAACTTTTTTTGCACTGTAAAATGTTTTTTTGTATCGTTATATAGCTTAGCCAATATTTATATATATTTGTATATTTATGTAATA
>CM063501.1:3564650-3568075 GCA_032207245.1 Pardosa pseudoannulata
CTACTTACGGTCTCAATGATGACGTACAAAAAGTTTTGATTACAAAAAAATTATTAATTGATCCAGCTCGTATTTTTGTATTGTCTTTGAAAAATATTACTTCTTTTGATAATCTTAAAGAGCACCTTAAAACTGAATTTGGCACAAAAATTTCATCCATTGATGTCCATAAAATACTTAGTTCTCGAAAATTGAAGCGAAATGAAACTGTTACAGAATATTTTATCTCAATGCGTGCGTTAGCGAGTCAAGGTAACATTGATGACGAATCGCTAATTGAGTATTGTATTTCCGGTTTACCAGACTCTCAAGCTAAACTAATTTTATATGGTTGTGTTAACATTTCCGAATTTAAACAAAAGTTACGTTCCTTTGAAAAGCTTTATTTAGCGGATGTCAAATCAGAAAATAATTTTCATCGTTCTTTTAAACCTCATAAGCATTTCAATAATAAATTTTCTACAGATAATCGTAAAAATTTTACTGAAGAAAAAAATAATCAGAATAATTTTACCTCAAAACCTCAGACTTTTGCTGGTAACACTGCACCACGCTTACCCAAATTAATGGAAAAATTATGTTACAATTGCGGTGAACGAAATCACATCTCCAGTTTATGTCCTAATAAAGACCGAGGAATGAAATGTTTTGAATGCAAACAATTTGGTTCACATAAAGCGGCTAATTGTCCGTCTAAGAAGGTACAATCACATGTTACAATTGTGCATCCCCAAAATTCTACTAGTTTATTCGCCAAGACTGTAACAATCAACAATATCCAAATTTCTGCTGTTGTTGACACTGCGTCGAACAAAACACTGTTGAAGGAAGAGATTTTTAGAAAAAATTGTTCCTAACTGTTTTTTAGATGAGTCAAACGTTTTGTTGCACGGTTTAGGAAAATACTACGGTGAAACCATTAGGTTCATTTTCAGCTTCTATTTTTATCGATGGTTTTGAATTTCATTCTGATATTTGTGTTGTCCCGAATACGGCTTTGCAATTTCCTATGTTGATTGGTGCTGATGTACTGGCGCAAGGTGATTTGAATATTTCCCATGGTGTTGTATCGTTGACGAAGACTACTACTTTTATTGTAACCAGTTCACCAACCCACAACGTTGATCAAACTTGTATTACTTCTCGTATAAATTCCCAACAACATTCGACAATGAGTAAAAATGCACTTATTGACAATTCAGCATACCCATTTTCATATTTAGCTGATTCAGTAGATACATCGTCCTACGACTTGAGTCACATTCTAGATCCGAATCTCAAAACACAGTTGTCAACCCTGATAAATAATTACAAGCCTCGTGGAACTAAACAAACTGATTTACAAATGACTCTAATTTTGACAGATGATGTCCCAGTGGCCCAAAGACCTCGTAGATTGCCATTTGCGGAACAAAAAATTGTTGAAAAACAGATACAGGAATGGTTAGACGCTGGCATAATTGCGAATAGTTGTTCTGATTATGCTTCCCCCATCGTTCTGTGTAAGAAGAAAAATGGCTTATACCGACTTTGCGTGGATTATAGACGCCTTAACAAAAAAATAATTCGAGATAAATTTCCCATCCCGCTCATTGACGAGGCTTTGGACCAGTTGCAACAAGCCAAAGTGTTTAGCTCGCTTGATTTGAAGAACGGTTTTTTCCATGTTTCGATGAACCCTAACAGCACAAAATACACCTCGTTCGTCACCCACGAAGGCCAATATGAGTTTTTGAAAGTCCCGTTTGGTCTCTCCAATAGTCCTAGTGTCTTCCAAAGATTTGTTTCCAGAGTGTTTCGCGATCTCATTCGTGAAAAAATCGTTATCATCTACATGGACGATATCATAATACCCTCACAGGATGAAGCCGACGGTCTCCAAAAATTACAACGTGTATTAGAAGTAGCATCGGACTTTGGTTTAATTTTGAATCTTAAGAAATGCCAATTCTTACAGCGCCGCATTGAATTTCTTGGATATGTAATCGAGAATAACACAATCAAACCATCACCGTCGAAAACACTTGCCGTTCAAAATTTTCCTTTGCCGAAGACGTTGAAACAGGTTCAAAGTTTCCTGGGCTTAACAGGATATTTTCGAAAATTCATAAAGAATTACTCACTGATTGCGCGACCTTTGTCTGATATGCTCAGAAATGACGCATCTTTCCATTTTGGCCCTGAACAACATCAAGCTTTTCTTGCCCTCAAGGATTCTCTTTCGAATCAACCAGTTTTGCATATTTTTAACCAAAATTCACCTCTAGAATTACACACAGACGCAAGTTCTTTTGGCCTTGGTGCTGTCCTATTACAAAAATCCGATGATGATGACAAGTGGCATCCCATACATTATATGAGTAGGAAGACCTCGCCACAGCAGTCAAAATATTCTAGCTACGAGCTTGAAGCACTTGCCGTTATTGAAGCGGTAAAGAAATTTCGAAATTATCTTTTAGGAAGCAAATTTAAAATCGTGACTGACTGCGCTGCTTTCCAGCAAACATTGCAAAAAAGAGATCTTACCCCCAAAATTGCCAGATGGGCAATGTATTTGGACGAATTCGATTTTGAAATTATACACCGTCCTGGAAAATTTTTACAACATGCCGACGCTTTAAGTCGAAATCCCGTTTACTTAACGACATGTCTTGATGCAGATCTTACATCACAAATCTCTAAAGCGCAAAGCGAAGATGACTACATCAAAACACTCAAAATCCTAATTAAAACCGGACAAGACTCCGAACATATACTAAAAAATAACCTTGTTTACAAAATCGAGAAAGATCGTGAATTAATTGTTGTACCCCAAATCATGCAAACTGAGATCATACGCTTAATTCACAACAAAGGCCATTTCGCAGTTGCTAAAACTCAAGACCTTTTCAGTCAAGATTTTTACATTCCACAAGCCCGACGACAGATTGAGAATGTAATTGCCAATTGTATCGAGTGCATCCTTTGCAACAAAAAACGTGGAAAGAAGGAAGGTCTTTTACACTCCATTCCGAAAGGTGACATTCCATTATCAACATACCATATTGACTTTCTAGGACCACTCCCGACGACGAACAAGACTTATCAATACATTTTCAGTGTCGTAGATGCTTTCACCAAGTTTACGTGGTTATATCCCGTCAAATCAACAGCATCCCGCGATGCAATTGAAAAGCTCAAACTGCAAAGTATTACATTTGGTAACCCATCACGAATCATATCAGATCGTGGTTCAGCTTTTACATCCTCCGATTTCGCTGAATATTGCTCCCAAGAAAACATCGATCACGCAGTAATTACTACCGGTATACCAAGAGGCAACGGCCAGGTAGAACGTTTACAAGGAGTTTTACTACCTGTACTAGCTAAACTATCCATCGACGATCCAGCAAAATGGTTTAAATTTGTTCCCGACGTCCAAAGAA
>CM063501.1:3568175-3603175 GCA_032207245.1 Pardosa pseudoannulata
ACTTTACTCTTAATTCAAAACTTTAATATACCTTAGTCAATAATTCTTATCTTTGAAATTATTTTCTATCACTCTACAAAATATTTGCATACCAATTTAAGATTTCTTTCAATTGATATACATCTAATTTAAACACAATGCAACACAATTTACTATACTCTGATCTATCTAAATTCCTAGCACAACCTATACTCAATGTACTGTTGGTTCGATACAAGAGAACAGAATTGGTTACTCACGATTTTTGATGCTTGTTTCATCAGTCTCTAGCGTCGTCTTACGGTTGAACACCAAATCTCACTGTTGACTCTCAAATCACAGGGTCACACAAAAAGTCTCACAGTTGACTCTCAATATCACAGGATCACACAAAAAGTCTCACAGTTGACTCTCAATATCACAGGATCACAAAGAAAAGGGTCTCACAGTTGACTCTCAATATCACAGGATCACAAAAAAAATTTCACTAATGCAGGTTCAGATTCGGAACGCAAAATTTCTCATCTGATGTCTGGCTGCACAATTTCACCCGCGAAAATTTCTTCACCTAGCCTTCACTGTTTACCGTAACAGCGCTGCCACCAATATTTAGAATACCACTAGCCTGTAACGTACTGGAAAATAGGTAGGCGAGGCCTTCAATGAAACAGCTAGAAATTTAAGGTATTCTTGACTAAATATTTTATTCACTAGAATAAACTATGTACAGATATGTACAAATTCAATAAACGATAACATTCAGGGATCTCGTACAGAGATAATATGCACATACAAGGATGCGTGGGATACCGGAACAGTATGGCTAGGGCTTTAAAACACAATAGCTGGAAACTACTTAGTGCCGGGATTAATGTTGACTCGATCACTCCGTCAGTCGATTAGCGCGGTTGGCTTTCACAGCAGGTTCGGAGGTTCCGAGTGCGTATCACGCTGGGATTCGTGAAGAAAACACAGGATGCAAGTCGATCCAAAATTAGAGTGCAAAGTCACTCTAGGCTGACTACTTCTATGCAAGAAGTTAACTATCAATCAGCAATAACGGGGAAGGAATTCCCAAGTCGAATGTTCGACTATCTAGCAACGGAGACGCTGGCGGTCTCTAAAAAAAAACAAACTCCAGACACGGAGATAAGAGCGGTCCTCGATCGACCAGGCTCTAGCAGGTAGAAGCCTCGAGAGAAGAACAAAGCAAAAGCCCCCGTTCTAGTCCGGTCCTTTCCATTTATACTAAGCACTCCTTCGCTTCTCGGTTCTTCGAGAAGCTTCCCGAGCCAGGGTGACGCAATCTTGCGGTCACTCCCAAGTCTTCGATCAGCTGTCCTGGTTCCAGATGTAGCAATTCTCAGATTCATTAACTTAACCAACTTAATGGCCTTTTTGTAACCGCTAATGGGCGGCAAGGTGCACTCAATTATGTACACAGTAAAGGTCCATTCAACAGGTTACAATGTTCAGACAGTTCGGAGCCGTCGACGCACCGTTTTTCAATTACGGGTTTTAGACCACCTGGTTCTATTATCGGCTAATCGTGAGTCCACGACGAAAGGTCACCTTTTGGGCTCCTTGTTCGTTTTGGGGTCATGTAACGGATCGTTACAATATATATATATATATATATATATATATATATATATATATATATATATATATATATATATATACATATATATATATATATATATATATATATATATGTATGTCAGGTCTGTAAAAGGGGCAGTTGGAAACTACGTGAGTTAAAAACGATTTTAAAAAGGGAACTCTTTTATAATAATAAAATAAATGAAAAAGACCCACGCTCGCGTAAGCTTTTGGGATCATCCAGTCAGGCGGAAGCATTTTTATGAGCTTGCAAACAGATAAGACGCGTGTGAACACTCTACGCGTTTCTTCGACGAAAAAGGGGAAATGGCGCAAGTTTTACTTCAACGAGGATTTAATAAAATTATTATTCTCAAGACTGTTTTTTCCATTCGCCTTAACTCTGGATCACGACAAGTCATATTATATATATATATATATATATATATATATATATATATTTGTATATATAAATATAAATATATATACAGTAAAACCCACTTAAGAAGTTTTCTAAGGGAACGGAAAGAGAAAACTTCTTAAATGAAATCAATTTTTTTAAAAACGAAATAAAAACATAGATAATGAGAAGAGAATTTTTTTCTTTATAATGTAATATATATAAACAATAGTTTCGGTTTTTCTTAAAAATTGCCATTTTTTGCATACTTAAGAAATCAGCTAATGAAGGGAAACAACATAACTACCTTAGAATATCTCTAATTCAGCTAAAAAAAATTTCTTTATACAGCATTGAAATCGATTTTACAGAAAAAATCGGTTACAGTTTTTTTGTTTTTTGTGTTTAATGGGCCATTTGTAATTGATAACAGTTCAGCTGTCTCAAGCTTTTGAAAAGTTCTTCGGTCACATCTTAAATAAAAATGACAACCATCGTTTTCGGCCATAAACATGGACCTTCACAAACAGAGGAGAGAAAGAAAAAACAGTCATCGAAAAGCAGCTATAAACGCGTCCTGTAAGTAAACTTAGAGAAATGAAAGAAAACTTTTGAAGCGGGAAAGAGTGTGGAACGAAATTTTATAAACGGGTTATTTTAACATTCTATGAATAGGCGGGGGGGGGGGTGGAAATGGGTACCGAAAATATAAACTTCTTAAGCGGGAAATTCTTAAACGGGTTTTACTGTATATCTCTTTTTTTCTTACATGACAGAATGATGACATTACGTAATGTTTTAGAATAGTTTTGTTAAAAAAAACTTTTTAGAATTGGCAGTTACTTTATTATTGTTTTTTTAAATCCACTGTAATGTGATTACATATTGAAAGGTTTGCTATGATAAGGACCAGGAAACAAATACTTCCAGAATAAGAATGTTTTCTGGTACTAAGTATTAACACCCAGTCCAGAAAGAGAGAGGGACACGAGTGAAATGGCAAGTTGTTTATCCAGCCATCATTTTTCAATAGCTATGTATGTAAACCTTTTCTTTTTAACCACCGAATGAAATCATGTTTTCAATAAGTCCATATAAAATAAGCATGTAATGACTTACAAATGAATACCCTTTGTACGTTCTCTCAAAACCCTTTAACGGTTTTTTACCTTTAAACTGCTTTAGGGCCGCAGACATATAATAACTATGACGAGGTCCATCCAGAAAGTAAGAAATCACAATTTCAGGGAGATACAACAAGTACAGCCATGTTTCAACTATTTTTCAACATAGCTACCACCAGAATCGAGACACTTGTCGTATCGTGGGATTCACTTTTGTATCCCTCTGTCGTAGAACTCTGAATGGAACCAGCCTTCCTGTTCCAGAACAAAGTGCACATCCCTTTCCGTACCGACAGCGTCTTTTTGTATTGGGTCCCGACATAAGATCCACTATGACGCCAATGCATTGACAGTTGCTTGGTTTCTGGGGTAAAGTGCGCAATCCGAGTCTCACTGCCCGTGACGATCCTGTCGAGGAACTCGTCACTGTCATAGTGATACCGCTGTACAAATATCAGGGCTGCTTCTAAGCGTTTAATTTTGTGTTCGGGTGTCCGTTTCGGCTCACAGGCCTGGTAGAGCTGAGGATGAATTTCAATGGGAGCAATGCTTTGTGCATTCGAGATCATGCAGGCGGCGGGAGAAGGAATTTGAGTTTTCATTTCGGACCACTGTACCACGCTATTGGCTGGAGTTGGGACCTATCCAGCTGGCATATTGATTAATACGTCATACATAGCGCACGAGCAATGGACACGTTTACTTTAAAGGGGAAACTTACTTTGTGTATGCGCCTCGTATAACTATGATAATAATAAACTAGGAGGATAACTATTTACATACTGTAATACCTAGATAACAGTACATAAAATAGTTATGCACAACTTTATCAGGGAAACAATGATTTTCTTGTGTAAATATCCTCTCCATACCAGTTACGTAAATCGATATTTTTAAAACTGTTTAATGAATAAAATGAAAAATACATAATATGGATAAAAGAGAAATGGGAGTAAGTATTGGTGATCTACAGCACTTTGTTACCACCAAGGAAAGGCAGCAAAATATAATTGAATCGTGTTCACTTCGTGTTGCTTACAACACCAGCGTTCGTTTAGAAAGGGGAAACACAGTAAAAAACAGGATACCTTATATTTCGAATGAGACATTTATTCTGTACACTATTTACACACTCACCACATAACATTATTTAGGTTTTATATTCACCATAAATTCCCTTTTGTTATTCCTTAATCAAAATATTGAATTACTAACTGAAGCCGTCATGAATAGATTAAATCTGTTCTACCTATAGGAGAGCAGGCAGGGCTTTTCCTCACGCAGTCCAGGCATTCGGACGCACGGGACGTCGGTGCTGGCGTGCAGGGCTTGGGATTTCGATGCTCGGCTACTCTCGAATCCCGACCTCGACTCCTTTTTCTCAACTCCTCACCTCCGTTTTAACGCCCCTTTTCTTCTTTCCAATCGCTTGTTGGTGAAATTTTCCCACATCTGTACCCCTTCGGGAGTGCACGTGTCTCGTTAAAATAACCCTTTTCTGCCCCCCCCTAACTCACGGTTACATCTCTATGCGAGCCTGACCGTTACGCGTGTGCCATTCCGTGATCTATACCTCCTCCGCAGGGGTCCATCCAACTCGAAGTCAACAATTGCATCTAAATTCTTGGAGATTTTTCCCACAGCTGTGCATGCACGTGGTGACCGTCGAGGGGAAAGCACCTCGGTACACTTTGGATAGCTGGAATTTTTTTTTTTTTCGTATCTTCTTAAACGCTAAAAGTAGTTCTTTGTTACTCTGCAACATGGAATTCTTTAAAGATTTTTTTTTAGAAATAAAATGCATAGGAAAATTTTCCGTTACACAGTCCTTGTCTTTCCACGTGTACAGTCATCATGTTCAATCATTTAGAATCTTGTCGGGTACTTCAGAAAAGGTCAGACCCCCTGTAAACAGGTGGTTTGGGGGTAGTAAGGTGAGAGCGGTGTTCTGGATATATTTTGTTCACAAGAACCTCCCGGTTGCTCCGTTACCCCAACTCAACTTCCAGTTCGCGATAAAAACTTTCTTAAACTGTTTGAAATGTACTGCTAGGATTCCTGTTACGGAAATTAAAATAGTAGCAGTATATCTTATAGTATCCGTCTACACTGAAAACGTCCTTTTTTTTTTTTTTGCAAAAATCCTAACTTTTTAATTTCTCTGTTGTAAAATGTCAACTTTTAGGCTTCTAAGTATGTTTTTGTTTTGTTTCTACGGCAATTTAAAGAAAAGTGACAGCTGTTGAAACATCAGTGACACCTGTCGAAACAAAACGGAAGTAGCGACTTCGGAACCGGAAGTTGTAAATTTAAAGTCTTTTAAGGAGCATTTTTGGGATAAAACTTTTTAAATTTTCATGAAGATTCGTTTAAACACTTTTCTAGTATTTTTAATAATTAACAACTTGGTAATGAGAAAGTTTTGAAGCAAGAAAGTGTGGAGAATTTTAAACGTGTATTTTAATTTTTTAACAGTTAAAGTTGCTTTCGTAAACTTCAAATGCGTTTTTCTTGGAACGGTATTTTTAATAAAATGTTGAAACTTGAAACGGGATTTCTCGAAAAGTTCTTAAAATATTTTGTTGAAAATTAATATGAATGCTTTTAATAGAATTTACTAGTAAATGACCTAAAAGCTTTAAATTTCGATCACTTTCAATGATGTTACGCTCATAGTTAGATATATAGGTAACGAAAATTAGTTAAAACTTCAACGTGTATGACTTCGAAGGACCCAAATGTAAATTAAGCAATGATTTGATGCGATTCGCTAGTCCAGTGTATAAAAAATGGGTTGCTTCAATAAATATTGAAATAATTTATTTTATTAAAAAATGAGACCTTTTGAAAAAACCCGATTTTTTTTTACTGAATTTTCTTTATTTTTTAGAAATTTTATAAAAACTTCTCCAGTAATGAATTTTTTAAGTTCAATTCTCTATGATAAAATAAAAAATAAATCTAAAAATGTAAAAACATGAACTCGTTTCTACGTTTAAAGAAAAACATTCTCCGAACGTAGACGGATACCTTAAGTTATCATTCTTATCCTGAGCTATATAGATAGCAGACCTGTTGTCGCCAAACTAAACCAACATATTTAAAAAAATAAATAAATAAAATGAGTACTATTTTCCTAACCGAGACCAGGTCATCATGCTGCGAACCAACTTCCAGAAGCAACATTACAGCCAACAATACACACAGCGTTCATTATCGAAATTTCTCTACAATACCTTGCCTAGTCAGGGAAGCATTAAATAAATGTTTTAGTTGGACTCTCTTCAAAGTCATCAGAATCTATCCATAACACGTTATGCGTTTGACATTATATATGCCACAGCTAAAGGCGCCCAAACTAAGTTTCGAATGGGACAGAATTTGGCACACGTGATCCTCAAGGACTGAAGTTGTCCACGACCTTTATAATTATTAAAGATAAATTGAAGTTATATGTAAAAAATATGAAAATGTCAACAAACTTCCATTGCTTCTATCAAAGTTAGAACTCAAACGGGTAAGGACCTATTCAAAGATCAAACAGTAGTTATTTTTATGTCCAAGGAGTCCCCCCCCACCTCCTGAACTGATGATTTAGACAAATTCTGAGGACATATTGGGGATTGGAAATTTAATTCCTTTGCAATTTTGGTCATATGACCTTTTCTTCTGCAGAAATGACACTTGTCTGTAAAGAACTACCCTTTTGACGATTTACGCCATTTGCGCAACCTAGGATTGAAAATAGATTGGATTTGGCAACAGAAATAGATTTAGGCTGTTGGAAAACATATAGTGTTTACACGCCTCTCTATCAAAAAGGGATTTCTGTTTTTGTGTCCCGGTTTTGATACCCATAGTCAGCTCTCTGTAGGATCGATTCAAGCAAGTGTTTTTGTTAATGCAGAGAATGTGACTGCGTGAGAATATGGATGCGAACTATGTACCCTCAAATAAACTTATCTTTAATTACATGGCATTTGATCGTTTACATGAACACGAGCAAAGACAGGTACTTTCAGCTAGTTTATTATTAAATTCCTCAACAATTGCATTTCTTTATTAGATGATCGACAGAACCACCTTCTATCCACTGTGAAGACCGAGCACGTGCCAAAGCAGCTGATCGGTTCCCAGCTGTTTACCAGGACAATAGCTTGGCTTCGCAGAGTCTGGGATCTTGACAATCGAATTGAATAGATTTTACACCCCTGATGGATTACGTTAACGAATCCTCGGGAATTCCAAAATCGGGACAACCAGCGAATGAGAATTCAGTTAAAAAATCTAACTGTAACTTTAACTGGAGTTCTCAGGTAACTGGGATCTTAACTGACACGAAAAACAGTTGGCGGGACAGTCACTGACCCCCAGGTATAAAAAGCCTACAATTTTGCGACTCTGGGCTTTTCGACATTTTTTCACGGAGGTGTGTTGACCTCGCGTTTTGTTACCGGAGGCAACTTTCTAGTTCGGGAGATTCGCCAAGGGAGCGGCAGAGTCCCTGATACCGAACGGGGGATCAATTGGGTTTGCACTGCACCCTTCGAAAAGCCTCCTCACTCGTACGGGATTATTAAATCTATTGTTTTTCTTTGGACTGTAATCGTCGGGAGGAAGTTACACAGGCAACCCTCTTTTGCAGGAATTAGAATCCCCTTGTAGAATAAAAGTAATTTCCAAATTTTATCTTGACTGTGATCCATTCTTCACGTCACCTCTCATTCGAGAACATTGAGGTCGTCACACCACCAACAACTCAAAGTCTTATTAAGGAAACGTTTTTGGAATCGCCTCCATGGTCTGTAATTACTTCATTAATGTAAAAATGTGTTTGCTCAACTCGGGTCGTATATCTTTCTTACCTTCTTAGTCGTTTATCTATTCTTGGCGTCCTCCATAACCTCTTGATCTCACTTATAAAAACCGAGCCAATTCAATTTCAAACGCATGTCTCTCTTCTTTCACAAATAGAATTCTTTCGAATAAAGCGACGGTTTTATATCACTTACCGGGGAAAAAACAAGATCTATGCCTCTTAATTCTGGAAATTTCAAAAGAAAGTGTCTCGAAGAAAGCAACAAATGGAGGCAACGAAGAGGGAAGCGGTAGAGAGGATTGGAAGAAAAAAAAAAAAAAAAAGAAACCCGGGCTGTCTCTGTGTTCTTCTGCGGTCCCTCATTTATCGACATTACTGGGTACTTAGGGAGATCTTTAACGTCCTCCCTCTCCCCGGAAGACAGGCCATCATTAAAGTGGTAATGTGCCGCACTGGGGCCACACAAATCTGCAACTAATGGGCCACGACCAAAATAATGGCCTGGCGCAGGTGTAATCCCCAAAATGTAAATTCATTAGGACCGAGGCCATTTTTTTTTTTCGGTTTTATGCGGTTGTTATGGATGGCAATCTCCTTGTTTTTGTTCTTCGAAGGAGGAGGAGGGGAATTAAGTTATTCCGTCGACAGCACACCCCTCCCCGTCGCTGGGGAGAACTCTTTTGACAGGACGCCGGGATTTTTGTTATCGAACGATGCCGCCTTCGATCAAACTTCTTTTATTTTGTAGAATTCTTTCACTATCTCTTTCTTATAGTGTTACTTTCATTAGACTGTAAGTGTGTGTGTGTGTGTGTGTGTGTGTGTGTGTGTGTGTTTATAGTACTTATGTTTTTATGTACTCACATGTTTAGCATAATTTGAATTGGAAATTTAGAAGATTTTAAGTCAGAAACTTTTCAAGAAAGATTACCACTACAACCCCCATTGCAATCCTTCCGACTCATTTGATCTTTTTTTTAAATTTGAAAATATATAATACTTACTAATCTACAATACTACTTTAAAGCAATTCCCAAATGTAAAAGCATTTCTTTTTTAATCTTTATTTCCCAATTAGCAAGTGTGCCTGTGGTTTGAAAAACTATTAAGAGGTACTCTAAAAATACAATAACAGCCAACTATGAAAAATCTTTTTATATTATCTTATTATATTATCTTATCACATGATAGGGTGGACAGAAGATGTATTAATACGAATATGTTCATTTGGCGGTTTCAAGGATTTCTGTCCAAAGTTAGTCACTCTATGACTTTTCGGGTAGATTTGTATTAAAAACAAAACAAAACATACAGATGAAAACTGTTCTTATTATCAATAAATAAAAATAACAAAATATATGTTTACATGTTAGCGATTAAATCTGCATCGAATTTTTGTCTTATATTAAATTTTTGCTCAAACTTTTTTTTATGGTAAAATATAAGTTGAACCCTAAATTACATTAGTGTATTACTACTGTACGTTAATTAGCAACATTAATATACCTTGCCATATTACGTTGTAGAATAGGAAGCAGAGGTTTTGACAACAACAGTGCTCATTTTGGTGGTGTCAATAAATGTTGTCCAAAAGTAATGAAATTTAGGACAAACCACTGGTTTTGTAAGAAACAGAAACACATTCATATCGACAACTATATAAAACGATAGGTTTTTATTTGCCTACGAGAGTCACCGAAATTTGTACTTTTTGTTGTTAGAATAGGGTTGATAAATATTTCATTGCAACGTAGAAATGAACCAAGAATGAAATTTAAAATGAGTTCTCATATAAAAGTGATATAATTTGCATCACATAGAAATGAAAGTTAATCTTCTTTTTATCTCAATTTCCAGGTCAAATCGAACGGATACTACGCAGTCGATGTTTAAATAACATAAAATAAGAAATGAATAAATGAGATATTTAAGGGAACGACGTCATAATGATAAAAAAATATCGTTTTCACTTATTTATAATGTGATAAATTGAAAATTTTAATCTCCTGCTTTTAACCGAGGAAAACTGCGCTTAAAACAATGACTTGGGATGACGTCACATTGCTAGAAATGTTGCTTCTTTCACTTAGCTATGATGCAATAAGTTAAAAAGCCAGTTGTTTGAGTTTAACCGGGGAAAATAACGCTTAGACTAATGACATGAAACGTTCGAAAAAGGGGGAAGGAATGGATTTCGAACGTTAAAAATTTTCAAAAACCTTCCTAGGGATATACCTAATAATTTCCCAAATTTTCACGGCGATTAGATGCCCGGTTTTTGGGTCTATCGAGTACAGGCTGACAGACACAAATTCATTTTTTTTTTTATATATAGATAAGTAGCAGGCGATTAATTTGTCAATGATGATAGAAAATAAAATAGCCAGTTTTCAAAATTACAAATGAAGTCGAGGAAGCACACGCTTCAGTGCTTTATTGCTGTTTTAGCGTTACGGTATCATTGTTTGAAATATATTGTTATTTTTCTGTCCACTTTTCTTCAAATTGAGGTATTCCCCGATTAATTATATATTTTCGCCTATAACGGGCCTATTTCAAATATTTAATATTCTTTCACTGTATAATTTGTATTATGGAGTCAAATAAAGTATGAATTAATTTTAAATTTATTCTCTGAATATTTATACAATAAATGTTCTATCATTATCATTCTATCAACAATGTTTATATGAAAAATTTCAAATTCCCATTAGACCAAAACATTTTTTCAAAGGGACGAGAGTATTCTAATTTTTAACTATTTCGAACCCTCTTTCAACGTACAAGCTCAGTTAGTCCAGTTCAGGGTGACCGGTTTCGAATTTTGGCATTAGGCAAAATGGATCCATTTTTATTAATTTTATGATTTTTCAATGACTAGCATATAGCCCGTCCTATGACGGGGTCAGTAAAATGTTTAATTTTAAAGAATTGTAAAGTACCCTATGTGGCAGGTAAAAAAAAAATGGTTTGTTTTTGGCTAATTATCTTTCAACAAAAATAATCGAATAAAATTATCACATATGAACGTGATCTATTATTTAAACCATTATATTTGAAAACTATTTCTGTAATATCTAAGTTTAGTAAAAAAAAAATGTATGGAAAAAAAGGGGGACAGGGTGGATTTCGAACGTTTTAAAGACGACAGTATTTTTTGCTGTGATATGAAGCTTATTCATACCAATTTATTTTAGAATCGGATGGATAGTTTAGGAAAAGGTGAACTTGACTCCCTTCGAATTTTGCTAACCCATCAGAAATCTAATATGGATGCCCCTATCCATTCCGGGTCCAACCGCTTCATCCATTCGAGGACAGATAACTCAGGCTCTCACTGCAATACAAGAAGAAAGTTTAAGGATTCAAAACATGAAATGGACATTCGTACAACAATACTCGAATTTAATAAAATAAAAATAATAAAGTTGAAAAATAGTAAAAATGTATTTTAAAAATAATAAACAAATTTCGGAATATGAATTTTTTTAAAAAAAAAAAAAGCAGAAAATATTAAATTGATTACACATTTAAAAAAAAAATTGGCTGCGTCGGGGACAGAACCGTCAACCCCAGAAATACGACGATTAAATGGTCACACACTCTACCGATCAGACCACACCCGCACATGGTGAAGGCACTAATTAGAGTATAGGAGGGTCGAGTAAAAACAGTTCCGAAATTTAAATATTACGCCCCATCTTTGCCATCCTATCAAGGATGAATTTAGTATAGAATAAGAGAGAGAATAAGGCTTGAAATAATAGCATTAAACGCTCGAAAAGGTGGGATGGGGTGGATTTCGAACTCGCTTTGAATTTTGCTAACCCTAACTCAAAAAATTCAATATGGATGCTGTATCCATTCCAGGTATAACCGCTTCATAAATTCGGGGACAGACGGACAACAGATCTGGTATCGTAATTTAAAAGGCTATCCGATTAAAAATTTTAACATACTTGAATAACTTCCACTGTAATAAATTTACTTCAGAGGGCAAAAAGAACCATTTCGGAATGAGGAATTTTCACACTTTCTAATTTTAATTTTAAACAATAAAAGACAAAAAAAAGTAAGCAGGACAGTACCTATTTTTCTTTCATTTGGGGGCTTAATGAGTGATTGCTAATGGGTTTTATAGCGGACTCTTTAACGTCTCTCGGAAACGATACTTTTCCTCCGCCGAGTTTGTGACGTCATCGTTCACGTTGACACTGACCGTCTATGTTGTTTACGTGTTAAAAGGCGACTTTTAAATTAATTTCTGTGTGAAGTATTGCATATAATAGACATTTTTTTATTATGTCTGGCATTAAAAATCATATTAGAAATATCGTATTGTGCCACTCTTTAAAAATACAACTAATTGCGATCAGAAGATATTTTTCAGCGTTCCGAAAGATCCACATACACGTAAAATCTGGACAAATGCGATGAAAAGGGATGAGAAATTAAAGCTCAAATTATCCTATAAATCATGTCTATGGGTTTGTGAAGGCCATTTTGCTTTAAATAAATGCTTGCTTTTGTTTAAATATTACCAATTTAGAACAATTCAAGTATATAAAAATACATCTATACCTTTAAAAGGACTGTTGATTAACCAGTGCTATTTAACTTTTAAAACTGCTCATTTTCGAGTATTTCAAGTACAATAAATGTTTGATAAAGCATATAAATATCGTAATAAATATCTAAAGCATGTAATTATCTAATAAATAACTCGGGGGAGGGGAACATTATGTATTTTCAAGGTATGATAAATATTTTCTTCAGAGATGCATACTTTATGTGTAACCATTCACAGTGATATTTTTCGATTAAATTGGTGACTCATTTGAAGAAAGTATAATCCTTTGGTAAATCCAGGTAGAAGAAACATTTATAACAAATTGAGATCATTAAGCTATCGATATCGATAAAATAAACCTTCAGGTTTAAATAAAAATAAATTATGATAGCTAGAAAATTCTAAGAAATTGCAAAAACAAAATCGGAAAATAGTGCATAACGTGAACGATGACGTCACAACCCATCACGGAGCGTTTTGATGTCACGTGATTTTCGCTTAAATTTAAGGTTAATTTTTAAAATGATGGACCCAGTTTTTTACATTTTTGAGAACAGTTTTGGAATTTACGAGTTTGGAATTATCAGAAAAATACTAAGTTGTTCGAATCCCCCACATGTGCAAATTCCTCATTCTAGTTATTCCACATTTTCTTTGTTTCTCTCCTTTTTTTTCCGAGGTCCGAACGGTTTCACACTACTTTTCTCCTCGTCTCCTAAGAATGTTTGGAGGGGTTCAAAATATTAGAAATCTCTACTCCTCTGGGTGTTACAACTTTGTCGCCTTCACTAGACGAAGTTTTTACAAAGATACATTGTTAAACTTGAAAAGAATTTGCATCCGAATGAAATAGGATGCTCCGAGGTAAAACTCTTTGGACCCAAGTGCAATTTGTATCGTAGGCATCTATTAATTTAAGTTCGTTTTTAAGCCTCGAACATTTCTCTTTTGTTAAAAAATATTAAACTTGAGTCGAAACAAAGCTGTAACAGCTAATCAAGTTAAGGATAGATGAGAGTTTTTAATTTTTATTTTTTTTAAACAATTCTTCTAAAAAATTTAAATGAGCCATCACTACTGGAAATTTATAAATATACAGCAGGTTTAAAGAATCTTTTATATAAAATACGTATAGTTTTGGATGAAAAATTGGTATATAGTGAAACCAATTCTCCGACATGTAATAGCAGTGCAGTGGAGAGATGAGCCAATGAAAAGACGGTGTCGTGTTGCTCTCGTTTATATATTTGGGTCTTAACCTGTGTTCAACTGTATAGTGGAATTTATTTTGGTTAGTCACAAAGACTAACACAGCGCCCAATATACTTTACTAGTGGTGACTTTTGGAACTCATTTGTTTTTTCGCGGAATCCTTCGTCCCCCGCCTCGTTTAATCTTCCTACAAAATGGGGCGTCATTCTCGCAAATAGATCGTGCTACAGAACACTGCGAGCACTGTCCGTTTAATTACGGCCACCCGGTATATATTACAAATATGAAAAAAATATTTCCTATTTTGATGAATGTTAACAAAAACTATCGATAGTCTGTAAACACTTTTGCAGACTTGTTTCAATACAGTGGCATAGATTTCTTTTATACCACCCACATTTTTCCGTCAGGGAACATTCCAGATGCGACTTCGTGACCGTCCAAGTCGGACTGGTTTCAGAAACAGCGTGGGGAAAACTCGAGAGAGGAAATAATTTTTTTCGGGATCCGTCGGGCGACCTTTAACACCGAAATGAAGAAAGAGCAGCTACAGGAGGACTGATAAAAGATTCCTCATGCAATGGACGAACTGGAAGTAATGGTTGGAATGTCTGAGGACTGGCCAGAAAAAAAAAAAGCGAAACTTCTCCGAGCGACCACCCCTTCTAAACGACCCATTTTTCGACTCATAGACCTAATGGTAAAACAACCAACCCCCTCTAAACGGCCACCGAGAGGGATTGCCCCTTTCATTTTTTGGGACTCGCTCCATGCTTTAATTTCTAGCGAAAAGGTCAGGTTTATGGTCGGAACCACCTGAGAAGGCCATTCCCCTTTCTAAGAAAGATTAAATCTCTCCACTCCCTTCAGACAGGGCACCACCCACAGAAACGGAGGGAGGAACTGGAGCGGGGAAGGAACCTTCGTTTGGAATTCCAATCGGTAAAGTTAAGGAAGAATTGCACCTCTGTCGGCAAAAATGTCATTCACGCCTGTTTCGTTTCGTTAGTTGGTCAGCGATCTGAGTTGCAACGACGCCGAAACGCGTTTTTCTAAATCTCGAGCAGAGCTTTGAAGTTCTGCGTGAATATGAGAATGGAATAATTATCAGCAAGAAAGTTAGCTGAATAATTTAACTGCGGAAGAACGAAAATCGACAAAGTCATTCGAGAAAAGAATTTGAGTTTGAAGGAGTACGAAGACTTCAGAACAAACCGAAACAAATTGTAGCCTTCTTTTAAAAAAAATGTAAAGAAGCATGAAATAAAGTGTTATTTTCTCTTTAGATAAGTTTTAAATTTCATTTACGTAAGGTCAGACTTGTTTATATTACGCATTATAGTAAATAAAACCCTTCAGAGCGGCCAACCCCTCTAAGTGGCCACTGAAAGAGGTTTCACTGTATCGTCTCCAACTGCATTGCCAGTGAAGGTGTGTCCTTAATTGTTTGTGTGTTTCAGGTCTTCCTTTCCCGGGTTCTCTGTTCCCTTCGGAAGTGGGCGGTCGGCCGTGTCGGCGTCGCAAGGCCCGAACAGTCTTCAGCGACCAACAGCTGCACGGACTGGAGAAGAGGTTCGAGGCCCAGAGGTACCTCTCCACGCCAGAGAGGCTAGAACTGGCCACAGCGCTCAGTCTGTCAGAAACACAGGTAAATAGCGCCATTTGTCTTTCATTTAAAAAGTCAGTCGGTGTCCAAATCGATTCTCCGGGTTTAAACAGGTAATTATCATCATCCGAGCTTTGAGGACCGGAATTTTCGAGGGGAAAGTTTTCATTGCGATAACAAATTGAAATTTTCCTTCGGCTCTGCTGGTGAATTACAAGATCCGGGGGCCCCATGTTTTTGGCTCTATTCTTGTACAAGTGATCGCCAAATTGTCGCCAAGTGATGTTTACAATTTGTGTATTAAGTTTATACCCAATTTCAAAGCATATTTTGAACACAAAAAAGGGTTTGAAATTTTGTTAAGATGAATACAAATTTAAATTTGAGTTTTTAGTTTATTTAAAGGCGTTTTTGTACTGTTTATTGGACAAAACAGTGCGGAATTTTGATAATAAGTGCAAATTAAGCAAAATATAAGCATTAGTGGGTTATATTTAGGCAATTATGCTTATAGCATATTTAGTTATATTTAGAAAATACGGTTGCTATTGAATGAAATTATTTTAAAACTATCAAATGATTGAAAAATAATAAAGTACGGTACAAATTACTTCTAGAAATTATTCGCTTACAATGGAAATATAAGAACGGAGTAATTGTTTTAAATAAATAATAAATTTTTAGCTTAAAATTCTGAAGAAAGTAAGGAAGTGAAATGATTTTTCTTATCTAATTGAGGTAAAGCTGCCCTTGATCTTCCGTAACAATAACGGTAGACGGTCGTAATAAAATTACTTTAATTATTTAGCGTATCACTTTTAACAATGTAATAAACTATAAAATAATATAGTTAAAAAATATTTCTTCTCCATTTTTCATTAAATTAAGACAATTTTGAATAAAGTTCTAAAAGCAGTAAATAAAAAAATATGAATGTGAAATATAACATCCCTTGTAACCCTTCGAAAATTAAGCATGAAATATAAAATAAATAAAGCGCTAACCTAATTTAAGTATCCCGAGTTGTTGGTGAATATACATGCTTGATCTGATTTTAAAAATCCTGAAAACATCTTGAGGATTTTCTTTCATTTTTCTCCACATAAATTCACAAAGGTAAGAATCAAATTGACTCTCACACTTGCGAACTGTGCGGAAGGATCTCTTAATTGAGTTCCACAAGCCCTCGATTGTATTGGTGTGGGCTCCAGTATTAAATTTAAAAAACGAAAAAAAAAAGTATACCACAAGAGCTCAGGCAAAATGGACAAACCTCCAGAGCACAGCCGAAATGGACGCTAGAAAATCCAAATTGGGGTAATGTTAGTTACAGGAACCAATAAGGGTCAAATATTCAAATCATGTGTCCCTTTTCCCCAATACCCTAACATAAAGGCACCGATTGACACCCCCAACTTTTTTAGGGAGGGGTGGATGAGTCCGAAAAGAAGAGCGAGGTTTGCCAGAAAATAGGGTTGTAGAATTTGGCGATATCTCTCACGTTTGGCGTCCACACTGAACTGGGTTCCGGGGCCCCGTAAACTTGGAACCGGCCGGCTCTTCCAAATCAGAGCTATCAGCGCCCATGTGATTAGACTGTAATCAGAAATTTGCAGTTTACTACAAGAAAATATATTCCTACCGTAATTTTTTAATTAGGAAGTGGGGCATTAGATTGGAAAAATAACGGAACAGTGATAGATATTTAAAATATTCTCGGATTTCATGTCATTAATTTAGAGATTTCACACCAGAACAGAACGCTCTCGCCAACAGGGAGATAAAGCTCTAAGCAAGATATTCTAACATGTCTACGTTGACATGTTAGGATATCATGCTTAGAGCTTTATCGCCATCTAAGAGCCAGCCGATCGGTGGTCTATTTGCTCAACAAGTGTTTTCAAATTTGAACCTTAGAAAGAATCATTTCAGGAGTAGACTGACAGACGAGCATTCAGCATCGTTCCTTAAAATCAGTACATCTCACTTCGAACCTCAGTATGAGGAACTTTTAAAAATGAAATCGCAATTTCATACATCACATTAACACATTTAAACCTTTAGGTACTTGTATGTTGTTTTTTTAAAATTTTGGAAAAATTTATCTTGGCCCGCCAAACTTATTTTCTTACGATTTTTGGCCGAACAAGTTTGTTCATCCCTGGTATAGGCCTACGACGAAACTCTACCTACTGTTTTCGTTTTTTTTATTATTCATAGTATTCGAAATAGAATTTTCAAATATTTTAGCTTTTTTGGAAAATTTGATCCCCTGGTTTCCTATATCGGATACGGTTTAAAATTATTTATAGGTAAAGAATAATTCCTCATAATTATTGTTTACAAAAAAAGCAAAACTGATTAACGAAACTTATTTCGTAAGTCTACGCAGTGTGTCAGAAAAATTTAAACATTTTTAATACAAGATCTGGCTTTTCCCTTTATATGACAAGTTTTTACTTTTTATACACAAAGTAAATTCAGCAAAACTCGTTCAATAAAAATAGAGAAGAAATGCCGAAAACCACATGTATTTACAATAATTACAACAGAATATGATAAGGCAAAAAATGTTCTATTTAGAGTTGCTTAGAAAGCGATGTGTTCCTTTAATTGGGACTCGTTAAAATGCTCGTAGCTGAAACAGTGCTAAAAGATGCCCACGACACGAAAAGGGGTTCACTTTTAAAACACATAACAGGTAATAATAGTATTTTATTGGTATTGGAACTAAGTCATTGCGGATTTCAAATAAGAAGGAAAATTCAGAATTTTTGTTAAAAAATATAACTTTATTCAATTAGACATTGCCCGTTTTTGTCGATGACCTTTTCCTGTTGTTCTGGCAGTGTAAAAATTTCCCGTTCTTAAAATATCTGGTCTTTGACATTAAAAAACTGAATTAGATGTGATCTGACATCATCCGCGTTATTAAAAATTTTACCATTTAAAGAGTTTTGCATGGAACGAAACAAATGGTAGTCAGGGCTATAGGGTGGGTGGGACAAAACATCTTAACCCAGTTCCAATAATTTTTGCCGAGTGACCAAAGACGTGTGGGGCCTTGCGTTATCATGATGGAAAACAACACCCTTCCGATTTGACAATACCGGCCGCTTTTCTTCAATTGCATCGTTCAGTTTGTCAACATACACATTTGATCGTTTGGTTCTGTGGCATGAGTTCAAAATACAAAATTCCTCTGTAATCCCACCAGACTGACAGCATATTCTCTTTTTTTTTTTTTGTGAATCTCTGCTTTTGATGTTGTTTGGGCTGGTGGATCACCCGAGATCACAATTTTTATAAACTATCCACTTTTCGTCGCCAGTAACTAGGTTTTTTCAGAAATGGATCATTTTCATTTCAGGAGCGAATTCAGGTCAATCCGTAGCATCCTTTAGCTGGTGAAATAAATCAGGTTTCTTGACATAATCAATATGCAATTTCTCTTTTGTTTGAATCGAAAGGTATGTTTTTTTATTTTTTTTAATCTTGCATTCAGAAAATCGCCAGAAGGAACCAATGTCGACACTGCCTTTCTTAATCCTATAGGGCACAGAACTTTTTGTTTTTTTTAAAATTAAAATTTTTTAATTTAAAAATAAATATTTTTTTCAAATTTTACTAATCTAATGTTTTTTTCATTAATATCATTTTCACGTTTCAGGAGAATCACAGATGCTAATCCGTAGCGTTTCCTTTAGCTGGTGAGGGATCCATAAATCAGGTTTCTTGACATAACCAAGGGTTTTCCAATGCAGGTATGCGATCTTCTCTGCAATGTCTCGTGTTTGCCGTGACGATCTTGAATCGATAATGGCCTTGATATGGGTTTCATCCGCTTCGACTGGGCTGCCAGATCGTTGTGCATTTTTCAGGGAAAAATCGCCAGAAGGAACCAATGTCGACACTGCCTTTCTTTTTTAAGGCTTCGTCTCCCTATAGGGCACAGAACTTCTTTTGTGCTTGCGATGCCTTTTCGGAAGTAATACAATAAAATGTGTCGGAAGCGCACGTCCTGTTTTTCCATTTTTAAACTGGAATAAAAACAAATCTAAAGAACTAATCGATATAATTTTTTTTTACCAATTAAAAGTAGAAGTCTACACAGTAAGAAAAAAATATAGGTTAGATGCTCTGACCCCGTTTACAAAACAAAAGAAAGTGTAGAGTGAATCTGTCGACCAAAGCGGCAATGACTAATATTTTAGACCCCTTCTACCTTGCAAAGTAGCTGCTGTTTTTTGTTTTTATCGTGATCCTCTTCGTCTCGTGGTTTCTTCTTAATCAAGTTCTCAGCCACAATCTCTTTGCGCAAAAAACCACTGCCGGCGATTAACTCATTAGCCGTTAAGCGGCTTACGATCCTGCGAGTTAGCTTAACGTTTCGCGTTCTTTAATTAACACCACGTTTCGGGCTCTAAGCCGAAAAAAGGAGATTTTAATTGAAGTCATTATGTTTATTTTCATTAGTTTTATGTACCTATAAATAACACAGGTCTTAAAATGAAGAATTTTAAAAAAATACCGAAATAGGGTTAATCATCTTATAAGGACTTTAAATTAACTAAAAACTTAATTACTCCTAAGTATCATTCCCTATTTTATAGGAAGATTACGCAGATGAAAATATTAATTCCGAAAATTAATCTTTAAAAACAATATTTTTTTTAACTTACCTCGGCGTGTCTAAAATGAGCAAACCGTTGCAAATAAATATTATTCCACAAATACGTTTGGATTATTTATTTCACCCAAAATAGTCTATGCTTTTGCTGCACTGATTATTTCGAATAGCTTTACTTTTAAAATAATCACATATTTCTAATAATACAAAGACAAACCGGGGATGGATTTCTGGAAGGAACGATCGAAAAGGAAACCTTCTGTCAGGAGTCACCTTTGCCGTTTAAAACCTTTTACAGGCCTAATTCAGATCCAGATATATTTTGAATTATTTTTTTGCATATCTTGTCTTTTAATGCTTCAGTTAAGGTATGTTTGTCATTTAATTGTGGAAAAAAATAATTTTATGATTTTCCTGATGTACCCAATAGGGAACATTGGCCACTGGATTCACAAATTGAGTAGAATGATGTATATAATAAATATTAAATAATAAGAAAAACAATTAGAATGAATTTAAAATTTAAGCAAAACTATTTCTACTTGCAGAGGGTTTGAAACAAGAGGGGCTATTTCATTTGATGCATAAATTTCCATTTTATATGGATAACTATTATTAGAGAAAATCATCCATATTTTGAACCCAAAGCGAACTGGAAGAAACATTTTAGATGGAACCATTGATTCATAAAAAATTCTAGAACACTCGAATTTCAACGTAACCTGTCCAACCCTAATCAAAGACTATCAAGTCTTAAAGTACATAATAGGTGATATTTATTATTGCAAACATTAACAACTGAAATTCTATGTTTCAACTGTATATAGTCGAAATGACTAAAACTACATAGACAGTTGAAAACTTCAATTGGGCCGCCAAAAGTTTTTAAATCTGCCGCGGGTTGGGCATGCCTGGCTTAGATTACACCTTAACCCATTAGCGCCCAGTGTCCTCATGATGCTGTAAAAAACCGCATTTACCTTTATTAAGTGAAAAAATGTTCTTTTATGGTTCTGATAAATTAAAGCCCTATCAGCTATGATATTTCTTTGGAATTAAGTAAAAAAAAAAAAACAGGAGGGATTTACCACCTTAAACATTTTGTATAGTGCGGTTTGGGAAATAATTTATGAGGTAAGTTGGTATAAATGTAATGTAGATAGTATTAGAATGTTTATTAGAGTTGTCGTTAGTAATCAGGAAAAGTTGTCCGTCATCGTTTGGGAAAGATAGGCTACAATTCGTATTCAGATTTTTTTTTTTCTCGAGTGTTTTTTCAGATAATGTATGTAGAAAAACTAAAAAATGAGTAGAAATAAAATATTTAAACTGCTTATCTTTTTTCCTGAAGAAGCCATGCCTCCTGATGTCTACCAGAGGAAGAACAATTTGATGATAATTTGGGTAATTGCAATACCAGATAATAATGATGGGATGATAACTGTTCTTCAAAACCTAGAATACATTGTATGAAATGCAATGCAACATTATGTATCTAATGTTTTCCTCTTTTTCATACAAAAATTCAACATTAGAAATGTAAAACAGTTTTCTTCTATGTATAAAAATAAATTTTAATTTTTAAAGTTATTTTGTCTATTATTTGATTTATACATTAAAAATGTATAATTTTATGTAAAAAAATAATTTTTAAAATGTTTACATTTTTACATACAAACGCTTGCTCCAAGTTTGTGATAACAAAATTGCCACAGTTTTGCAGCAAAATTGCGTTGCAAAGGAGTGGTCGCTTTATGCTCCGCCTGACTTGCAGGAGTTTTGCTGCAAGTGTGTCTCGTCCAATTTGTTATGACAAGATATTGTCCAGAAAAAAATCAAACTTTCTGCAAGTGTGAATGCTACCTGGGATAACTATATTATTTATATTTCTTATTTTATATTTTATTATTATTTTTGCGTAGTGTTAGGACGCGTTTTTTTCTTTATTAGTTACGAGTTCGAAAAATAACGACGACCGATTTCTCTTTCATGCCCTAACACTCCAAATATCCCAAAAATAATTAAGAATTTCGTTTACGCTTTGAAAGGACGACTTTCTTTTCCTCCGATTGTTCCGTTTTAATCTCGATGCCCGCGACTCGTCTCCGGAAATCCCGTTTCTTAAAAAAGGTAACATTACACGAAAGCGCCTGGAAATGGAAGTGGAGCGAATGATAATTAAAAAACGTCTTCATTAGGGGGCATCGAGGGAAAAACATGGCGATTATATGTAATCGGATTGATTCGCAAGCAAGAAAACTCCGGTGTCGGTAATTAGGACGGCGGAGTTTTTAGCGGCGCATGGAAAATACGGTAATTGAGTGCACTTAAAAAACGGGGCTCACAAAAAGGCCTTTGATCGAACGGGGTCCAGTAATTGAAAAGAAGTGGCTGCCGCGGGGCACAACGAAATTAAAAAGCCACTCATTGCGCAAAGAATCACTTTTAATTAAGTAATAGCCCGCTTCTTGTAATGGGAGAGACACCGCGTTTGCAAACTAATGAAAAGACACAGCCATCGTGCGCGAGGAATTTTTGCGCGCTCCGAAAGAAGTCTCCTTTCAAACCTTCTCTTCCTCCTCCGCCGAACTGCTGTCCAAAAGAAACGCCAACGGAAAAACACCTCTTACCCCGATTTAAATAACTGACGAAAGTGTAACGGGCGAGAATTATTTTCGAACCACCGACATTTTCGTTCTCAAACAGCGTGAAGAGCCATAAAGAGATTTTTAAAAAGATACAATCCTGCAAAACGGCTTCCAAAATAAATTATAGAAAGTTACTGAAGATTCATTCCTCCTTTTTAAAATTTTACAAACACTGTATATCCAGTAACACCTTCAATATTCTCAAGTGAGAGGTAACGTAAAGAACGGATCACTGTCAAAGATAAAATTGGAAATTTACTTTTATTCTTGATTAACTACGGCTATTCACAAAGGGATGTTAATTCCCAAATCAGGTAGAACTGCAAAGGAGGGTTGCCTGTGTAACTTCCTCCCAACGATCACAGTCCAAAGAAAAACAATAGATTTGATAATCCCGTACGAGTGGGGAGGCTTTTCAGGGTGCAATCAAATCCAATTTATTCCCCCGTTCGGTATCCGAGACTCTGCCGCTCCCTTGACGAATCTCCCGAACTAGAATGCTGCCTCCGGTAACAAAACGCGAAAGCCTCTACGAGGTCAATACACCTACGTATAAAAGGACGAATCTCCCCGAGTAGCAAAATTGTAGGATTTTTATACCTTGGGGGGGGGGGTCAGTTACGATTCCACCAATTGTGTTTTGGGTCAGTTAAGATCCCAGTTACTTGAACTCCGGCTAAAGTTACAGTCATATTTTTTAGCTGAATTCTCATTCGCTGGATGGCCTTTCCGAGCATTCATTAACGAGATCCATGAGGGGCGTAATCGTCTATTCAGTCCGATTGTCAAGATCCCAGACTCTGCGACGCCACACTATTGTACTCCGTACACAGGTGTACTCCGATCAGCTGTTTTGGCGCGTGCTCGGATAAAGGGGAGTCTTTACAGTATGAAATGATATTCTCCATCATTCGCCAAAATTTAATCGATATTGAAAGAGTTCTTTTTTGACCTGAGCCATTTTGCTTTCAATGGCTTCTGACAGTACCCGATGTTGACTCAAATGATAAGAAATATTCAAATAAACCATCCGGGTCGATATTGCGACATTGTAAAACTATCCAACAATATTCTCCATAGTTCATTCAAATTAAATACATTTTTTTTTTTTTAATTTTAGCCACTTTGTTTTCAGAGAGTATAATGAAATAGAGCTTCTGACATAGTCTGAAGATTATTCAAATGATGTGGAATATCGCGATAAAGAATGAGGTCGATATAGATACAGGGTCATACCGTATGAAACGATATCCTCTACAATTCCTCAAAATTTAAAGAGCTCCATTTTGATCCGAGCCATTTTGCTTTTAGAGATGACGACGAAAAATGGTTTCTGACCTTGCGATATTGTGATACAGAATGCGGGTCGATATTGAGATAATGTGGATGGACAGGAAGATAACAACTCTATCCCTGACTAATGATGAAATTACCAATAGCCTTCCGAAAGCAAAGCCGTCTCTGCTCCCGTCGCTTTCTTCTAAATCCTCCCGGAAGGGAACACGCGTCTACTGAAACAAGCAGGGAAATAATCTGTCCGAGCTGTCCCTTACCACGACGCGACATTAAGCGGATTGTCTCCTGAAAGATTAAAACGAACAGAGCAAACTGCAGATAAGAATGTTTTATTAATCGGAGGAATGACTCCGTTTGCGCCAAAGGAAGAGGACACCGTTCTCTGGAACACCCTGAAGTTTGTAGCTATTTTAGAATTTAAAGGCCTTTTTCAGTTTTGTTGCTTGCAGTGAAAGAATACAACAGAGTCTCGGTCATTCGAATTATTGAATGTGTGCCGAATTACTGAAAACTCGAATGAGAGAAAGTGATTCATTGAATGAAATAGAAACAAACACAATTTTTCGAATTGCAAAGTATATTTCAGTAAAATACGGACAATATTTTTACATTCATTTCTGAAGATAAGTTAATTATATCTTAAAGCAATAGTCAATTGTTTTTTGCTTAAATACTTTGTTCTCTTTTGAATCTCTCACAGGAAAACAACAATTCTATAAACATAATTTTAAAAAAATCTTTCAAAGATGACTTAAATTCAACGTACTGGTACCGAAGTCATCGAATTGGAATTGGCACACAAACTATTTTTAGAATGGGGTAAAATACGTTTGGAATAGAGTGGGTGAAATCGGACTGAACAACTTTCTAAGTTGAAACAGCACCGTACCATGCCCTCCCCCCATATACATAGCCTTGGAAGAATACAAAACACGTTTCCTTTAGAAAAGAGGATTTCTTCCGATAGCTTCGGCGTGCGCAGTGAACACGAGAAATAACAATAAAAAAAAAACAGATATAGTCATTTTTTCTTGTGCGGGTCATTTTTGCGGAATTTTTTTTATTTATTATTATTTTTCTTATTTGGGGGGGATAACTCCTATTTAACTCGGATTTATGGGAGACTCGAACAATTAAGACTAATCACATAGACTTTACTGTAAGCTTACATATTATTCTTATTTCCAAAATTATAATTTTCTCATTAAATAGTACTTATATTTAGTGAAAAAAAGTGTTGCAACGCACGGAAACCGCATTCTAGGGAGTAAAGGAGAAAATATCCCAAATTTCGTTGATTCCTCAGAAATTCCCAGTTGAATTTAGAAAGTCCCAATTATTTTCCCATAGGAATAATGTTCATTTTGATTCATTACAACGACCCCGAGCGTATTATTTTTCGTTAGAGCGACCGACCATTTTAGACCGCAGAACTCTTGAGCAAGTGGGATATTTCAAAATTACTGTACTGTGGTGCGACTTCAAGAAACCTCTACTCCTCTCTTTGTGTCTGCTTAAAGGGACCCTTTCGTCCAGTACGACATTGATATCCCAGGTAGATGACACTCCAGACACTCATGAAATGAACCAGCTCCTCTGTGTCAAATTTCCGGATCTTTAATTACCTTCTGATTAGTTTGTTGCAGTAGACGAAACTTTACAGTGCTGCGGAGAAAATTGGAATAAGGACGATTTTATTGCTCGTATTACCGGAAATGAAGAAATCTGCGATTCCGACGACGGAGAAGAAATCGTCCAAGCTTTTGAAAAAGTGAATGAAAAAAAAAAGCCTCCAACGCAACCAATGCCTTTCGTCCATATTTTGAAGGACAATTGAATTCTGAAGATTTCCTTCGAAATCTAACGGATATGGAATCAGTGATGATGAAAAATTCCCAAATGAACTCGAAACGGGCGTCTATTAAAGACTTTTTCAAAAATTCAGTCATGGAAATACAACTAAATAGAAGTGTTCTCTAGGTATGTACTGTTGCATCATTCCTTTGCTCATTTTTTTTAATTATTTTTTCAATTCGTTATAACGACCTTTCGTTACAACAACCCTATGATGTTGGTCCCACAGGGTGTCGTTATACCGAGGTTCTACAGTATTTATGCTCTTTCCAAAGAGAAGCATCCCGTTATCCAAAAACGATGCGAGAGTTGTGGTTTTGTGATATCTAAAGCGTCGATAGATAATATCGTCAAAAGGAAAGGAAAAAACGTCCAATTAGATCCTCAAGTGGGACAAAAGTTCCAAACAAGTATCCAAGGAAAAAATGAACATCTTCGACAAAGGTACGTTGTTTAATGTTAAAAGAAAATCCCCTAGTCAAAGCACAGTTGCCAAATCATTAAAATGCTCGGTGTCCACTGTAAACAAAATAATAAACGTTGATTTAATCTTAAGAAAGCGAAATAACGCTATGTGCATCGTCTTTATCTAAGGCATATCGCTGAAAGCAGGGCACGCTGCAAAATTCTGTACGAGAAACATTTATCCAAAGAAAAATGGAAAAAGATTTTCACAATAGATGAATCATGGGTGTATTCAAATGATTGCAACAAAAAAGAGCCATTTATTATCATAAAAGGGGAGAAAGTACATGGTTCAAAGAATCGAAAGAAAGTTTTTCTAAGGGATACATGATTGTTGCTGGTTTTCCATATAATGGCAAGTTAAAAATAAAGAGAGTTGAAAAAATGTCAAGATTAACTCCAAATACTATCCGGAACACATCGCCAATTCTGCTGAATGAAATGCCATCGCAGTGGAATTCCATTAAGAGAAAACTAGCAGTCACACGTCAAAATCCACTGTACATTTCCTAAAAGAAAAGGAACAAAAAACCGACATCCCTACTAAATCTCCCGATGTATCACCAATGGATTTTTGTGCTTTCGGACTTTAAAAATCTGCATTATCCAAACGTCGTCCCTTACAGGACTCTAGGAAGCTGTTCGGGGGGAATTGGATAGAATACGTCTTTCAAAAGGCATTATTATCCTGGAAATGACGGTGTCTCAAGATAGCTCTGAGTAAGAGCTATCAAATAAAACATTTCAAACACAAGAATCTGATGTTTTGCGACTACAATATACATCGTCTGAAAAATGTGTGAACAGCCATTGTAAAAATCAACCTCTTCGGGGACATGGTGTGTTACCTTCGTCCTACATAAACAGCAGTAACAATGTTCAGTTTCAATCGCAACTATGTCCGAAAACTTAGTTCTTACCTTTGTAGAAGACCTAGTAACTAGACAAACTCAATTTCTGGAAAGAAATCGTGCAAATCATTGCATGGCAACACCAACACCACACCATCGTACATCGTATTTATACGTTACCCGCTGTCTAGGAAAAATCTATTCAATAGGTATTTTACGTGACCGCGCTCCAGTGACAGTCTACGTAAAAGTACGTTACCGCATGCAGTGTGTTAAGCTTATACGCATATGAATATATATTAATTTATCAATCATAAGTAAGCTTATAATTAATTGCAAATTGTATTGTTTCATCTGTAGGACATTTGCGCCCTTGGTTAAAAATGGTTCATAGCGTGCGTGAAAAATGTATCAAAATGTTCTTTCTCTTCTACATGTTTTATTCATAATGGCCCCACCATTTCCAAATTAAGGAACTAATAACTTTTTACTTATGTATTGCACAAAACGGATATGTATTTACAACGTTACTTTATCAGGATTAATCCCTGTGAAAAAAAAAACAACCTTATCATTACAAACTTATTCCTTAATCTATCGAGGATTTAGATATTATCCTTTTTAGCTTGCTAAAAATACGAAATAATACTAAAAGTATGCATTATTTTCACCTGCCTATTACAAATATTATTTTGAAGTTAAAACCGTCTAATTTATCTTGCTACAATTTAAAAACACCTTCGATAAGTTTATCTCGTAAAATTGTAAATATTCTTACATATATTTATTTACTTGTAATGATAGAATCTATACTTAGAGAGCAAATTGGAGATTTTTGGACACAAATGAGTACCAAAATACTGGCATTTGATTGGTTGTCCTCCTACAACACTCCGTTTTGATAATATCATTGAATAACCACTATAAAAATTAATAAATCTTGCCTAATGCCACCAAAAACTTGACTAACTGAACTTGCATTTTGAGAATGGATTCAAATAATTAAAAATTAGGCTACTCTTTTGTCCCGTTGAGTAAAGGTTTTCGTCTGCATGGAATTTGTACAAAAATTGTTGATAGAATATTGACGATAAAACATTTATTGTATAAAAAAAATTCGACGAATAAATTTAAAATTATGCACATAGAAAAAAATATAGAATTATAATCGGGGAATACCTCAATTTGAAGAAAAATGGACAGAAAAATGAATACGGTATATCAGAGAATGACGTCATAATGCTAAAATAGTAATAAAACCATGGAGTATGTGCTTCCTTGACGACATTTGTAATTTTGAAAACACGTTGTCTGGCTATTTTCTCACAGCCATCTATATAGAAGGCCCGCGCACTCAAACAAAATGGCGGCTGCCGAAGACGGTTTCCCTTCTGTAATCCGCAAGTAAATTGTGTTATGCCATCTACTACTCATCAAAATATTTTTTTCAAAAAATAAACTAAGGATATTCAATTATTTCACTAACGTAAATGTTTATTAGTAGAAAATTATTTTGCTATAGATATTTTATTTGTGTGTCAATTTATATTCAAATTTTAGTTACCAAAATAACTTCATACACTACAAGAGAACAGATATGATACATAAGCAAAGAAATTACATTTGCAAAAAAATTGCACAACTGGCATCTTTTTTTTTCTTTTTACTTACCTTTCATTAAATCATCCCATGGAAATAAAATACCTGTATTCATAAAATATGATCTTTTACGGATCACATTAAAGTTAAAATAAATAAAATCCCTAAGGATTATATTAAAGGCAGTGTTAAAAAACACTGCCTTAGTGTAAAATCATAGAACAATTTATCACTGATAAATTTCACAAACTCATGCAAAAATACTATGCTGAGGCAAAATAATTTCAAAACTTTTACAGTTTTATTTACGTATAACATCTGATACTGATTTGTACTACATAAACAATGAAACATAATCCAATAGTATGTAGAGAAAAAAGTAAAAATGTTATTACAAGAAATATTTAAGAATTTTTTTTCTCATATTGGATTTTTTCTTAACTTCTTCAATATATTTTTCAGTCACTTTTTTAGAGTAGTTATTCAGAAATATTTTATAAATAGTTAAAATTATATTTTTGAAGTGAAGTAAACAATCATGCAAACGTAATTCAGAAGACTTATTTATATCATCTATTATATTTTTAAGGTATGGTTAAGTGACTGAGTTGATTATCATTTGCTATAAAATTACTGTTATATTTTAATAAAACATTTGTAAATATCTGAATGCATAAATATGTTACTTTAAGAGTAAATTCAGTTGTTTATTTAAAGTTCCTATTAATTAAAATTTATTTATATAATTATAACAGCTTGCAAATTTTATTTAGATGGGATTTTTCTACTTTTGGCTATACTTTCTACTTTTGGACATATCTATTCAAAATCTTTAAGCATGTTTATTTAACTACTTTTCTACAGGTTATATGAGAACCTACCTATTATAAAAATAGTACAACATTGAATAAAGGTTATATTTTTATAATAAAAATGCGTAAAAACATTGCTTCTGTTGATTACTTTAGACTAATTTTTTTTCTTACATTTATAAATTTTCTTTTGGTACTTTAATTTTTGTTACATATATGTCTTCTTTATGCTTCGATATTCAAAATTTTAAATTGTAAAAAGTTAATATAAAAATCTAGAAAAAGAGCTCAGAACTTAAAAAATTATAAAGTTGATAAATCAGAAACAATTTAAAGAACAGATAACACCGATTCTACATAGAAATTTCCCAGTTGCTGTTGTGGTATGTAAAATAAGTTGTACATCAACTTTTATTAACAAAGCTCTTTAAAAACACATAAATCAATGGAGTAATGATACATTAATCTTTTATTGTGGTAATAATAAATAGTTTTGCTTTAAGATAAAACAGAAATTGTAGTTTGGGAGGTATCAACAATAGCTGAGTTGCAATACACAGCAAAAACGAAACTTTAACATAAACTTAGAATACATTTAACTCACGAATATTAAATGGTGTATTATGTAATTATAAGCTCCTTAATGAGATCTAACAATAAAATGAAACTTATTTTTAAAACGACAGTTATAATATACAATATGATACAAAGAACACACTAATAACAAAGCATTTTAACCATTCGAAAATAGCGAACTTAAAAATTACCATCATTCTTATGATATACTTAATTAGAAAACAGCTCATAAAATAACAGGAGAAACGATAGCAAAATTGCTACTTACCCTCCATATAAAAGCAAACATTATTTTCTTCCATATTTTTTTTTTTTCAAAATCAGTAATAGGCTAACATTCAACAAGCATCAACAGAATAAATGGAATACCGCCTTTGAGAAATCACGTGATCGGTTTTCTTAAAATCAAGTGCGCAGGCCTTGTGTATGGCTGTGTATTTTCTATTGTCGACGAATGAATCGTCTGCTACTGATTGTGAAAATGTTGAAAGTAAAGATTATTAAATAAAGTTATTGAAAGATAATGCCATTACTAATTTTGAATATATATTCTTTAGCTCTAGCTAATAAATTCTTTATAGAGTTTACAAATTTTAAAATTATTGAAACCATTTCGATTTTCATAGCTACTTTTTTTTAAAAAAAAATAACTTAATTTATTGACTTTTAACCCTACTGTTTAACTAGAATGATGGAATTTTGGAAATTAGTTTTTCGTTATTCCTCTCCGGGGCGAACTGCCCTCGTTCGGAACCCATACCCATGAAGGCGGTGCACAGCGTGACACCCCTACGACCGATACGCCCATACCAAACGCCTCCTTTGCCCCGCCCTGGGGCTTAGTCTGGACGTTGCGAGTCGTTCTCACGTTCGTACTGACTCGAAATGTCTAATTGTTTAAAAGGAAACATTTAAAAGAATATTTTGTATCGTGTATAAGAGAAATATTCTAAGAAATGAAACGCATTTCAAAATTACCACTAGCTGAATATTGCTAAATATTCAAAAGTAATATTCAGAGATATCTGGGATTATTGAGCAACATTTTTAAATATTCAAAATTGATACTCAGGGATATTTAAAAAAAAAAAAAAAAAAAAAAAAAAAAAAAAAAAAAAAAAAAAAAATAAAGATACCATTTAAAGAGTCGCTCATCCGGCATTTTTCTGCTGACAGGGGCTCACACTTTTTTTTTCTTTTGCGTAAATATTTTCTGAAGTTCATATTTTGTTGTTTTCTGCAGGTGAAGACGTGGTTCCAGAATCGGCGCATGAAACACAAAAAGCAGCTGCGGAAGATGAACGAAGACAACAAGCTGGGCGACCCGCAGTCTGCCGGGGCTGCCAGACTCCTGGAAGAGATGCGGGGCATGGGCTCGAGCAGGGAGGACAGCCTGCAAGAGCCGGACGTCGACGTGGTCGGGGAAGAGGACCAATGACCACAAACCAACGCTTGCTTCAACCACCTGCACTGTCCGTGGTGGATGGACTAGGCGACACTTAACTGATTTATGTATATAGATAACATTCCAATTCAAATGTTAGATAAAAGCTTACAAAAAAGAGCATTTTCCGAGAAGAAATGTAAATTCTTTAGAAAGACGTTCGAAGGATCGAATGAACCATTTTCACGGTGTAGATACTCAATACCGAAAGCAAAAGGATAATCAACCAACTGTACATTGAAAGTGTGTTAGAGATCTTTATGACTCGATTTGAAACCTGATTTCAGTCAGTTTCATCCAACGAGATCATCACAAATAGGAAATTCAACGAATGAAGTCACCGTTTCTTGCGGAACTTTGAAGTTGACAGGATGTTGAAATGTTTCTTATCAGTAAAGTGGCTAATTTTTCTTTATTAGGTTTTTTTTTTTTTAATCAAAACTAGACTTGGTTACTCCAAATATCTGAATTCCTGACTAATATCAGAGTCGTGATTTTAAGAATGTCTTTGATGGATGTGCCAAAATATCGATTCAAGTTTCTCAGTGAAGAAGCACATTCACCCTGTCTGGAAGATTCATTCCAGTCCATCTGCTCCAACATTCCTCAGGTCGGTCAACTTTAAGTACTTTGGTGTTTTTTTTTTTGGCTACGGACGCTGTTTTTATACTAGTGACGATATCTTAGGCGAAATGAAAACTGTGCGCTTAGAACAACACCTGATTGGACTGACAGGACATTTCATTTTCCTTTATCTTCTTCAATTTTTAATAACTGGTGTTATCTTACCAGGGGCTGTATTCGGGTGAAGTGTGTGTTATGATGGAAAACCCCCAGGACATTGATTCTAGTCATTGTAAAAGAAAGAATAAATATCTATAAATACTAATTTATACATACTTAGATGCAATCTATGGATGTGGTGTTATAATCACTGAAAAATGTCAAGAACGTTGACTCACCTGAAATAAATAAAATATTTCAAATTCTCTTTATTTGGATTGGATGTTGCCTTAGCTTCGTGTCATACCAGAACAAGTTGATTGCAAAACATAGTTTTGTTTCTAATCATTATTAATGCTTGTATCTGTGAACACATTTAAAAACATACTTAATGTACACTTAATTATGAAATCGTATTAGTATTTGTCAAATCTTGATATAATATTCACTTGCTTTATATTATAACTTGACATATTTGGCGGAAGCGTTTACAGACAAAAATTTATGAATTCCACCTTAATCATAAAACTCTATTATATGTTCTTATCGAAAGTTATTAACTACAGTTACGGCTTTTTAAAAATTATTTCCTAGTGAGAAAGGCAAAGTAAAACAGACGCTCTCATTTCAAGAAAAGATTTATGGCACATTAAAGCTATTTTCAGCTTTTCAGGTGTCCGTGTACGTTAAAAAGGTCATTTTTTGCCAAAAATCATAGTTTTTTTTTTAAATTTCTCTATTGTAAAATTTACACTTTTAGGCTTCTAAATCTGTTTTTTGTTTTGTCTCTACGGCATTTTAAAGAAAAGTGACAGCTGTCCAAACAAAACGGAAGGAGCGACTGCGAAACCGGAAATGAGGAATTTTCACGTTTTCTAATTTTGATAGAAGACAAAAAAGTAAGCAGGACAGTAGCTATTTTTCTTTCATTTGGGGGCCTAATGAGTGATTTCTGATGGGTTTTATAGCGGACTCTTTAACGTCTCTCAAAAACGATACTTTTTCTCCGCCGAGTTTGTGACGTCATCGTTCATGTAGACACCGACCGCCTATGCTGTTTACATGTTAAAAGGCGACTTTTAAATTTGTTTTTGTGTAAAGTATCGCATATAATAGAAATTTTTTTGTTATGTCTGGCATTAAAAAATCATACTCTAAATATTGTATTGTGTCACTCTGTAAAAATACAACAACTAATTGCAATGAGAAGATATTTTTCAGCGTCCCGAAAGACCCACATACACGTAAAATCTGGACAACTGCGATGAAAAGGGATGAGAAATTAAACCCCAAATTATCATATAAATCATCTTTATGGGTTTGTGAAGACCATTTATCGGTTAGTAAATGCTTGCTTTTGTTTAAATATTACTAATTTAGAACAATTAAAGTATATAAAAATACATCTATACCTTTAAAAGGATTGTTGATTAACCACTGCTATTTAACTTTTAAAACTGCTAATTTTCGAGTATTATCACAGAGTTCAAGTACAATAAATATTTTATAAAGCATAAATATCGAAAAACCTATAAATATCTAAATCATGTAATTATCTAATAAATAAGTCGGGATAGGGGAAGGTTATGTATTTTCAAGGTATTATAAATATTTTCTTCAAAGATGCATACTTTCTTGTGTATCAAATCACAGTGATATTTTTCGATTAAATTGGTGACTAATTTGAAAAAAAGTATAATATTTTTAAAATACTTAATAATGATATTACTTTAAAAATTAAATTTAATTTGAGAAATTTTATACATTTTTTAATTTGACAATATTAAAGCAATAAAATTGTATTGCTATTTAAAAATGTATAAATAATTAAGAAAAGCTGTTTAAAGATTTTAAATTTCTTTTCATCATATTTAAAATATCTAAGAATTGGTTTGGTTTTGGTTTGGTTTTGGAGTGCTACATTCTACTTTTTGCAACACGAAGGCTAATGAGACCGGTCTCACAATAAATACCTCCTCTAATTTTTATTTTAATATTACATCCGTCTCTATTTATAAAAAACGATGCTACTACAAATGTGTATGTATATGATATATGTATATTTATTTGACTTGCTTGTGTTTACAAACAAAAGAGCTGTGTTTAGCATGAATGAAATATTAATACATGTTAAGTAAAATTGGAAAAAAATATAAATAATTTTACATACATTTGGGTTTTAATTCCTCGTATTTCTGCTCCCATAAAATCCGGGTTTATTGCCAAGAAAGAAAACATTGACATGCTGTCAATTTTCGGGAGGTTGTCTGATTGTTCTTTGGTAAATCCAGGTAGAAGATACATTTATGACAAATTGAGATAACTAAGCCATCTAGATCGATAAAATAAACCTTCAGGTTTAAATAAAAATAAATTTTGATAGCTAGAAAATTTTAGGAACTTGCAAAAACAAAATCGGAAAATAGTGCGCGCTTAAAAAGCAATACAAAAATATTTTTCTGCATGAACGATGACATCACAACCAATCACGGAGCGTTTTGATGTCACGTGATTTTCGCTTAACTTTAAAATTAATTTTTTAAACGATAGACCCAGTTTTTTTACATTTTTGAGAACATTTTTGGAATCTACGAGTCCGAAATTATCAGTAAAACACTATGTTGTTCGAATCCCTCACATGTGCAAATTCCTCATTGTGAATTTAAAGCCTTTGAAAGAATCATTTTTTGGACAAAACTTTTTAACTTTTCATGAAAATTAGTTTAAACATTTTTCTAGTATTTTTAATAATTAGCAACTTATCAATTAGAAAGTTTTAAAGCAAGAAAG